>CM070910.1:86061848-86450211 GCA_036417435.1 Inia geoffrensis | reverse complement strand
AGAGTGGTTGTTGGCAATTTACATGCCGCCCATCAGCATAACAAGGCTGCCGGTTCTCCATGGCCTGTCCTGCCTCTCTGGATTTTACACTTTTTTTCGGAGGGCCCTTTTGATCGGTGGGAAGTGAGAGTTGCTTGTAGTGCGGATTTCCATTGCAGGCTTGCTTGGTTGGCCAAAAAGGGCGTATGCGTTTTTTCCTGAATATATTCAGGAAAAAACGCATACGCCCTTTTTGGCCAAGTGCATCACTGTCGAACTGCTGCCTCTTTTCCTACGCTTTCAGAGCAATTCTTATCTACTCCCCGATATCTGTTTTCTGCAATTCTGCGTCGCGTTCAAGTCCTCCTCACAGCCTTCCTTCAATAAATTTTTGGATGATAGGGGTCATTTGGAACTCTGCAGGATTGTGAGTTACAGTGCCAGAAATCTCCTTTTCTCAACTCGCTTTCTTGTGAGCTGACCGCAAACCCGAAGAATTGCTTCAGGCCCTAATCTCGTTCCGGCATGGCACGCTGAGCCTTTGGTGAACTCTTCTTCCTGTAGGGAAATCAGAGTTCAATGTGCCCGTCCAAACACATCGAGTTAGCCGCTCATTGGTTCTCCTTATTCCTGATCATCTTCTACCGAAATTGCAAAGTGTGCAAAACAAGAGGTCAAAGGCACTGACTCTCCAAGTAGGGAGAATGTTAATATCGCCTCTGGAACGGCGAACTCGAGTCCCAGGGTTCGAAAATGGCGATGAGTTTTAGAAACTTTGCCTGATCACTTCGTTGACCATATTCCGGGTTTTCCACGCATATTTTAGCTGAAGGATAAATCCCTTAAATGTGGAGATTTGGGACCCGTGGAATGGGAACCATGCACCATTACCTCAAAGGGTCTGCATTCCCTCACCAATAGCATCAGCCCCAAGTGTCCAGCCTTATCTCTCCCACAGCTGTGGATGTAGAGGTGGTAAATCCAAGATTCCACACAAGCCCTGAAGGACTTATTGAAGAATTTCTCTCTATTTCACAGTCCTTGTGTTTTCTTTTTCAAATTTATTTTTATAAGGGGATTTAGCTTATGTACACTGCTGTGTGTATGCTGCTGTACACAAATGATTTTCTTATGGAGACCTATAAATGTATGAGTTTTAATTTTCTTCATAGTCAGGTATATTCCTCGGTTTTGAACACGGGGTGCTGAGTCCATGTGGTTGAGCGAGGAGGAGGTCTTCTCTAATATATATTTGGCTTATGGAATGAAATCTGTCCTAATGTCAACCTCTGGTTTTATGCAGCCTCCCCACTCTCCTTTCCCCTTAAGCAAGCATCAGTTTCTTTTGTAAATGTGAGACTCTGTTGTGTTTTGTAATGCAGTTCACGCGTAGCCGTGTTTACGTTCCCGGTATTCGTGATACCTTATGATGTTTCTTTTTCTGTGTGACTTAATTCACTTAGAATCATCGTAACTAAATCCACTCATTATGCTGCTACTGGTCTGTTGCCATTGATTTCATTGTTGAGTGATATTCCATTGTAGGGATGTACCACAACTTTTATATCCATTTTTCTCTTTCTGGGCTATTGAAGTTGTACCATAGTCAAGGTTCCCGTAAAGAGAGCAGCCCCAAACTTTGGTGCGGCTGTGTCTTTTTCATTTAAATTTTCCGAATCTATGGCACCATAAGTGGAAGTGCCCTAGGCTCTCTAGCTTGGTTTTCTCTTTGTTCCAGGAAACACCATCCACTTCTCCAGAGTGGCTGTTGGCAATTTACATTCCGCCCATCAGCATAACAAGGCTGCCTGTTCTCCATGGCCTGTCCTGCCTCTCTGGATTTTACACTTTTTTTCGGAGGGCCCTTTTGATCGGTGGGAAGTGAGAGTTGCTTGTAGTGCGGATTTCCATTGCAGGCTTGCTTGGTTGGCCAAAAAGGGCGTATGCGTTTTTTCCTGAATCTATTCAGGAAAAAACGCATACGCCCTTTTTGGCCAAGTGCATCACTGTCGAACTGCTGCCTCTTTTCCTACGCTTTCAGAGCAATTCTTATCTACCCCCCGATATCTGTTTTCTGCAATTCTGCGTCGCGTTCAAGTCCTCCTCACAGCCTTCCTTCAATAAATTTTTGGATGATAGGGGTCATTTGGAACTCTGCAGGATTGTGAGTTACAGTGCCAGAAATCTCCTTTTCTCAACTCGCTTTCTTGTGAGCTGACCGCAAACCCGAAGAATTGCTTCAGGCCCTAATCTCGTTCCGGCATGGCACGCTGAGCCTTTGGTGAACTCTTCTTCCTGTAGGGAAATCAGAGTTCAATGTGCCCGTCCAAACACATCGAGTTAGCCGCTCATTGGTTCTCCTTATTCCTGATCATCTTCTACCGAAATTGCAAAGTGTGCGAAACAAGAGGTCAAAGGCACTGACTCTCCAAGTGGGGAGAATGTTAATATCGCCTCTGGAACGGCGAACTTGAGTCCCACGGGGCGAAAATGGCGATGAGTTTTAGAAACTTTGCCTGATAACTTCGTGGACCATATTCTGGGTTTTCCATGCATATTTTAGCTGAAGGATAAATCCCTTAAACGTGGAGATTTGGGACCCGTGGAATGGGAACCATGCACCATTACCTCAAAGGGTCTGCATTCCATCACCAATAGCATTAGCCCCAAGTGTCCAGCCTTATCTCTCCCACGGCTGTGGACGTAGAGGTGGTAAATCCAAGATTCCAAACAAGCCCTGAAGGACTTATTTAAGAATTTCTCTCTATTTCACAGTCCTTGTGTTTTCTTTTTCAAATTTATTTTTATAAGGGGATTTAGCTTATGTACACTGCTGTGTGTATGCTGCTGTACACAAATGATTTTCTTATGGAGACCTATAAATGTATGGGTTTTAATTTTCTTCATAGTCAGGTATATTCCTCGGTTTTGAACACGGGGTGCTGAGTCCATGTGGTTGAGCGAGGAGGAGGTCTTCTCTAATATATATTTGGCTTATGGAATGGTATCTGTCCTAATATCAACCTCTGGTTTTATGCAGCCTCCCCACTCTCCTTTCCCCTTAAGCAAGCATCAGTTTCTTTTGTAAATGTGAGACTCTGTTGTGTTTTGTAATGCAGTTCACGTGTAGCCGTGTTTACGTTCCCGGTATTCGTGATACCTTATGATGTTTCTTTTTCTGTGTGACTTACTTCACTTAGAATCATCGTAACTAAATCCACTCATTATGCTGCTACTGGTCTGTTGCCATTGATTTCATTGTTGAGTGATATTCCATTGTAGGGATGTACCACAAATTTTATATCCATTTTTCTCTTTCTGGGCTATTGAAGTTGTACCATAGTCAAGGTTCCCGTAAAGAGAGCAGCCCCAAACTTTGGTGTATCTTTGTCTTTTTCATTTAAATTTTCCGAATCTATGGCACCATAAGTGGAAGTGCCCTAGGCTCTCTAGCTTGGTTTTCTCTTTGTTCCAGGAAACACCATCCACTTCTCCAGAGTGGCTGTTGGCAATTTACATCCCGCCCATCAGCAGAACAAGGCTGCCGGTTCTCCATGGCCTGTCCTGCCTCTCTGGATTTTACACTTTTTTTCGGAGGGCCCTTTTGATCGGTGGGAAGTGAGAGTTGCTTGTAGTGCGGATTTCCATTGCAGGCTTGCTTGGTTGGCCAAAAAGGGCGTATGCGTTTTTTCCTGAATATATTCAGGAAAAAACGCATACGCCCTTTTTGGCCAAGTGCATCACTGTCGAACTGCTGCCTCTTTTCCTACGCTTTCAGAGCAATTCTTATCTACCCCCCGATATCTGTTTTCTGCAATTCTGCGTCGCGTTCAAGTCCTCCTCACAGCCTTCCTTCAATAAATTTTTGGATGATAGGGGTCACTTGGAACTCTGCAGGATTGTGAGTTACGGTGCCAGAAATCTCCTTTTCTCAACTCGCTTTCTTGTGAGCTGACCGCAAACCCGAAGAATTGCTTCAGGCCCTAATCTCGTTCCGGCATGTCACGTTGAGCCTTTGGTGAACTCTTCTTCCTGTAGGGAAATCAGAGTTCAATGTGCCCGTCTAAACACATCGACTTAGCCGCTCATTGGTTCTCCTTATTCCTGATCATCTTTTACCGAAATTGCAAAGTGTGCGAAACAAGAGGTCAAAGGCACTGACTCTCCAAGTGGGGAGAATGTTAATATCGCCTCTGGAACGGCGAACTTGAGTCCCAGGGGGCGAAAATGGCGATGAGTTTTAGAAACTTTGCCTGATCACTTCGTGGACCATATTCTGGGTTTTCCATGCATATTTTAGCTGAAGGATAAATCCCTTAAACGTGGAGATTTGGGACCCGTGGAATGGGAACCATGCACCATTACCTCAAAGGGTCTGCATTCCCTCACCAATAGCATCAGCCCCAAGTATCCAGCCTTATCTCCCCCACGGCTGTGGATGTAGAGGTGGTAAATCCAAGACTCCACACAAGCCCTGAAGGACTTATTTAAGAATTTCTCTCTATTTCACAGTCCTTGTGTTTTCTTTTTCAAATTTATTTTTATAAGGGGATTTAGCTTATGTACACTGAAGTGTGTATGCTGCTGTACACAAATGATTTTCTTATGGAGACCTATAAATGTATGGGTTTTAATTTTCTTCATAGTCAGGTATATTCCTCGGTTTTGAACACAGGGTGCTGAGTCCATGTGGTTGAGCGAGGAGGAGGTCTTGTCTAATATATATTTGGCTTATGGAATGGTATCTGTCCTAATATCAACCTCTGGTTTTATGCAGCCTCCCCACTCTCCTTTCCCCTTAAGCAAGCATCAGTTTCTTTTGTAAATGTGAGATTCTGTTGTGTTTTGTAATGCAGTTCACGCGTAGCCGTGTTTACATTCCCGGTATTCGTGATGTCTTATGATGTTTCTTTTACTGTGTGACTTATTTCACTTAGAATCATCGTAACTAAATCCACTCATTATGCTGCTACTGGTCTGTTGCCATTGATTTCATTGTTGAGTGATATTCCATTGTAGGGATGTACCACAACTTTTATATCCATTTTTCTCTTTCTGGGCTATTGAAGTTGTACCATAGTCAAGGTTCCCGTAAAGAGAGCAGCCTCAAACTTTGGTGTATCTGTGTCTTTTTCATTTAAATTTTCCGAATCTATGGCACCATAAGTGGAAGTGCCCTAGGCTCTCTAGCTTGGTTTTCTCTTTGTTCCAGGAAACACCATCCACTTCTCCAGAGTGGCTGTTGGCAATTTACATCCCGCCCATCAGCATAACAAGGCTGCCAGTTCTCCATGGCCTGTCCTGCCTCTCTGGATTTTACACTTTTTTTCGGAGGGCCCTTTTGATCGGTGGGAAGTGAGAGTTGCTTGTAGTGCGGATTTCCATTGCAGGCTTGCTTGGTTGGCCAAAAAGGGCGTATGCGTTTTTTCCTGAATCTATTCAGGAAAAAACGCATACGCCCTTTTTGGCCAAGTGCATCACTGTCGAACTGCTGCCTCTTTTCCTACGCTTTCAGAGCAATTCTTATCTACCCCCCGATATCTGTTTTCTGCAATTCTGCGTCGCGTTCAAGTCCTCCTCACAGCCTTCCTTCAATAAATTTTTGGATGATAGGGGTCACTTGGAACTCTGCAGGATTGTGAGTTACGGTGCCAGAAAATTCCTTTTCTCAACTCGCTTTCTTGTGAGCTGACCGCAAACCCGAAGAATTGCTTCAGGCCCTAATCTCGTTCCGGCATGGCACGCTGAGCCTTTGGTGAACTCTTCTTCCTGTAGGGAAATCAGAGTTCAATGTGCCCGTCCAAACACATCGACTTAGCCGCTCATTGGTTCTCCTTATTCCTGATCATCTTTTCCCTAAATTGCAAAGTGTGCGAAACAAGAGGTCAAAGGCACTGACTCTCCAAGTGGGGAGAATGTTAATATCGCCTCTGGAACGGCGAACTCGAGTCCCAGGGGGCGAAAATGGCGATGAGTTTTAGAAACTTTGCCTGATCACTTCGTGGACCATATTCCGGGTTTTCCATGCATATTTTAGCTGACGGATAAATCCCTTAAACGTGGAGATTTGTGACCCGTGGAATGGGAACCATGCACCATTACCTCAAAGGGTCTGCATTCCCTCACCAATAGCATCAGCCCCAAGTGTCCAGCCTTATCTCTCCCACAGCTGTGGATGTAGAGGTGGTAAATCCAAGATTCCACACAAGCCCTGAAGGACTTATTTAAGAATTTCTCTCTATTTCACAGTCCTTGTGTTTTCTTTTTCAAATTTATTTTTATAAGGGGATTTAGCTTATGTACACTGCTGTGTGTATGCTGCTGTACACAAATGATTTTCTTATGGAGACCTATAAATGTATGGGTTTTAATTTTCTTCATAGTCAGGTATATTCCTAGGTTTTGAATACGGGGTGTTGAGTCCATTTGTTTGAGCGAGGAGTAGGTATTGTCTAATATATATTTGGCTTATGGAATGGTATCTGTCCTAATATCAACCTCTGTTTTTATGCAGCCTCCCCACTCTCCTTTCCCCTTAAGCAAGCATCAGTTTCTTTTGTAAATGTGAGACTCTGTTGTGTTTTGTAATGCAGTTCACGCGTAGCCGTGTTTACATTCCCGGTATTCGTGATATCTTATGATGTTTCTTTTTCTGTGTGACTTATTTCACTTAGAATCAGCGTAACTAAATCCACTCATTATGCTGCTACTGGTCTGTTGCCATTGATTTCACTGTTGAGTGATATACCATTGTAGGGATGTACCACAACTTTTATATCCATTTTTCTCTTTCTGGGCTATTGTAGTTGTACCATAGTCAAGGTTCCCGTAAAGAGAGCAGCCCCAAACTTTGGTGTGGCTGTGTCTTTTTCATTTAAATTTTCCGAATCTATAGCACCATAAGTGGAAGTGCCCTAAGCTCTCTAGCTTGGTTTTTTCTTTGTTCCAGGAAACACCATCCACTTCTCCAGAGTGGCTGTTGGCAATTTACATCCCGCCCATCAGCATAACAAGGCTGCCGGTTCCCCAAGGCCTGTCCTGCCTCTCTGGATTTTACACATTTTTCGGAGGGCCCTTTTGATCGGTGGGAAGTGAGAGTTGCTTGTAGGGCGGATTTCCATTGCAGGCTTGCTTGGTTGGCCAAAAAGGGCGTATGCGTTTTTTCCTGAGTATATTCAGGAAAAAACGCATACGCCCTTTTTGGCCAAGTGCATCACTGTCGAACTGCTGCCTCTTTTCCTACGCTTTCAGAGCAATTCTTATCTACCCCCTGATATCTGTTTTCTGCAATTCTGCGTCGCGTTCAAGTCCTCCTCACAGCCTTCCTTCAATAAATTTTTGGATGATAGGGGTCATTTGGAACTCTGCAGGATTGTGAGTTCAGTGCCAAAAATCTCCTTTTTTCCACTCGCTTTCTTGTGAGCTGACCACAAACCCGAATAATTGCTTCAGGCCCTAATCTCGTTCCGGCATGGCACGCTGACCCTTTGGTGAACTCTTCTTCCTGTAGGGAAATCAGAGTTCAATGTGCCCGTCCAAACACATCGAGTTAGCCGCTCATTGGTTCTCCTTATTCCTGATCATCGTCTACAGAAATTGCAAACTGTGCGAAACAAGAGGTCAAAGGCACTGACTCTCCAAGTGGGGAGAATGTTAATATCGCCTCTGGAACGGCGAACTCGAGTCCCAGGGCGCGAAAATGGCGATGAGTTTTACAAACTTTGCCTGATCACTTCGTGGAACATATTCCGTGTTTTCCATGCATATTTTAGCTGAAGGATAAATCCCTTAAACGTGGAGATTTGGGACCCGTGGAATGGGAACCATGCACCATTACCTCAAAGGGTCTGCATTCCCTCACCAATAGCATCAGCCCCAAGTGTCCAGCCTTATCTCTCCCACAGCTGTGGATGTAGAGGTGGTAAATCCAAGATTGCACACAAGCCCTGAAGGAATTATTTAAGAATGTCTCTCTATTTCACAGTCCTTGTGTTTTCTTTTTCAAATTTATTTTTATAAGGTGATTTAGCTTATGTACACTGCTGTGTGTATGCTGCTGTACACAAATGATTTTCTTATGGAGACCTATAAATGTATGGGTTTTAATTTTCTTCATAGTCAGGTATATTCCTCGGTTTTGAACACGGGGTGCTGAGTCCATGTGGTTGAGCGAGGAGGAGGTCTTGTCTAATATATATTTGGCTTATGGAATGGTATCTGTCCTAATATCAACCTCTGGTTTTATGCAGCCTCCCCGCTCTCCTTTCCCCTTAAGCAAGCATCAGTTTCTTTTGTAAATGTGAGACTCTGTTGTGTTTTGTAATGCAGTTCACGCGTAGCCGTGTTTACGTTCCCGGTATTCGTGATACCTTATGATGTTTCTTTTTCTGTGTGACTTATTTCACTTAGAATCATCGTAACTAAATCCACTCATTATGCTGCTACTGGTCTGTTGCCATTGATTTCATTGTTGAGTGATATTCCATTGTAGGGATGTACCACAACTTTTATATCCATTTTTCTCTCTCTGGGCTATTGAAGTTGTACCATAGTCAAGGTTCCCGTAAAGAGTGCAGCCCCAAACTTTGGTGTGGCTGTGTCTTTTTCATTTAAATTTTCCGAATCTATGGCACCATAAGTTGAAGTGCCCTAGGCTCTCTAGCTTGGTTTTCCCTTTGTTCCAGGAAACACCATCCACTTCTCCAGAGTGGTTGTTGGCAATTTACATGCCGCCCATCAGCATAACAAGGCTGCCGGTTCTCCATGGCCTGTCCTGCCTCTCTGGATTTTACACTTTTTTTCGGAGGGCCCTTTTGATCGGTGGGAAGTGAGAGTTGCTTGTAGTGCGGATTTCCATTGCAGGCTTGCTTGGTTGGCCAAAAAGGGCGTATGCGTTTTTTCCTGAATATATTCAGGAAAAAACGCATACGCCCTTTTTGGCCAAGTGCATCACTGTCGAACTGCTGCCTCTTTTCCTACGCTTTCAGAGCAATTCTTATCTACTCCCCGATATCTGTTTTCTGCAATTCTGCGTCGCGTTCAAGTCCTCCTCACAGCCTTCCTTCAATAAATTTTTGGATGATAGGGGTCATTTGGAACTCTGCAGGATTGTGAGTTACAGTGCCAGAAATCTCCTTTTCTCAACTCGCTTTCTTGTGAGCTGACCGCAAACCCGAAGAATTGCTTCAGGCCCTAATCTCGTTCCGGCATGGCACGCTGAGCCTTTGGTGAACTCTTCTTCCTGTAGGGAAATCAGAGTTCAATGTGCCCGTCCAAACACATCGAGTTAGCCGCTCATTGGTTCTCCTTATTCCTGATCATCTTCTACCGAAATTGCAAAGTGTGCAAAACAAGAGGTCAAAGGCACTGACTCTCCAAGTAGGGAGAATGTTAATATCGCCTCTGGAACGGCGAACTCGAGTCCCAGGGTTCGAAAATGGCGATGAGTTTTAGAAACTTTGCCTGATCACTTCGTGGACCATATTCCGGGTTTTCCACGCATATTTTAGCTGAAGGATAAATCCCTTAAATGTGGAGATTTGGGACCCGTGGAATGGGAACCATGCACCATTACCTCAAAGGGTCTGCATTCCCTCACCAATAGCATCAGCCCCAAGTGTCCAGCCTTATCTCTCCCACAGCTGTGGATGTAGAGGTGGTAAATCCAAGATTCCACACAAGCCCTGAAGGACTTATTTAAGAATTTCTCTCTATTTCACAGTCTTTGTGTTTTCTTTTTCAAATTTATTTTTATAAGGGGATTTAGCTTATGTACACTGCTGTGTGTATGCTGCTGTACACAAATGATTTTCTTATGGAGACCTATAAATGTATGGGTTTTAATTTTCTTCATAGTCAGGTATATTCCTCGGTTTTGAACACGGGGTGCTGAGTCCATGTGGTTGAGCGAGGAGGAGGTCTTGTCTAATATATATTTGGCTTATGGAATGGTATCTGTCCTAATGTCAACCTCTGGTTTAATGCAGCCTCCCCACTCTCCTTTCCCCTTAAGCAAGCATCAGTTTCTTTTATAAATGTGAGACTCTGTTGTGTTTTGTAATGCAGTTCACGCGTAGCCGTGTTTACGGTCCTGGTTTTCGTGATACCTTATGATGTTTCTTTTTCTGTGTGACTTATTTCACTTAGAATCATCGTAACTAAATCCACTCATTATGCTGCTACTGGTCTGTTGCCATTGATTTCATTGTTGAGTGATATTCCATTGTAGGGATGTACCACAACTTTTATATCCATTTTTCTCTCTCTGGGCTATTGAAGTTGTACCATAGTCAAGGTTCCCGTAAAGAGAGCAGCCCCAAACTTTGGTGTGGCTGTGTCTTTTTCATTTAAATTTTCCGAATCTATGGCACCATAAGTGGAAGTGCCCTAGGCTCTCTAGCTTGGTTTTCTCTTTGTTCCAGGAAACACCATCCACTTCTCCAGAGTGGCTGTTGGCAATTTACATCCCGCCCATCAGCATAACAAGGCTGCCTGTTCTCCATGGCCTGTCCTGCCTCTCTGGATTTTTCACTTTTGTTCGGAGGGTCCTTTTGATCGGTGGGAAGTGAGAGTTGCTTGTAGTGCGGATTTCCATTGCAGGCTTGCTTGGTTGGCCAAAAAGGGCGTATGCGTTTTTTCCTGAATATATTCAGGAAAAAACGCATACGCCCTTTTTGGCCAAGTGCATCACTGTCGAACTGCTGCCTCTTTTCCTACGCTTTCAGAGCAATTCTTATCTACCCCACGATATCTGTTTTCTGCAATTCTGTGTCGCGTTCAAGTCCTCCTCACAGCCTTCCTTCAATAAATTTTTGGATGATAGAGGTCATTTGGAACTCTGCAGGATTGTGAGTTACAGTGCCAGAAATCTCCATTTCTCAACTCGCTTTCTTGTGAGCTGACCGCAAACCCGAAGAATTGCTTCAGGCCCTAATCTCGTTCCGGCATGGCACGCTGAGCCTTTGGTGAACTCTTCTTCCTGTAGGGAAATCAGAGTTCAATGTGCCCGTCCAAACACATCGACTTAGCCGCTCATTGGTTCTCCTTATTCCTGATCATCTTCTACCGAAATTGCAATGTGTGCAAAACAAGAGGTCAAAGGCACTGACTCTCCAAGTGGGGAGAATGTTAATATCGCCTCTGGAACGGCGAACTCGAGTCCCAGGGTTCGAAAATGGCGATGAGTTTTAGAAACTTTGCCTGATCACTTCGTGGACCATATTCCGGGTTTTCCACGCATATTTTAGCTGAAGGATAAATCCCTTAAACGTGGAGATTTGGGACCCGTGGAATGGGAACCATGAACCATTACCTCAAAGGGTCTGCATTCCCTCACCAATAGCATCAGCCCCAAGTGTCCAGCCTTATCTCTCCCACAGCTGTGGATGTAGAGGTGGTAAATCCAAGATTCCACACAAGCCCTGAAGGACTTATTTAAGAATTTCTCTCTATTTCACAGTCCTTGTGTTTTCTTTTTCAAATTTATTTTTATAAGGGGATTTAGCTTATGTACACTGCTGTGTGTATGCTGCTGTACACAAATGATTTTCTTATGGAGACCTATAAATGTATGGGTTTTAATTTTCTTCATAGTCAGGTATATTCCTCGGTTTTGAACACGGGGTGCTGAGTCCATGTGGTTGAGCGAGGAGGAGGTCTTGTCTAATATATATTTGGCTTATGGAATGGTATCTGTCCTAATGTCAACCTCTGGTTTAATGCAGCCTCCCCACTCTCCTTTCCCCTTAAGCAAGCATCAGTTTCTTTTGTAAATGTGAGACTCTGTTGTGTTTTGTAATGCAGTTCACACATAGCCGTGTTTACGGTCCTGGTTTTCGTGATACCTTATGATGTTTCTTTTTCTGTGTGACTTATTTCACTTAGAATCATCGTAACTAAATCCACTCATTATGCTGCTACTGGTCTGTTGCCATTGATTTCATTGTTGAGTGATATTCCATTGTAGGGATGTACCACAACTTTTATATCCATTTTTCTCTCTCTGGGCTATTGAAGTTGTACCATAGTCAAGGTTCCCGTAAAGAGATCAGCTTCAAACTTTGGTGTGGCTGTGTCTTTTTCATTTAAATTTTCCGAATCTATGGCACCATAAGTGGAAGTGCCCTAGGCTCTCTAGCTTGGTTTTCTCTTTGTTCCAGGAAACACCATCCACTTCTCCAGAGTGGCTGTTGGCAATTTACATCCCGCCCATCAGCATAACAAGGCTGCCGGTTCTCCATGGCCTGTCCTGCCTCTCTGGATTTTACACTTTTTTTCGGAGGGCCCTTTTGATCGGTGAGAAGTGAGAGTTGCTTGTAGTGCGGATTTCCATTGCAGGCTTGCTTGGTTGGCCAAAAAGTGCGTATGCGTTTTTTCCTGAATCTATTCAGGAAAAAACGCATACGCCCTTTTTGGCCAAGTGCATCACTGTGGAACTGCTGCCTCTTTTCCTACGCTTTCAGAGCAATTCTTATCTACCCCACGATATCTGTTTTCTGCAATTCTGCGTCGCGTTCAAGTCCTCCTCACAGCCTTCCTTCAATAAATTTTTGGATGATAGGGGTCATTTGGAACTCTGCAGGATTGTGAGTTACAGTGCCAGAAATCTCCTTTTCTCAACTCGCTTTCTTGTGAGCTGACCGCAAACCCGAAGAATTGCTTCAGGCCCTAATCTCGTTCCAGCATGGCACGCTGAGCCTTTGGTGAACTCTTCTTCCTGTAGGGAAATCAGAGTTCAATGTGCCCGTCCAAACACATCGACTTAGCCGCTCATTGGTTCTCCTTATTCCTGATCATCTTCTACCGAAATTGCAAAGTGTGCGAAACAAGAGGTCAAAGGCACTGACTCTCCAAGTGGGGAGAATGTTAATATCGCCTCTGGAACGGCGAACTTGAGTCCCAGGGGGCGAAAATGGCGATGAGTTTTAGAAACTTTGCCTGATAACTTGGTGGACCATATTCTGGGTTTTCCATGCATATTTTAGCTGAAGGATAAATCCCTTAAACGTGGAGATTTGGGACCCGTGAAATGGGAACCATGCACCATTACCTCAAAGGGTCTGCATTCCATCACCAATAGCATTAGCCCCAAGTGTCCAGCCTTATCTCTCCCACGGCTGTGGACGTAGAGGTGGTAAATCCAAGATTCCACACAAGCCCTGAAGGACTTATTTAAGAATTTCTCTCTATTTCACAGACCTTGTGTTTTCTTTTTCAAATTTATTTTTATAAGGGTATTTAGCTTATGTACACTGCTGTGTGTATGCTGCTGTACACAAATGATTTTCTTATGGAGACCTATAAATGTATGGGTTTTAATTTTCTTCATAGTCAGGTATATTCCTCGGTTTTGAACACGGGGTGCTGAGTCCATGTGGTTGAGCGAGGAGGAGGTCTTCTCTAATATATATTTGGCTTATTGAATGGTATCTGTCCTAATATCAACCTCTGGTTTTATGCAGCCTCCCCACTCTCCTTTCCCCTTAAGCAAGCATCAGTTTCTTTTGTAAATGTGAGACTCTGTTGTGTTTTGTAATGCAGTTCACGCGTAGCCGTGTTTACGTTCCCGGTATTCGTGATACCTTATGATGTTTCTTTTTCTGTGTGACTTAATTCACTTAGAATCATCGTAACTAAATCCACTCATTATGCTGCTACTGGTCTGTTGCCATTGATTTCATTGTTGAGTGATATTCCATTGTAGGGATGTACCACAACTTTTATATCCATTTTTCTCTTTCTGGGCTATTGAAGTTGTACCATAGTCAAGGTTCCCGTAAAGAGAGCAGCCCCAAAATTTGGTGCGGCTGTGTCTTTTTCATTTAAATTTTCCGAATCTATGGCACCATAAGTGGAAGTGCCCTAGGCTCTCTAGCTTGGTTTTCTCTTTGTTCCAGGAAACACCATCCACTTCTCCAGAGTGGCTGTTGGCAATTTACATCCCGCCCATCAGCATAACAAGGCTGCCTGTTCTCCATGGCCTGTCCTGCCTCTCTGGATTTTACACTTTTTTTCGGAGGCCCCTTTTGTTCGGTGGGAAGTGAGAGTTGCTTGTAGTGCGGATTTCCATTGCAGGCTTGCTTGGTTGGCCAAAAAGGGCGTATGCGTTTTTTCCTGAATCTATTCAGGAAAAAACGCATACGCCCTTTTTGGCCAAGTGCATCATTGTCGAAATGCTGCCTCTTTTCCTACGCTTTCAGAGCAATTCTTATCTACCCCCCGATATCTGTTTTCTGCAATTCTGCGTCGCGTTCAAGTCCTCCTCACAGCCTTCCTTCAATAAATTTTTGGATGATAGGGGTCATTTGGAACTCTGCAGGATTGTGAGTTACAGTGCCAGAAATCTCCTTTTCTCAACTCGCTTTCTTGTGAGCTGACCGCAAACCCGAAGAATTGCTTCAGGCCCTAATCTCGTTCCGGCATGGCACGCTGAGCCTTTGGTGAACTCTTCTTCCTGTAGGGAAATCAGAGTTCAATGTGCCCGTCCAAACACATCGAGTTAGCCGCTCATTGGTTCTCCTTATTCCTGATCATCTTCTACCGAAATTGCAAAGTGTGCGAAACAAGAGGTCAAAGGCACTGACTCTCCAAGTGGGGAGAATGTTAATATCGCCTCTGGAACGGCGAACTTGAGTCCCAGGGGGCGAAAATGGCGATGAGTTTTAGAAACTTTGCCTGATCACTTCGTGGACCATATTCTGGGTTTTCCATGCATATTTTAGCTGAAGGATAAATCCCTTAAACGTGGAGATTTGGGACCCGTGGAATGGGAACCATGCACCATTACCTCAAAGGGTCTGCATTCCCTCACCAATAGCATCAGCCCCAAGTGTCCAGCCTTATCTCTCCCACGGCTGTGGATGTAGAGGTGGTAAATCCAAGATTCCACACAAGCCCTGAAGGACTTATTTAAGAATTTCTCTCTATTTCACAGTCCTTGTGTTTTCTTTTTCAAATTTATTTTTATAAGGGGATTTAGCTTATGTACACTGAAGTGTGTATGCTGCTGTACACAAATGATTTTCTTATGGAGACCTATAAATGTATGCGTTTTAATTTTCTTCATAGTCAGGTATATTCCTCGGTTTTGAACACAGGGTGCTGAGTCCATGTGGTTGAGCGAGGAGGAGGTCTTGTCTAATATATATTTGGCTTATGGAATGGTATCTGTCCTAATATCAACCTCTGGTTTTATGCAGCCTCCCCACTCTCCTTTCCCTTTAAGCAAGCATCAGTTTCTTTTGTAAATGTGAGATTCTGTTGTGTTTTGTAATGCAGTTCACGCGTAGCCGTGTTTACATTCCCGGTATTCGTGATGTCTTATGATGTTTCTTTTACTGTGTGACTTATTTCACTTAGAATCATCGTAACTAAATCCACTCATTATGCTGCTACTGGTCTGTTGCCATTGATTTCATTGTTGAGTGATATTCCATTGTAGGGATGTACCACAACTTTTATATCCATTTTTCTCTTTCTGGGCTATTGAAGTTGTACCATAGTCAAGGTTCCCATAAAGAGAGCAGCCTCAAACTTTGGTGTATCTGTGTCTTTTTCATTTAAATTTTCCGAATCTATGGCACCATAAGTTGAAGTGCCCTAGGCTCTCTAGCTTGGTTTTCTCTTTGTTCCAGGAAACACCATCCACTTCTCCAGAGTGGCTGTTGGCTATTTACATCCCGCCCATCAGCATAACAAGGCTGCCAGTTCTCCATGGCCTGTCCAGCCTCTCTGGATTTTACACTTTTTTTTGGAGGGCCCTTTTTATCGGTGGGAAGTGAGAGTTGCTTGTAGTGCGGATTTCCATTGCAGGCTTGCTTGGTTGGCCAAAAAGGACGTATGCGTTTTTTCCTGAATATATTCAGGAAAAAACGCATACGCCCTTTTTGGCCAAGTGCATCACTGTCGAACTGCTGCCTCTTTTCCTACGCTTTCAGAGCAATTCTTATCTACCCCCCGATATCTGTTTTCTGCAATTCTGCGTCGCGTTCACGTCCTCTTCACAGCCTTCCTTCAATAAATTTTTGGTTTATAGGGGTCACTTGGAACTCTGCAGGATTGTGAGTTACAGTGCCAAAAATCTCCTTTTCTGAACTCGCTTTCTTGTGAGCTGACCACAAACCCAAAGAATTGCTTCAGGTCCTAATCTCGTTCCGACACTGCACGCTGAGCCTTTGGTGAATTCTTCTTCCTGTAGGGAAATCAGAGTTCAATGTGCCCGTCGAAACACATAGAGTTAGTCGCTCATTGGCTCTCCCTATCCCTGTTCATCTTCCACAGAAATTGCAAACTGTGCCAAACAAGAGGTTAAAGGCACTGTCTCTCCATGTGGGGAGAGTGTTAATAAGGCATCTGGAACGGAGAACACGAGTGCCAGAGGGCGAAAATGGCGATGAGTTTTAGAAATTTTGCCTGGACACTTGTTGGACCATATTCTGGGTTTTCCATGCATATTTTAGCAGTAGGATAAATCCCTTAAAACTGGAGATTTGGGACCTGTGGAATGGGAACCATGCACCATTACATCAAAGGGTCTGCATTGCCTCACCAATCCTATCAGTCCCAAGTTTCCAGCCTTATCTCTCCCCCAGCTGTGGATGTAGAGGTGGTAAATCCAAGACTCCTCACAAGCCCTGAAGGGCTTATTTAAGAATTTCTCTCTATTTCACAGTCTTTGTGTTTTGTTTTTCAAATTTATTTTTATAAGGGGATTTAGCTTTTTTTCACTGCTGTGTTTATGCCGTTGTACACAAAAGATTTTCTTAAGGAGACCTATAAATATATGGGCTTTAAGTTTCTCCATAATCAGGCATATTCCGAGGTTTTGAATACGGGTTGTTGAGTCCATTTGTTTGAGCAAGGAGTAGGTCTTGTCTAATATATATTTTGCTTGTGGAATGGTATCTGTCCTAAAGTCAACCTCTGGTTTTATGCAGCCTCCCCACTCTCCTTTCCCCTTAAGCAAGCTTAAGTTTCTTTTCTAAATGTGAGACTCTCTTGTGTTTTGTAATGCAGTTCATGTGTAGCCGTGTTTACATTCCTGGTATTAGTGATATCTTATGATGTTTTTTTTTCTGTGTGACTTATTTCACTTAGAATCATCGTACCTACATCCACTCATTATGCTGGTACTGGTCTGCTGCCATTGATGTCACTGTTGAGTGATATTCCATTGTAGGTATGCACCACAACTTCTATATACATTTTTCTCTTTCTGGGCTATTGAAGTTGTACCATAGTCAAGGTTCTGGTAAACAGAGCACCCCCAAACTTTGGTGTGGCTGTGCCTTTTTCATGGAAGGTTTCCGAATCTATAGCACTATAAGTGGAAGTGCCCTAGGCTCTCTAGCTTGTTTTTTTCTTTGTTCCTGGAAACACCATACACTTCTCCAGAGTGGCTGTTGGCAATTTACATACCACCCATCAGCATAACAAGGCTGCCAGTTCTCCATGTCCTGTCCTGCCTCTCTGGATTTTACATTTTTTTCGGTTGGCCCTTTTGAGGGGTGGGAAGTGAGACTTCTTTGTAGTGCGGATTTGCATTGCAGACTTGCTTGGTTGGCCAAAAAGGGCGTATGCGTTTTTTCCTGAATATATTCAGGAAAAGACGCATACGCCCTTTTTGGCCAAGTGCATCACAGCCGAAGTACTGCCTCTTTTCTTGTGCTTTCAGAGCAATTCTTATCTACCACCTGATATCTGTTTTCTTCAATTCTGCGTCGTGTTCAAGTCCTCTTCACAGCCTTCCTTCAATAGATTTTTGGATGATAGGGGTAATTTGTAACTCTGCAGGCTTGTGAATTACAGTGCCAAAAATCTCCTTTTCTAAACTCTCTTTTTTGTGAGCTGACCGCAAACGCGAAGAATCGCTTCAGGCCTTAAACTCGCTCCGGCACGGCACGCTGAGCCTTTGGTGAATTCTTCATCCTGGGGGGAAATCAGAATTCAATGTGCCCGTTCAAACACCTACAGCTAGTCGCTCAATGGTTCTCCTTATTCCTGTTCATCTTCCGCAGAAATTTCAAACTGTGACAAACAAGATGTTAAAGGCACTGACTCTCCAAGTGGTGAGAATGTTAATAACGCATCTGGAACAGCAAACTCGAGTACCAGGGGTCGAAAATGGCGATGAGTTTTAGAAATATTGCCTGGTCACTTGGTGGACCATATTCTGGGTTTTCCATGCCTATTTTAGCTGAAGGATAAATCCCTTAAACCTGGGGATTTGGGACCCGTGGAATGGGAACCATGCCCCATTACATCCAAGGGTCTGCATTCCCTCACCCATCCTATCAGCCCCAAGTGTCCAGCCTTATCTCTCCCCGAGCTGTGGATGTAGAGGTGGTAAATCCAAGACTCCTCTAAAGCCCTGAAGGACTTATTTAAGAATTTCTCTCTATTTCACAGTGTTTGTGTTTTGTTTTTCAAATTTATTTTTATAAGGGGATTTAGGTTATTTTCACTGCTGTGTTTATGCCGCAGTACACAAATGATTTTCTTATGGAGATCTATAAATATATGGGTTTTAAGTTTCTTCATAGTCAGGTATATTCCTAGGTTTTGAATATGGGGTGTTGAGTCCATTTGGTTGAGCAAGGAGTAGGTCTTGTCTAATATATATTTGGCTTGTGGAATGGGATCTGTACTAATGTAAACTTCTGGTTTTATGCAGCCTCCCCAGTCTCCTTTGCCCTTAAGCAAACATAAGTTTCTTTTGTAAATGTGGGTCCCTGTGGTGTTTTGTAATACAGTTCATGCGTAGCCGTGTTTACGTTCCCGGTATTCGTGATACCTTATGATGTTTCTTTTTCTGTGTGACTTATTTCACTTAGAATCATCGTAACTAAATCCACTCATTATGCTGCTACTGGTCTGTTGCCATTGATTTCATTGTTGAGTGATATTCCATTGTAGGGATGTACCACAACTTTTATATCCATTTTTCTCTTTCTGGGCTATTGAATTTGTACCATAGTCAAGGTTTCCGTAAGCAGAGCAGCCCCAAATTTTGGTGTGGCTGTGTCTTTTTCATGGAAATTTTCCGAATCTAAAGCACCATAAGTGGAAGTGCCTTAGGCTCTCTAGCTTGTTTTTTTCTTTGTTCCAGGAAACACCATACACTTCTCTAGAGTGGCTGTTGGCAATTTACATCCCACCCATCAGCATAACAAGGCTGCCAGTTCTCCATGGCCTGTCCTGCCTCTCTGGATTTTACACTTTTTTTGGATTGCCCTTTTGAGGGGTGGGATGTGAGACTTCATTGTAGTGCGGATTTCCATTGCAGGCTTGCTTGGTTGGCCAAAAAGGGCGTATGCGTTTTTTCCTGAATATATTCAGGAAAAAACGCATACACCCTTTTTGGCCACGTTCATCACTTTCGAAGTACTGCCTCTTTTCCTATGCTTTCAGAGCAATTCTTATCTACCACGTGATATCTGTTTTCTGCAATTCTGCGTCGCTTTCAACTCCTCTTCACAGCCTTCCTTCAATAAATTTTTGGATGAGAGGGTCATTTGTAACTCTGCAGGCATGTAAAGTACAGTGCCAAAAATCCCCTTTCCTTAACTCACTTTCTTGTGGGCTGACCGCAAACCCGAAGAATCCCTTCAGGCCTTAATCTCGTTCCGGCACGGCATGCTGAGCCTTTGGTGAATTATTCTTCCTGGGGGAAAATCAGAGTTCAATGTGCCCGTTCAAACACCTACAGCTAGTCGCTCAATGGTTCTCCTTATTCCTCATCATCTTCCGCAGAAATTTCAAACTGTGACAAACAAGATGTTAAAGGCACTGACTCTCCAAGTGGGGAGAGTGTTAATAACGCATCTGGAATGGCGAACTCGAGTACCAGGGCGCGAAAATGGCGATGAGGTTTAGAAGTATTGCCTGGTCACTTTGTGGACCATATTCTTGGTTTTCCATGCCTATTTTAGCTGAAGGATAAATCCCTTAAACCTGGGGATTTGGGACCCATCGAATGGGAACCATGCACCATTACATCAAAGGGTCTGCATTCCCTCACCAATCCTATCAGCCCCAAGTGTCCAGCCTTATCTCTACCCGAGCTGTGGATGCAGAGGTGGTAAATACAAGACTCCTCAAAAGCCCTGAAGGAATTATTTAAGAATTTCTCTCTATTTCACAGTCTTTTTGTTTTGTTTTTCAAATTTATTTTTATAAGTGGATTTAGCTTATTTTCACTGCTCTGTTTATGCCGCTGTACACAAATGATTTTCTTACGGAGACCTATAAATATATGGGTTTTAAGTTTCTTCATAGTCAGGTATATTCCTAGGTTTTGAATATGGGGTGTTGAGTCCATGTGGTTGAGCAAGGAGTAGGTCTTGTCTAATATATATTTGGCTTATGGAATGGTATCTGTTCTAATGTCAACCTCTGGTTTTATGCAGCCTCCGCACTCTCCTTTCCCCTTAAGCAAGCATAAGTTTCTATTTTAAATGTGAGACTCTGTTTTGTTTTGTAATGCAGTTCATGTGTAGCCGTGTTTACATTCCCGGTATTAGTGATATCTTATGATGTTTCTTTTTCTGTGTGACTTATTTTACTTAGAATCATCGTACCTAAATCCACTCATTATGCTGCTACGGGCCTGATGACATTGATTTCATTGCTGAGTGATATTCCATTGTACCTAAGTACCACAACTTCAATATCAATTGTTCTCTTTCTGCGCTATTGAAGTTTTACAGTAGTCACGGTTCGTGTAAACAGAGAAGCCATAAATTTTGGTTTGTCTCTGTCTTTTTCATTTTAAGTTTCATAATCTATAGGACCATAAGTGGAAATGCCCTAAGCTCTGTGGCTTGTTTTTTTTATATGTTTCAGGAAACACCATACACTTTTCCAGAGTGGCTGTTGGCAATTTTCATCCCACCCATCAGTATATCAAGGCTGCCTGTTTTCCATGGCCTGTCCTGCCTCTCTGGATTTTTCCATTTTTTCAGACAGCTCTTTTGAGCGTTGGGAATTGAGACTTCATTGTAGCGTGGATTTCCTTTGCAGGTTGCTTGGTTGGCCACAAAGGGCATATGCGTTTTTTCCTGAATGTAATCAGGAAAAAACACATACGCCCTTTTTCGCCATGTGCATCATTTTTGAAGTTGTACCTCTTTTCCTATGCTTTAAATGTAATTCCAATCTCCCACCTGAAGTCGGTTTCCTGCAATTCTCCCTCACTTTCAAGTCCTCTTTGCATCCTTACTTCAATATATTTCTAGATGATAGTGGGCATTTGTAACTCTCTTGTTTTGTGAATTACAGTTCCTCTGAGCTCCTTTTTTCAACTCCCTTTCTTGTGAGTTGACTGTAAAACTGCAAGATTGCTTCAATCCATATTCTTGTTTTCGGGCGCCTTGCTGAGCCTTTGGTTAATACTTCTTTCTGATGTGAAATTAGAGTGATATGTGTCCTTCAGAGCCCTTACAGCTAATATCTCATTGTTTCTCCCTCTTCCCATTCATCCTCTCCACTCATTACAGACTGTGCAAAACAGGAAATTAAAGGCATTGCCTATCCAAATGGTGTGATTTTTAGTAAAGTAGCTGGAAATTCGATCCTGTGACCCAGTAGTGGAAAAATGAGGTGCGTTTTAGAAACCTTTCCCAATCACATGGTATACCATCTGTTGGGTTTTTCATGCATGGTTTAGCTGTAAGGAGATTCCCTTAAACCTGGAGTGTTGTGATCCATGGAATGAGGAGTTTTAAGTATTGTATTAGAGGGTCGGCTTTTGCTCACCAAAGCTCACCAATCCTCATAGCCCCATGTGTCCATCCTTATGTCTTATCCAGCTATCAATTTATATGTGGTCAATCCACGTTGCATCACAGACCCTGAAACAATTTTGTAAGAATTTTTCTCTCTTTCTTTGTCTCTGTGTTTTGTTTTAAAATATATTTTATAATGGAGTTTAGCTGATTTTCACTGCTGTGTTTGTGCCACTCTGCACACACTTGATTCCCTTATGGAGATATATCAATACAAAGGTTTTAAGATTCCTACTACTCACATATATTCCTCTGTGGTGAATAGGGTGTGTTGAGGCCAGTTCATTGAGCAAGGTGTAGATCTTGTCTATTACGTATTTGGTTTATTGAATGGTATCTGTGTTAATTTCAAACTCTGATTTTACGCATCACTCCACCTCACCTTTCCCGTTAAGCTGACGTAAGTGTGTTTTCTAAATGTGATACACTCTTGTCCTTTGTAATTCAGTTGTTGTGCAGTCATATTTACATTCCCTCTATGAGTGATATCTTATGACATGTTTCTTTTTCTGTGTGACTTAACTCAAGCGGTATCATCGAAACTCGGTCCACTCTTTATGCTTCTACTAGCCTTATTACATTTATTTCATGGTGAAGAGATATTCCATTGTGCGTAAGTACCACACCTTCTTTATCCATTGTTCTCTTTCCTGGGATATTTAAGGTGTACTGAAGTCGAGGTTCTTGTAAACAGAGCAGCCCTAAACTTTGTTGTGCCTGTGTCTGTTTGATTTTTAGAATCCCCTAGATATACTCCCGTGATTGCAAGTGCCCTATTCTCTGTAGCTCTGTTTTTTAGATGATTTAGGAACCAGGATACACTTCTCCAGAGTGCCTCTTCTCAGTTTACACACCGCCCATCAGTGTATAAATGCTGCCTGTTCTCCATGGCCTGTCCTGCATTTCTGCGTTTTACAATTTTTTCGGATGGCCCTTTTGACTGGTAGGAAATGAGACTTCTTTGGTGTGCAGATTTGCATTGCTTGCTTGCTTGGTTGCCCATAAAGTGCATGTGCATGTTTTCCTGAATATATTCAGGAGAAAATGCATACGCCCTTTTTAGCCAACTGCACCATTTTAGAAATCCTGCCGCCTTGTGCCTTGGGAAGTAGGCAGAGTCCGAACTTTAGATTATTGATGTCGTCAGGGTCAGAAGCACTCACCAACGGCTTCCCTTAGGTTACATTTTAACTGTCATTGATAGATGATGTCAATAAAAATATCTATTCTTTTTCAGATTTTTTCCCCTTATACGTTATTGCAAAATATTGAGTGTAGTTCCCTATGTTATACAGTAGTTCCTTGTAGATGATCTACTTTATACATAGCAGTGTGTATGTGTTAATCCCAAACTGTTAATTTATCCCTCCTCCTACTTTCCCCTTTGGTAATAATAAATTATAAGATTTTATACTTCTCAGAAATGGGAGAGCTGAAACAGAGGTATAATTTTCAATGGAAAAGCATTTAAAATAAGATTGAAGCTTTAACCAAGATTATTAGATGTACATCCTTGGAAAGAAATCACTTCATTTCTCTAATATTGACCTGACAAATAAGACAAATCTTTTCACTGAACTTGCTTATAATAGAATGATGGAAATATAAAATGGAAGTGTTAGAAACATCTTATTTTACCCGAGCCTTATATACTGTTCTATGTTAATTACAGTTTGGCTCACTCATCTGTTCATTGAAGTTACAATGTTATCAATTTCTGTTACTCATCCTCCAGAGTGGACCCCAACAAGTATGCCCCTGCCCAGTGTCATTGGAGCCAACAGATCGAGACTGAGTTTGGTTCAGAATCAAAGGAAACTATATTTTGATCAAAGAATGGAGAGGTGAGAGCATGTGCTACCCTGTAGGTTGTGTTGGCCTGCTGTGTAGAGGTCCTGTGAGAGTCAGTGGGAGGGAGGGGACGGAGCTCTAGGGGGCCGGCTTGGATGCAGCTCAGGCTCAATATCTCGGAGCCTGCACAGGGCCCCAGGAGCTGAAGTGTCAACCCAGCCATTCTGCAGTAGGAAAACAGGTCTGAAGGGTCGGGTGTGGCAGCTCTGCATGTGGGAACCTAGGAGCACGTGAAATTAGACAAAGCACAAAGGATAACAAAGGTTAGACTTTATTTTATTGCCCAGATTCTATTTTTATCTCCTAGGGATTTTTAATGGGCTTTGCTGGTGACAAAACCCTCCTCTGCCTTTTGTTCCATTCCTCATTCTTGGAGTGCTGAGTGTGCAGACCCCTCTTCTGTAACTGCTGAGTGCTGAGTTGGGAGCCCTCATACCCGGGGGTGAGGGTCAGAACTTCTCCCCAGCAGCCTGCAGGTGAGATTGATTGTCCCCAGGGCTGCTGCCCCCTTGCTCGTCCACCAGAGTACAAGCATTGGAAGTGTTATAGATTCTAATGACCTTTAAGGGTACAGGAAAGGTATGTGCAGAGACACTGTGGGGGGAGGTTTTACCCCACCCCACATTTGTTAGGCCACCTTAGGCTGACCGTTTCTGCCAGCCTAGATGTTCTGACCAGTAGTCTTTGTTTTCTTCAATTAGGCCCCTGAATTAATGTAAAAACAGTACCAGGTGTCAGAGCCTTGCCTGCTCAATTCCCAGTCAGTCCAGGGTCAGTGGTGATCCAGGACCATGATGGACACTGAGTCAACAGCCTTTTGAGGTAGCCAGGAGTCCAGCCGGTCTTATTGGCCACCATCATCATGGTGGCTGTAGGCTTTTCTATGGTGACAGTGTGATATACAGTTACCCTGCCAAGCTTATTAGCTCCCCTCTGGGTGCAGTAAGTCCTGAAAGCAGTAGTCTACTCTTTTTTTACACACTCTTGTTGTTTTCTGATAGAAACTCCAGGTAAAATGATGGTTACACGAGTCGCCATGGGGCCCCGTTGCCCCCGGTTGTCTCTCTGGAGGTTGGAGTTGGAGGGCCTCCTCACTCGAGGTCAGTGTGCTCATGGAGTGAACCTTGCAACCTCAAGGCATGTTTGGTGGTTAGGATCAACACGTGGGGTCCTTTTTCTTTATGAGCGAGGTTGCCTTTCAGGCTGCTGATTTCCAGGTTTTTAGATACTGCCAGTATCTTGGCCAGATGTTGTGGTGGACCAAGCCCCTTGGTGACCGTAGTTTATCCTACCTGGAATGCATTCTTGCGTTGTTCCTTTTCAAGTGGTCCCAGTTTTTGCACTAATACTCCAATGGCGATTCACCTTTCACCAGGAATGTAAAAGTCAAAGGGTTTAGCTAAATTAGGGAGTTCCAGGTCAAGGGTCTGAATTGGCTGCTCTTTCCATTCTTGAAAGACCACTTCTGGATTCTATTTAGCTGATTCAAAAGGTTCATCATCTTTTCCTTTCAGTTTTTCATATAGAGGCCCAGCTATTAGACTGTAGTTTGGGATCCAGATGCAGCAAACCCCAGCCTCCCCAGGAACTCCTAAGCTGTCTTGTACTTTTAGAAGGACTAAGGCTGCAAATGGTTTCTTCCCTTTCTTGGGATGGGCTTCTCAGACCTTCTGTGAGAATGAAGCCCAGGCAGGTCACCTTAGTGTGTGATATTTGAGCTTTTTCTTGGACAACTTCTATCCTATATTGGCTTGGTAGTTTAGAGGCCTCCTTAGTAGGGCTGGCAATCAGAATGGCGTCTGCATATTGAAGGAGGGTTTCCTTTTCCAGAGGTAGAACTTTTAGGTCTTTAGCTAAGCTTTCCCAAAGATGGTGTGGGAATTTTTGTACCCTTGGGGTGAGACGGCCCAGCAGTATTGTTTTGGTTGTATGCTGAGTCCTGCCACTCACAAGGCAAAATTTCTTGTGACTCTGGGACTAATGGAATACAAAAGAAGGCATCATTGAAGTCTAATACAGAACACCATGTCCTGGTGGTTGGTAGAATGACTAGCAGTGTGTAGGAATTAGGAACTACTGGAGGTATACCCTTGGTGGCATAACTGATTGTCCTGACATCCTTTACTAGGTCCCCAGCAGCCCATTTGTCTCTCGTGGTCAGGCCAATACCAGGATATGGAGCTCACCTGGGCAGGTACCCCACCCCCACCCCAGCCCATTGGGCTCTCATGGTCAGGCCCCTCCCAGGATACGGAGGTACCGTGGCAGGGCTGGGCAAACAGGAACCGTGCACATAACCCTCATTGCAGAGCAACCCCAGCTCACCTGTCTCTCAGAGCTGACACAGAACACCTCAGAGCAGGACTTGAACTAACAAACAGCAGCTCCAACATGTCTGTGACCATAGGCATCACTCTGTAGGGCCTCCTTCTGCCTGGTCTTCCAGAGACTTCCACTGCACCCAGGGCACCAGGCTTCTGCCTCCAGCCACCACCCACCCCTCCTCTCCCTGACTTCTGTGTTCCTTTCATTAGGAGAGGATTTTCTTGAAGTTGTCTCCCACTCATGGGCCAGATAAAATAACTAGAAAACAAACCAGAGCTGCAGCCCCTTGTGTATCCAGACTTTCAAGAGCCTACACCTGTTCCTTCGAGCTGGCCGGTTCAGCAAGGTCAATTTTCTGCAACTGTGAACCCCTGAGTAGTGAGGATTGGATGACCTGTGCAGTCTGACCAATCCGGCCAGCCCTGCCCAGGTGTGCCTGTTTTGAGGTCAATATAAACACCGCTCCAGGCAGCAAGAGCCCCTGCAGCTCTGCCTGACACCATATTCTCTGCCCTGTCAGTAGTCTCGGGGCTGGGCTGGTGGGAGGGATTGAGAGGCCACGGCTTTGTGAGTTGCCTAGTGTGAGTTGGTCTCTGCTGGACTTTCTGCAGCAGTTTCCAGGCTGCCACCTGCTAAAGAAGAGGATGTGTCACCCATAACTGCTGCTGGAATTTTTCCCTGGGCCAAGGTGAGGAAGGAAAAAAGCAGTGGGAGCGGGACAGGAGGGGTTTCTCAGGCAGGGAAATGGAAAGCTTCCAGAAGAGCACCCAGGGCGAGGACCATCCTGGCTGGCCTTCAGGCACCAAGTCAGCCGGCATGCTGTCACTTTTGTGGCTCCATGGCCCTTCCTCTAGGCTTTCAAGTCCTTGCACATATTCAGGTGTTTTATCTGGGAAGGGTGGGAACAGTTCAGCAGCAGCTGGCCTGTGGCTCAGCTCAAGTTTCCTCACAGAGACCTCGGCACAGTCCCCCAGCTTTACAATGAGGACGCTTGTTGCGTGGGGGCTGCTGGCTGAATGGGAGATGATTCCCCACCACTGACCAACTTCAGAATTGTTTACAACTGGAGCAAGTGCTCTGATACAGTTTTCCTCTGTGTAACTGGTGGGTTCTGTTTAGTTTTTTTTTTTTTTTTTTTCATTTTGGGTTCTAGGTAGATTTTATTCCTCTTTTTGTTATTTACAGATATAAGCATGGAAATAATGTATTCATATAAATACACGTATGTGAAGGGAAGAACCTTTTTTTCTGTTTTAAATTTTAATTTTTTTTTTTAATTTTGAAATATATTTTATTTTTTTATATAGAAGGTTTTTATTGGTTATCTATTTTATACATATAAATGTATACATGCCAATCTGAATCTCTCAATTCCTCCCACCACCTACCCACCACAGCTTTTCCCACTTGATGTCCATATGTTTTTTCTCTACATCTGTTGTTCTATTTCTGCCTTGCAAACTGGTTCATCTGCACAATTTTTCTAGGTTCCACATATATGCATTAATATACAATATTTGTTTTTCTCTTTCTGACATACTTCACTCTCTATGACAGTCTCTATATCCATCGACATCTCTACAAATGATCCAATTTCATTCCTTCTTATGGCTGAGTAATATTCCATTTTATATATGTACCATCTCTTTATGCATTCGTGTGTCTGTGGACATTTATGTTGCTTCAATTACCTGGCTATTATAGTGATGCAATGAACTTTGTGGTGAAAGTCTCCTCTCGATTTATGGTTTTGTCTGGATATATGCTCAGTAGTGGGATGGCTGGATCATATGGTAATTTATGGTTAGTTGTTAAGGAACCTCCATACTGTTCTCTATAGTGACTGTATCAATTTACATTCCCAACAATAGTGGAAGAGGTTTCTTTTTCTCCATACCATTTGAGCACTTGTTATTTGTAGAATTTCTGATAATGCCCATTCTAACAGGTGTGAGGTGATACCTCATTGTTGAGTTTATTTCTTTGAGCAAGGAGTAGGTCCTCTCTATTACATACTTGGCTTATGGAACGGCATTTGGGCTCATTTCAATCTCTGGTTTTATGCCGCACCCCAACTCAACTTTCCTCTTAAACAAGCATAAAATTGTTTCCCAACTGTGAGACTCTGTCCTGTTTTGTAATTCAGTTCATATGTAGCCAAGCTTACATTCCCTTTATTATTGATACCTTATAATAATTTTCTTTTTCTGTGTGGCTTAGTTCACTTAGAATCATTGTACCGAAATCCATTCATTTTGCTTTTACAGGCCTGATTACATTGATATCATTGCTGAGTGATATTTCATTGTACGTAAGTAGCACAATGTCTTTATCCATTTTTTTCTTTCCAGGATATGTAAGTTATACTGCAGTTGAGGTTGCTGTAAACACAGCAGCCCTAAATATTGGGGTGGCTGTGTCTTCCTCGTTTAATTTTCCTAAGCTACAGGGCCATAAGTGGAAGTGCCCTAGGCTCTGTGGCTTTGATTTTTAGATGTTTGAGGAAACACCATACACTTCTCCAGAGTACCTGTTGGCAATTTACATCTCAACAATCATCATAACAAAGCTCCCTGTTATCCATGGCCTGTCCTGCCTCTCTGGATTTTACACTTTGTTCAGACGACCCTTTTAAGCAGTGGGAAGTGAGACTTCATTGTAGTGTGGATTTCCATTGCCGGTTTCCTTGCTTGGCCAGAAAGGGCGTATGTGTTTCTTCCTGAATATATTCAGGATAAAAACGTATACACCCTTTTTGGCCAAGTGCATCATTGTCGAAGTGCTGCCTCTTTTCCTATGCTTTCAGAGCAATTCCAGTTTACTACGTGAAATTGGTTTCCTGCAATTCTGCCTAGCATTCAAGTCCTCTTCACAGCCTTACGTCAATATATTTTTGGATGAAAGTTCTCTTTATAACTGAAGGTTTGTGAATTACAGTGCCCTTAAGCTCCTTTTTTAAACTCGCTTTCTTGTGAGCTGGCCGCAAAATGGCAGAATTGCTTCAGGCACTAATCTGGTTCCAGCAAACCATGCTGAGCCTTTGGTGAATTATTTTTCCAGTTTGGAAATCAGAGTTCAATGTGCCCGTCAAAACACGTAGAGTTAGTTGGTCATTGGTTCTCCCTATCACTGTTTGTCTTGTGCAGAAATTGCAAACTGTGCCAAACAGGAGGTTAAAGGCACGGACTCCCGAAGAGGTGCGAGTGTTAATAAAGCATCTGGAATGGCAAACGCGAGTACCAGCGTGTAAAACCTGAGATGTGTTTTAGAAACTTTTCCCGATCACATGTTGTATCACACTCTGCGTTTCCCATGCATATTTTAGCTGAAAGATGAATCCCTTAAATCTGGAGATTTGGGACCCATGGAATGGGTACCATGGACTATTAAACAAATATTCGGCATTTGCTCACCAAACCTCTTCAATCCTATCAGCCGCAAGTGTCCTGCCTTATATCTCCCCCAGCTGTGGATGTAGATGTGTTAAATCCAGGTTTCATCACAAGCCCTCAATGAATTATTTAAGAAATTCTCTCTATTACAAAGTCTTTGTGTTTCGGTTTTGAAATTTATTTGTATAGTGGGATTTAGCTGATTTTCACTGCTGTGTTTATGCCACTGTACACACACATGATTCTCTTACAGACACCTATAAATACATGGGTTTTACGTTTCTTCATAGTCAGGTATATTCTTATGCATTGAATACGGGGTGTTGAGTCCATTTCGTTCAGCAAGGAGTAGGTCTCTTCTGATATATATTTGGCTTATAAAAAAGTATCTGTACAAATTTCAACCTCTGGTTTTATGCAGCCTCCCAACCCACCATTCCCCTTAAGCAAGCAAAAGTTTATTTTCTAAATGTGAGACTCTGTTGTGTTTTGTAATACAGTTCATGTGTAGTCGTGTTTACATTCCTGATATTAGTGATATCTTATGATGTTTCTTTATCTGTGTAACTTATTTCACTTAGAATCATCATACCTAAATCCACTCATTATGCTGCTACGGGCCTGATGACATTGATTTCACTGCTGCCTGACATTCCATTGTACGTAAGTAGCACAATTTCTATATCCATTTTTCTCTTTCTGAGCTATTGAAGTTGTACTGTAGTTGAGGTTCTTGTAAACAGAGCATTCCCAAATTTTAGGGTGGCTGTGGTTTTTGTTTAAATGTTCCTAAAATATAGGAACATAAGAGGAAGTGCCTTACGCTCTGTAGCTTGATTTTTTAGATGTTTCAGGAAACACCATACACTTCTCCAGAGTGGCTCTTGGCAATTTACATCCTGAACATCAGCATAACAAAGCTCCCTGTTCTCCATAGGCTGTCCTGCCTTTCTGGTTCATAGAATTTTTCAGATGTCTGTTCTGACCAGTGGGAAGAGAGACTTCATTGTAGTGTGGATATCCATTGCACGGTTGCTTGGTTGGCCAAAAAGGACGTACGAGTTTTTTCCTGAATATATTCAGGAAAAAAACGCATACACACTTTTTGGCCAAGTACATCAATGTTGAAGTTCTGCCTCTTTTCATATGCTTTAAATGCAATTCCAATGTACCTCGTGAAATCTGTTTCCTGCAATTGTGTCTGGCATTCAACTCATTTTCACAGCCTTATTTCAATATATTTTGGATGATAGTTGTCCTTTATAACTCTGCACGTTTGTGAAATACAGTAGCCCTAAGCTCCTTTTTTCAAGTCACTTTCTTGTGACCTGGCCGCAAACCGCAGAATTGCTTCAGGCACTAAACTGGTTCCAGCACACCATGCAGAGCATTTGGTGATTTTTTCTTCCTGGTGGGAAATCAGAGTTCAATGTGTCCGTCCAAAGACGTAGAGTTAGTCACTCATTGGTTCCCCTGATTCCTGTTCATCTTCTGCAGAATTTGCAAGCTGTGAAAACAGGAGTTTAAAGACACTGACTCTCCAAGTGGGGAGAATGTTAGTAAAGTATGTGGAATGCTGAACCCGAGTACCAGGGGGCCAAAACTGAGATGAGTTTTAGAAACTTTGCCTGATTACATTGTGGACCATACTCTGCGTTTCCCATGCATATTTTAGCTGAATGATGAATCCCTTAAACCTGGAGATTTGGGACCCATAGAATGTGTACCAAGCACTATTACATCAAAGTGTCTGCATTTTCTCAACAAATCTCACCAATTCTATCAACCACAAGTGTCCAGCCTTATATCTCCCTCAGCTGCAGATGTAGTTGTGGTAAATCCAGGTTTCATCACAAGCCCTAAATGAATTATTTAAGAATTTCTCTCTATTGCACAGTCATTGTGTTTTGTTTTTGAAATTTATTTTTATAGTGGGATTTGTCTGATTTTCACTGCTGTGTTTATGGCACCGTACACACAGAGGACTGTCTTACAGAAACATATAAATACATAGGTTTGAAGTTTCTTAGTAGTCAGTTATATTCCAAACCACTAAATAGGGGTGTTGAGTCCATTTCGTTGAGCAAGGTGTAGGTCTTGTATAATACATATTGGCTTATAGAAAGGTATCTGTACTAATTTCAACCCCTGGTTTTATGCAGCCTCGCAATTCAACCTTCCCCTTAGGCAAGCATAGTTCCTTTTGTAAATGTGAGACTCTGTTCTGTTTTGTAATTCAGTTCATGTGTACCCATGTTTACATTCCCAGTACTACTGGAATCTTATGATGTTTCTTTTTCTATGTGACTTATTTAACTTAGAAACATCATACGAAAATCAACTGATTTTGTTCCTATGGGCCAGATGACATAGATTTCATTGCTGAGTGATATTACATTGTACGTAAGTACCACAACAACTATATCCATTTTTCCCTTTCTGGGCTATTGAAGTTGTACCACAGAAAAGTTCTTGTAAAGAGAGCAGCCCCAACCTTTGGTGTGGCTGTGTCTTTTTTATTTAATTTTTCCTAATCTATAGGACCATAAATGGAAGTGCCCCAGGCTCTGTCACTTGGTTTTTTATATGTTCCAGGAAACACCATACACTTCTGCAGTGTGGCTGGTGGCAACTTACATCCCGTACATTAACATAACAAGTCTGCCAGTTCTCCATGGCCTGTCCGGCCTATCTGGATTTTACACGTTTTTTGGGCTGCCCTTTTGAGCGGTGGGACGTGAGACTTCATTTTAGAGCAGATTTCCATTGCAGGCTTGCTGAGTTGGCCAAAAAGAGCATATGCGTTTTTTTTCCTGAATATATTCAGGAAAAAACGCATATGCCCTTTTTGGCCAAGTGCATAATTATCGAAGTGCTGCCCCTTTTCCTATGCTTTCAGAGCAATTCTAATCTACCACCTGATATCTCTTTTCTGCAATTCTGCCCTGTGTTCAAATCCTCTTCCCAGCCTTCCTTCAGTAAATTTTAGGATGATAGGGGTCATTTGTATCTCTGCAGGATTGTGAATTACAGTGCCCCTAAGCTCCTTTGTTCAACTCGCTTTCTTGTGAGCTGACCGCAAAACTAAAGAATTGCTTCAGGCCCTAATTTGGTTCTGGCATGGCACACTGAGCCTTTGGTGAATTCTTCTTCCTGGTGGGAAATCAGAGTACAATGTGCCGGTCCAATCACATAGAGTTGGTCCCTCATTGGTTCTCCATATTACTGTTCATCTTCCACAGAAATTGCAAACTGTGCCAAACAAGAGGTTAAAGGCACTGATTCTCCAAGTGGGGAGAACGTCTGGAATGGTGAACCCGTGTATCAGAGGCTGAAAGCTGAGATGAGTTTTAGAAATTTTACCTGGTCACTTGTTGGACCATATTCTGGGTTTTCCATGCATATTTTAGATGAAGGATAAATCCCTTAAACCTGGAGATTTGGGAACTATGGAATAGGTAGCATGCACTATTACATGAAAGGGTCTGCTTTTGCTCACCCAACCTCAGCAATTCTATCGGCCCCAAGTGACCAACCTTATATCTCCCCCAACTGTGGATGTAGAGGTGGTAAATCCAAGTTTAATGCAAGCCCTGAATGAATTATTTAAGAATTTCTCTCTATTTCACAGTTTTTGTGCTTTATTTTTAAAATTTATTTTTATAATGGGATTTAGATTATATTCACTGCTGTGTTTATGCCATTTTACACACACATGATTCTCTTACGGAGACCTATAAGTATATGGGTTTTAAGTTTCTTCGTACTCAGGTATATTCCTAGACATTGAATAAGGGGTGTTGAGTCCATTTCGTTGAGCAAAGAGTAGGTCTTGTCTAATATATATTTGGCTTATTGAACGGTATCTGTACTAATGTCAACCTCTGGTTTTATGCAGCCTCCCAGCTCACCTTTCCCCTTAAGCAAGCATAAGTTTCTTTTGTAAATGGGAGACTCTGTTGTGTTTTGTAATGCAGTTCATGCGTAGCCGTGTTTACATTCCCGGTATTAGTGATATCTTATGATGTTTCTTTTTCTGTGTGACTTATTTCACTTAGAACCATCATACCTAAATCCACTCATTTATGCTGCTACTGTCCCGATGCCATTGATTTTATTGTTGAGTGATATTCCATTGTAGGTAAGTACCACAACTTCTATATCCATTTTTCTCTTTCTGGGCTATTGAAGTTGTACCCTAGTCAACGTTCTCGTAAACAGAGCAACCCCCAACTTTAGTGTGGCTTTGTTTTTTTCATTTAAAATTTCCAAATCTATAGCACCATAAATGGAAGTGCCGTAGGCTCTGTAGCTTGGTTTTTTATTTGTCCCAGGAAACACCATACACTTCTCCAGAGTGGCTGTTGGCAATTTACATCGCACTCATCAGCATAACAAGGCGACTGGTTCTCCATGGCCTGTCTTGCCTCTCTGGATTTTACAATTTTTTCGGACGGCCCTTTTGAGCTGTGGGAAGTGAGACTTCATTGTAGTGCGGATTTCCATTTCAGGCTTGCTGGTTGGCCAAAAAGGGCATTTGCGTTTTCTCCAGAATATATTCAGGAAAAAACGCATACGCCCTTTTTGGTCAAGTGCATCATTATCGAAGTGCTGCCTCTTTTCCTATGCTTTCAGAGCAATTCTTATCTACCACCTGATATCCGTTTTCTGCAATTTTGCCTCGTGTTCAATTACTCTTCACAGCCTTCCTTCAATAAATTTTTAGATGATAGGGGTCATTTGTAACTTTTCAGGATTGTGAATTACAGTACCCCTAAGCTCCTTTGTTCAACTTGCTTTCTTGTTAGCTGACTGCGAAACCCAAGAATTGCTTCTGGCCCTAATTTGGTTCTGGCACGGCACACTGAGCCTTTGGTGAATTCTTATTACTGGTGGGAAATCAGAGTACAATGTGCCCCTCCAAACACATAGAGTTATTCGCTCATTGGTTCTCCATATCCCTGTTCATCTTCCACAGAAATTGCTAAGTATACCAAACAAGAGGTTAAAGGTACTGACTCTCCAAGTGGGGAGAGTGTTAATAAAGCATCTGGAATGGGGAACCCAAGTACCAGGGGGTGAAAATTGAGATGAGTTTTAGAAATTTTGCCTGGTCACTTGTTGCACCATATTCTGGGTTTTTCATGCATATTTTAGCTGAAGGATTAATACCTTAAACCTGAAGATTTGGGACCTATGGAATGGGTACCATCCACTATTCCATGAAAGGGTCTGAATTCGCTCACCAAACCTCACCAATCCTATCAGCCCCAAGTGTCCAGCCTTATATCTACCTCAGCTTTGGATGTAGAGGTGGTAAATCCAACTTTAATGTAAGCTCAGAATGAATAATTTAAGAATTTCTCTCTATTTCACAGTCTTTGTGTTTTGTTTTTAAAATTTATCTTTATAATGGGCTTTAACTTATTTTCACTGCTGTGTTTATACCGTTGTACACACACATGATTTTCTTACGGAGACCTGTAAATATATGGGTTTTAAGTTTCTTCGTACTCAGGTATATTCCTAGGCCTTGAATAAAGGGTGTTGAATCCATTTGGTTGAGCAAGGAGTAGGTCTTGTCTAATATATGCTTAGCTTATGGAATGGTATCTGTACTAATGTCAACCTCTGGTTTTATGCAGCCTCCCCACTCTCCTTTCCCCTTAAGCAAGCATAAGTTTCTTTTGTAAATGTGAGACTGTTGTGTTTTGTAATACTGGTTAACGTACAGCAATAGATTTGGGTTAGAGTACGTGAGAGGGCATGGGTTATTTTTGGTGTATATTTTAGGATTAGGGCAATGGTTCGAGGGTAAGGCTTTGGGAGAGTGTCAGTGTTAGGGTTCGAGTTAGGGTTAGGTTTAGCGCATGGGGAGTATTTAGGGCACTGGTGAGCGTAAGGCTTCACGTGAAGGTCAGGGTTAGGTTTTGGTTTAGGGTTAGGGTTAGGGAATGGGGAGTGTTTAGGGTACAGGTGAGAGTACGGCAATGGTTTAGGGTTAGCGTACGTGTGAGGGCATGGGTTAGTGTTGGTGTACTGTTAAGATTAGGGCAAGGGTGAGGGTAAGGCTTTGGTTCAGGGTCAGCGTTAGGGTTCGTGTTAGGGTTATGGTTAGGGAACAGGAAGGGTTTAGGGTACAGGTGAGGGTACGGCAACGGTTTAGAGTTAGGGTAGGTGTGAGAGTATGGGTTAATGTTGGTGTACACATTAAGATTAGGGCACGGGTGAGGTTATGGCTTCAGGTGAGGGTCATGTTTAGGGTTCAGGTTAGGGTTAGGATTAGGGAATGGGGAGGGACTAGGGTACAGGTTAGGGGACAGCAACAGTTTAGGGTTAGAGTACGAGTGAGGGCACTGGTTAGTGTTGGTTTACAGGTTAGGATTTGGGCACCGGTGAGGGTAAAGCTTCGGGTGAGTGTCAGGTTAAGGGTTCGGGTTCGGGTTAGTGTTAGGTAATAGGGAGGGATTAGAGTACAGTTTATGGTACGGCAACAGTTTAGGGTTAGCGTATGTTTGAGGGCATGGGTCAGTGTGTACGGGTTAGGATTAGGGCACGTGTGAGGGCAAGGCTTTGGGTGAGGTTCAGTGTTAGGGTTGGGGTTAGGGTTACGGAATGGGACGAATTTAGTGTACAGGCTAGGTTACAAGAACGGTTAAGGGTTAGCGTACATATGAAGGCATGGGTTAGTGTTGTTGTACTGGTTAAGATTATAGAACAGGTGAGGGTAAGGCTTCGGGTGAGGGTCATAGTTAGGTTACAGGTTAGGGTTAGGTTTAGGTAATGGCAGAGGATTAGAGTACAGGTTAGGGTACTGCAGTGGTTTAGGGTTAGCATACCTGTGAGGGCACGGGTTAGTGTTGGTGTACTGGATAATTTTAAGGCACGGGTGATAGTAAGGCTTCAGATGAGGGTCATTGTTAGAGTTCAGGTTAAGGTTAGATAATGGGGAAGGATGAGGGTACAGATTAGTGTACGGAAATGGTTTAGGGTTAGCGTACGTGTGAGACCACGTGTTAGTTTTCGTGTATTGTTTAAGATTAGGGCACGGGTGAGGATAAGGCTTTGAGTGAGGGTCAGGTTCAGGGTTTGGTTTAGGGTTAGGGTTAGGGAATTGGGAAGGTTTAGGGTACAGGTTAGGGTACGTGTGAGGGCATGGGTTAGTGTTGGTGTATTGGTTAAGATTAGGGCACGGGTAAGAATAAGGCTTCGGGTGAGTGTCAGGGTTAGGGTTAGGTTTAGGGAATGGTGAAGGTTTAGGGAAAAGGTAGGGAGGGAAACGGTTTAGCTTTAGTGTACATGTGAAGGCATGGTTTAGTGATGTACTGGTTAAGATTCGGGCACGAGTGAGGGTAAGGCTTCGGGTGGGCGTCAGGGATAGGGTTTTGGTTAGGGTTAGGGTTAGTGAATGGGGTGGGATCAGGGTACAGGTTAGGGTATGGAAACGGATTTAGGTTAGCGTAGGTTTGAGGGCACAGGTTAGTGTTCATGTACTGGTTAAGATAAGGTCACAGGTGAGTGTAAGGTTTCAGATGAGGGTCAGGGTTAGGGTTTGGGTTAGGGTTAGGGTTAGGGAATGGGGAGAGATTAGAGTACAGTTTAGGGTATGACAACGGATAAGGGTTTGTGTATGTGTGAGGGCACGGTTTAGTATTGGTGTACTGGTTAAGATTAGGGCACGGGTTAGGGTAAGGCGTCAGGTGAGGGTCAGGGTTAGGGTTCAGGTTAGGGTTAGGGTTAGGGAATGGGGTGGGTTTAGGGTACAGGTTAGGGTACTGCAACGGTTTAGGGTTAGCATACATGTGAGGGCACAGGTTAGCGTTTGTGTACTGGTTAAGATTAGGGCCCGGGTGAGGGTAAGGCTTCGGGTGAGGGACAGGGTTAGGGTTCAGGTTCGGGTTAGGGTTAGGGAATGGGGAGGCAGTAGGGTATAGGTTAGGGTAGTGCGACGGTTTAGGGTTAGCGAACGTGTGAGGGTACGGGTTACTGTTGGTGTACTGGTTAAGATTAGGGCACATGTGAGGGTAAGGCTTCGGGTGAGGGTCTGGGTTAGGGTTCGAGTTAGGGTTACTGTTAGGGAATGGGGAGGGATTAGGGTACAGGTTAGTGTACAGCAGAGATTTAGGGTGAGTGTACGTGTGAGGACACGGTTTAGTATTTGTTTCCTGGTTAAGATAAGGGCATGGGTGAGTGTAAGGCTTCATGTGATGGTCACCATAAGTGTTCAGGTTAGGATTATGGTTAGGCAATGGGGAGGGATTAGGGTATAGGTTAGTGTACTGCAACGGTTTATGATTAGCGTGAGTGTGAGGGCACAGGTTAGTGTTTGTATACTGCTTAAGATTAGGCCCCGGGTTAGGGTTAGGCTTCTGGTGAGTGACAGGGTTAGGTTTCAGGTTTGGGTTAGGGTTAGGGAATGGGGAGGGATTAGGATATAGGTTAGGTTATGACAACGGTTTAGGGTTAGCGTACTTGAGAGGGCACGGGTTAGTGTGGGTGTACTGGTTAATATTAGGGCAAGGGTGAGGGTAAGGCTTCGTGTGAGGGTCAGTGTTATGGTTCGGGTCAGGTTTATGGTTAGGGAATGGGGAGGGATTACGGTACAGGTTAGGGTAGAGCAACAGTTTAGGGTTAGCGTACGTGTGAGGGCACTGGTTAGTGTTGGTGTACTGGTTAAGATTAGGGCACGGGTGTGGGTAAAGCTTTGGGTGAAGGTCAGGGTTAGGGTTCGGGTTCGTGTTACGGTTAGAGAATGGGGAGGAATTAGGATACAGTTTAGTGTACGGCAACAGTTTAGAGTTAGCGTACGTGTAAGGACACAGGTTAGTGTTGATGTACTGGTTAAGATTAAGGCACAGGTGAGGGTCAGGGTTAGGTTTCGGGTTAGGGTTAGTGTTAGGGAATGGACAGGGATTAGGGTACAGGTTAGTTTACGGCAGAGATTTAGGGTTAGCGTACCTGTGAGGGCATGGTTTAGCGTTGATGTACCGGTTAAGATTAGGGCACGGGTGAGGGTAAGGCTTCGGGTGAGGGTCAGCGTTAGGGTTCGGGATAGGGTTATGGTTAGGGAATAGGGTGGGATCAGGGTACAGGTTAGGGTACAGCAACGGATTTTGTTGAGCGTAGGTTTGAGGGCACAGGCTAGTGTTCATGTACTGGTTAAGATTAGGTCACAGGTGAGTGTAAGGCTTCGGGTGAGGGTCAGGGTTAGTGTTCGGGTTAGGGTTAGGGTTAGGGAATGTGGAGGGCTTAGGGTACAGGTTACTGTATGGCAGCGGTTTAGGGTTAGCATACGTGTGAGGGCATGGGTTAGTGTTTGTGTACTGGTTAAGATTAGGGCCCGGGTGAGGGTAAGGCTTCTGATGAGGGACAGGGTTAGGGTTCGGGATAGGGTTAGGGTTAGGGAATGGGGAGCTATTAGGGTATAGGTTAGGGTAAGGCAAAGGTGTTAGGTTAGCGTATGTATGAGGGCACGGATAAATGTTCGTGTTCCTGTTAAGATTAGGGCACGGGTGAGGGTAAGGTATCGGAAGAGTTTTAGGGTTAGGGTTTGTGTTAGGGTTAGGCTTAGGGAATATGGAAGGGATAGGGTACAGGTTAGGGTACGGCAACGGTTTACGGATAGCGTACGTTGGAGGGCATGGGTTAGTGTTGATGTACTGGCTAAGATTAGGGCATGGGTGAGGGTAAGGATTAGGCTGAGGTTCAGGGTTAGGGTTTAGGTTAGGGTTAGGGTTAAGGAATGGGGAGGAATTAGGATACAGGTTAGGGTACGGCAACGGTTTAGGGTTAGCGTACGTGTGAGCGCACGGGTTAGTTTTGGTGTATTGGCTAAGATTAAGGCACGAGTGAGTGTAAGGCTTCGGGTGAGGGTCCGGTTAATGGTTCAGGTTCGGGTTAGGGTTAAGGAATGGGGAGGAATTAGGATACAGATTAGGGTATGGCAACGGTTTAGCGTTAGCGTACGTGTGAGGACACTGGTTAGTACTGGTGTACTGGTTAAGATTAGGGAACGGGTGAGTGTAAGGCTTCGGGTGAGGGTCAGGGTTAGGGTTCGGCTCAGGTTTACGGTAAGGGAATGGGGTGGGATCACGGTACAGGTTAGGGTACGGCAACGGATTTGCGTTAGAGTATGTTTGAGGGCACAGTTTAGTGTTCATGTATTGGTTAAGATTAGTTAACAGGTGAGTGTAAGGCTTCAGGTGAGGGCCAGGTTTAGTGTTCGGGTTAGGTTTAGAGTTAGGGAATGGGGAGGGATTACGGTATAGTTTAGGGTACGACAGCGCTTAAGGGATTGCGTACATGTGAGGGCACTATTTAGAATTGGTGTACTCGTTCAGTTTAGGGCACGGGTGAGGGTAAGGCTTTGGGTGTGGGACAGGATTAGAGTTCACGTTAGGGTTAGGGTTAGGCAGTGGGGAGTGATTAGGTTACAGGTTAGGGTACGGCAACGGTTTAGGGTACGTGTATGTGTGAGGGCAAGGTTGAGTATTGGTGTATTGGTTAAGATTAAGGCACGGGTGAGGGTAAGGCTTCGGCTGTGGGACAGGATTAGAGTTGGCGTTAGGGTTAGGGTTAGGCAATGGGGAGGGATTAGGTTACAGACTACGGTATGGCAACAGTTTAGGGTTATCGTACGTTTGAGGGCACAGGTTATTGTGCATGTCCTGGTTAAGATTATGGCACAGTTGAGGGTAAGATTACAGGTGAGGGTCAGCGTTGGGGTTTGGGTTAGGTTTAGTGGTAGGGAATGGGGAGAGATTAAGGTACAGGTTACTGTACGGCAGTGGTTTGGGTGAGCGTACGTGTGAGGGCATGGGTTAGTGTTGTTGTACTGGTTAAGATTAGGGCATCAGTGAGTGTCAGGCTTCTGTTGAGGGTCAGGTTTAGGTTTCGGGATAGGGAATGGGTAGGGATTAGGGTATAGTTTAGGGTACTGCAACGGTTTTGGTTTAGCGTACGTGTGAGGGCATGGATTAGTGTTTGTGTACTGGTTAAGATTAGGGTCCGGGTGAGGGTAAGGCTTAGGGTGATAGACAGGGTTACCGTTTTGGTTAGGGTTAGGGTTAGGGAATGGAGAGGGATTAGGGTATAGGTTAGGGTACGACAACTCTTTAGGGTTAGCGTACTTGTGAGGGCACGGGTTAGTGTTGGTGTACTGTTTAAGATTAGGGCACTGGTGAGGGTAAGGCTTTGGGTGAGGGTCAGGGTTAGTGTTCGGGTTAGTGTTAGGGTTAAGGAATGGGGAGGGATTAGGGTAAAGGTTAGAGCACGGCAACGGTTTAGGGTTAGCGTACGTTTGAGGGCATGGGTTAGTGTTTATGTACTGGTTAAGATAAGGCCACAGGTGAGGGAAAGGCTTTGGGTGAGGGTCAGGTTTAGGGTTCGGGTTAGGGTTAGTGTTAGTGAATGCGGAGGGATTAGGGTACAGTTTAGGGTACGGCTGTGGTTTAGGGTTAGTGTACGTGTGAGGGCATGGGTTAGTGTTGGTGTACTGGTTAAGATTAGGGCACGGGGGAGGTTAAGGCTTCACGTGAGTGTCAGCGTTAGGGTTCGGGTAGGGATAGTGTTAGGGAATGGGGAGGGATTAGGATACAGTTTAGGGTTTGGCAACAGTTTAGGGTTAGCATACGTGTGAGGGCACTGGTTAGTGTTGGTGTACTGGATAAGATAAGTGCACAGGTGAGGGTTAGGTTTTGGGTGAGGGTCAGAGTTAGTGTTTGGGTTTGGTTTAGGGTTAGGGAATGGGGAGGGTTTAGGGTACAGTTTAGGGCATGGCAACGGTTAAGGTTTCACGTAAGTGTTAGGGCACGATTTATTATGGTTGTACTGGTTAAGATTAGGGCACGGTTGAGGGTAAGGCTTCGGGTGAGGGACAGGATTAGGATTCTTGTTAGGGCTAGGGTTAGGGAATGGGGAGTAATTAGGGTACAGGTTAGGGTACGGCAACGGTTTAGGGTTAGCGTACGTGTGAGGGCACGGGTTAGTGTTGGTGTACTGGTTAAGGTTAGGGTACGGAGTAGGGTAAGGCTTCGGGTGAGTGACAGGTTTAGGGTTCGGGTTAGGTTTAGGGTTAGGTAATGGGGAGAGATTAGTTTACAGGTTATGGTATGGCAACGGTTTAGGGTTATCGTACGTTTGAGGGCACAGGTTAGTTTTCATGTCCTGGTTAAGATTATGGCACAGTTGAGGGTAAGGCTTCTGGTGAGGGTCAGGGTTAGGGTTCGGGTTAGGATTAGTGGTAGGGAATGGGGAGGGATTAGGGTACAGGTTAGTGTACGGCAGTGGTTTAGTGTTAGCGTACGTGTGAGGGCATGGGTTAGTGTTGGTGTACTGGTTAAGATTGGGGCATTGGTGAGTGTCAGGCTTTGAGTGAGGGTCAGGGATAGGGTTCTGGTTAGGGAATGGGTAGGGATTAGGGTGTAGTTTATGGTACTGCCACGGTTTAGGGTTAGCGTACGTGTGAGGGCACAGGTTAGTGTTGGTGTACTGGTTAAGGTTAGGGCACGGGTGAGGGTAAGGCTTCGGGTGAGGATCAGGGTTAGGGTTCGGGATAGGGTTAGGGAATGGGGTGGCATTAGGGTACAGGTTAGTGTACGGCAACGGTTTAGGTTTAGTGTACGTTTGAGGGCACAGGTTACTGTTGATGTACTGGTTAAGATTAGGGCACAGGTGAGGGTAAGACTTCGTGTGAGAGTTACGGTTAGAGCTCTGGTTAGGGTTAGGGTTAGGGAATGGGGAGAGATTAAGTACAGGTTAGTGTACGGCAGCAGTTTAGGGTTCATATACATGTGAAAGCACAGTTTAGTATTGGTGTACTGTTTAAGATTAGGGCACGGGTGAGGGTAAGGTTTCGGTGAGTGTCAGGGTTAAGGTCCGGGTTAGGCTTAGGGTTAGGGAATGGGTGAGGGTAAGGCTTCGGGTGAAGGTCAGGGTTAGGTTTCGGCTTAGGGTTAGGGTTAGGGAATGGGCAGGGATTAGGGTACAGTTTAGGATACGACAACGTTTAGGGTTAGTGTACGTGTGAGGGCACGTGTTAGTGTTGGTGTACTGGTTAAAATTAGGGCAGGGTGAGTGTAAGCCTTTGGGTGAGGGTCAGGTTAACTGTTCGGTTTAGCGTGAGGGATAGGGAAAGGGGAGGGATTAAGGTACAGCAACGGTTTAGGGTTAGCGTACGTGTGAATTCACGTGTTAGTATTGGTGTACTGGTTAAGGTTAGGGCACGGGTGAGGGTAAGGCTTCGCGTGAGGGTCAGGTTTAGGGTTCGGGTAATGGTTAGTGAATGGGGAGGGATTAGGGTACAGGTTAGGGTACGGCTGCAGTTTAGGATTAGTGTACGTGTGAGGGCACGGGTTAGTGTTGGTGTACTGGTTAAGATTAGGACATGGGTGGGTGTAAGGCTTCGGGTGAGGGTCAGGTTAAGGGTTCGGTTTAGGGTTAGGTTTAGGGAATGGGGAGAGATTAGGGTACAGCTTACTGTACGGCAGCGGTTTAGGGTTAGATTACGTGTGAGGGCAAGGTTTTGTGTTGGTGTACTGGTTAAGATTAGGGCACGGGGAGGGTAATGCTCTGGTGAGGGACAGGGTTATGGTTCAGGTTAGGTTTAGGGTTAGAAATTGAGGAAGGATTAGGGTATAGGTTACGGTATGGCAACGGTTTATGGTTAGCGTACGTGTGAGGGCATGGGTTATTGTCTGTGTACTGGTTAAGATTAGGATACGTGTGAAGGTAAGGCTTCGAGTGAGGGTCAGGATTAGTATTCTGGTTAAGGTTAGGATGCGTGTGAAGGTAAGGCTTCGAGTCAGGGTCAGGATTAGTATTCTGGTTAAGGTCAGGGTTATGGAATGGGGAGGGATTAGTGTACAGGTTAGAGTACGGCAATGGTTTAGGGTTAGGGTACGTTTGAGGACATGGATTAGTGTTGATTTACAGGTTAATATTAGGTCACGGCTGAGGGTAAGGCTTCGGGAGAGGGTCAGGGTTAGGGTTCGCGTTAGGATTAGGGTTAGGAAATGGGGAGAGATTAGGATACAGGTTAGGGTACTGCTACAATTTAGGGTTAGTGCACATGTGAGGGAACGGGTTAGTGTTTGTGTACTGGTAAAGATTAGGGCCCGGGTGAGGGTAAGGCTTAGGGTGATGGACAGGGTTAGGGTTTAGGTTAGCGTTAACGTTAGCGAATGGGGAGGGATTAGGGTGTAGGTTAGGGTACGGAAACAGTTTAGGGTTAGCGTACTTCTGAGGGCACGGGTTAGTGTTGGTGTACTGTTTAAGATTAGGGCACAGGTGAGGGTAAGGCTTCGGGTGAGGGTCAGGGTTTGTGATCGGGTTAGTGTTAGAGTTAAGGAATGGGGAAGGATTAGGGTACAGGTAAGAGTACGGCAACCGTTTAGGGTTAGCGTACATTTGAGGGCATGGCTTAGTGTTGATGTACTAGTTAAGATAAGGCCACAGGTGGGGGTAAGGCTTCGGGCGAGGGTCAGGTGTAGGGTTCGCGTTAGGGATAGTGTTATTGAATGCGGAGGAATTAGGTTACAGTTTAGGGTACAGCTGCGGTTTAGGATTACTGTACGTGTGAGGGCACGGGTTAGTGTTGGTGTACTGGGTAAGATGAGTGCACAGGTGAAGGTTAGGCTTCGGGTGAGGTTCAGGGTTAGGGTTTGGGTTTGGGTTAGGGTTAGTGAATGGGGAGGGATTAGGGTACAGATTAGGGCATGGCAACGGTTAAGGTTTCGTGTAAGTGTTAAGGCAAGATTTATTATGGTTGTACCAGTTAAGATTAGGGCACGGGTGAGGGTAAGGCTTCGGGTGAGTGACAGGTTTAGGGTTCTTGTTAGGGCTAGGGTGAGGTAATGGGGAGGAATTAGGGTACAGGTTAGGGTACGGCAACGGTTTAGGGTTAGTGTACGTGTGAGGGCATGGGTTAGTGTTGGTGTACTGGTTAAGATTAGTTCACAGGTGAGGGTAAGGCTTTGAGTGAGTGTCAGAGTTAGTATTCTGGTTAGGGTTAGGGTTAGGGAATGGGGAGGGATTAGGGTACAGGTTAGAATACGGCATCGGTTTAGGGTTAACGTACGTTTGAGGGCATGGATTAGTGTTGATTTACAGGTTAATATTAGGGCACGGTTGAGGGTAAGGCTTCGGGTGAGGGTCAGGGTTAGGGTTTGAGATAGGGTTAGGGAATGGGGTTGGATTAGGGTACAGGTTAGGGCACGGCAACGGTTTAGGTTTAGCGTACGTTTGAGGGCACAGGTTAGTTTTGATGTACTGGTTAAGATTAGGGCACAGGTGAGGGTAAGACATCAGGTGAGGGTCACGTTTAGGGCTCCGGTTAGGGTTAGGGTTAGGGAATGGGGAGGGATTAGGTACAGGTTAGTGTACGGCAGCGGTTTAGGGTTCGTATACAAGTGAGAGCACAGTTTCGTACTGGTGTACTGTTTAAGATTAGGGCATGGGTGAGGGTAAGACTTCGGGTGAGGGACAGGATTAGGGTTCGGGTTAGGGTTAGGGAACGGGGAGGGATTAGAATACATTTTAGGGTATGATACCGCTTAAGGATTAGCGTACGTGTGAGGGCACTGGTTAGTGTTGGTGTACTGGTTAAGATTACGGCACGGGTGAGGGTAAGGCGTCGGGTGAGGGACAGGATTAGGGTTCGGGTTAGGATTAGGTTTAGGCAATGGGGAGGGATTAGGTTACAGGTTAGGGTACAGCAACGGTTTAGGGTTCGTGTACGTGTGAGGGCATGGGTTAGTATTGGATTACTGGTTAAGTTTACGGCACGGGTGAGGGTAAGGATTTAGGTGAGAGTCAAGGTTAGGTTTCGGGTTAGGGTTAGTTTTAGGGAATGGGGTGGGACTAGAGTAGAGCTTAGGGTACGGAAAGGGTTTAGGGTTAACGTACGTGTGAGGGCATGGTTTAGTGTTGGTGTACTGGTTAAGTTTAGGGCACGAGTGAGGATAAGGCTTCTGGTGAGGGTCAGGGTTAGGGTTCGGGTTAGGGTTAGGGTTATTGAATGGGGAGGGATTAGGGTACAGGTTAGAGTACGGCAACGGTTTAGGGTTTTCGTAAGTTTGAGGGCATGGATTAGTGTTGATATACTGGTTAACATTAGGGCACGGGTGAGGGTAAGACTTCGGGTAGGGTCAGGGTTAGGGTTAGGGTTCGGGAATGGGGACGGATTAGGGTTCAGGTTAGAGTACGGCTGCAGTTTATGGTTAGCATACGTGTGAGGGAATGGGTTAGTGTTGGTGTACTTGTTAAAATTACTGCACAGGTGAGTGTAAGGCTTCGTTTCAGGGTCATTGTTTTGGGTTAGGCTTAGTGTTAGGGAATGGGGAGGGATTAGGATTCAGGTTAGGGTTCGGCAACGGTTTAGGGTTCACGTATGTGTGAGGGCATGGGTTAGTGTTGGTGTACTGGTTAAGATTAGTGCACGTGTCAGGGTTAGAATTCGGGTGAGGGACAGGTTTAGGGTTTGTGTTAGGGTTAGGTTTAGGGAATGGGAAGGGTTTAGGGTACAGGTTAGGCCACTGTGATGGTTAAGTGTTAGCATACGTGTGAGGGCACGGGTTAGTATTGGTGTACTGGTTAAGATTAGGGAATGGGTGTGGGTAAGGCTTCGGGTGACGATCAGGTTTAGGATTCGGGTTAGCGTTAGGGAATGGGGTGGGATTAGGGTACAGGTTAGGTTACGACAATGGTTTAGGGTTAGCGCACGTTTGAGGGCACAGTTTAGTGTCGATGTACTGGTTAATATTATGGCACAGGTGAGGGTAAGACTTCGGGTTAGGGTCATAGTTAGGGTTTGGGCTAGGGTTAGTGTTAGGGAATTGGGAGGGATCAGGATACAGGTTAGGGTTCAGAAACGGTTAAGGGTTAGCGTACGTGTGAGAGCACTGTTTAGTGTTGATGTACTAGTTAAGATTAGGGCACAGGTGAGGGTAAGCCTTCGGGTGAGGGACAGGGGTAGGGTTTGGTTTTGGGTTAGGGTTAGGGAATGGGGGGGTTTAGGGTACTGTTTAGGGCATGGCAACTGTAAAGATTTCGTGTACGTGTTAGGGCATGGTTTATTATTGGTGTACTGGTTAAGAATAAGGCACGGGTGAGGGTAAGGTTTCGGGTGAGGGTCAGGGTTAGGGTTCGGGTTCGGGTTAGGGTTAGGGAATGAGGAGGGATTAGGGTATAGTTTAGGGTACGAAAATGCTTAAGGGTTAGCCTAAGTGTGTGAGCATGGGTTAGTGTTGGTGTACTGGTTAATATTAGGGCACCGGTGAGGGTAAGTCTTCAGATGAGGGACAGGATTAGGGTTCGGGTTAGGGTTCGGGTTAGGCAATGGGGAGGGATTAGGTTACAGGTTAGAGTACGACAACGGTTTAGGGTTCATGTACGTGTGAGGGCATGGGTTGATATTGGTTTACTGTGTAAGATTAGGGCACGGGTGAGGGTTAGGCTCCAGGTGAGGGTCAGGGTTAGGGTTCGGGTTAGTGTTAGGGTTAGGGAATGGGGTGGAACCAGGCTACACCTTAGGGTATGGCAACGGTTTAAGGTTAGCGTACGTGTGAAGGCACGGACTAGTGTGGAGTACTGGTTAAGATTAGGGCACGGGTGACGGTTTGGCTTCGGGAGAAAGTCAGAGTTAGGTTTTGGCTTAGGGTTAGGGTTAGGGAATATGGAGGGTTTACGGTACAATTTAGGTTAGAACAATGGTTAGGGTTACCGTAGGTGTGAGGGCACGTGTTAGTGTTGTTCTACTGGTTAAGATTAGGGCAGGGGGCAGGGTGAGGCTTCGGGTGAATGACAGTTTTAGGGTTCGGGTTCGGGTTAGGGTGAGGCAATGGGGAGGGATTAGGTTACAGGTTATGGTAAGGCAACGGTTTAGGGTTATAGTACGTTTGAGGGCAGAGGTTACTGTTGGTTTACTGGTTAAGATAAGGGCATAGGTGAGTGTAAGGCTTCGGGTATGGATCAGGGTAAGGATTCGGGTTAGGGAATTGGGAGGGATTAAGGTATAGGTTAGGGTAATGCAATGGTTTAGGATTAGCATACGTGTGAGGGCACAGGTTAGTGTTGTGTACTGGTTAATATTAGGGCCCGGGTGAGGGTAAGGCTTCGGGTGAGTGACAGGGTTAGGATTCGGGTCAGGGTTAAGGTTAGGCAATGGGGAGGGATTAGGGTATATTTTAGGTTACGACAACGGTTTAGGGTTTGCATACGTGTGAGGGCATGTGTTAGTTTTGGTGTACTGTTTAAGATTAGTGCACGGGTGAGGGTAGGGCTTCGGGTGAGGGTCAGGCTTACGGTTCGGGTTATGGTTACTGTTAGGGAATGGGGAGGGTTTAGGATACAGGTTAGGGTTCGGCAACAGTTTAGGATTAGCGTACATGTGAGGGCACTGGTTAGTGTTGGTGTACTTGTTAAGATAAGGGCACAGGTGAGGGTGAGGGTGAGGGTGAGGGACAGGGTTAGGGTTTGGGTTTTGGTTAGGGTTAGGGAATGTGGAGGGCTTAGGGTATAGTGTAGGGCATGGCAACGGTTAAGGTTTCGTGTACGTGTTAGGGCACGGTTTAGTATGGTTGTGCTGGTTAAGATTAGGGCACGGTTGAGGGTAAGGATTCAGGGGAGGGTCAGGGTTAGGGTTCGTGTTAGGGTTAGAGTTATGGAATGGGGAGGGATTAGGATACAGGTTAGGGTACGACAACGGCTTAGGTTTAGCGTACATCTGAGGGAACGGGTTAGTGTTGGTGAACTGATTAAGATTAAGGCACGGGTGAGTGTAAGGCATCGGGTGAGTGTCAGGTTAAGGGTTCGGTTTAGGGTTAGGGTTAGGGAATGGGGAGGGTTTAGGGTACAGGTAAGGGAACGGCAAAGGTTTAGCGATAGCGTACGTGTGAGGGCAATGTTTAGTGCTGGTGTACTGGTTAATATTAGAGCACGGGTGAGGGTAAAGCTTCGGGTGAGGGTCAGTGTTAGGGTTCGGGTTAGGGTTAGGATTAGGGAATGCGGAGGAATTAGGATACATGTTATGGTATGGCAAAGCTTTTCGCTTAGTGTACGTGTGAGGGCACAGGTTAATGTTGATGTACTGATTAAGATTAGGGCACATGTGAGGGTAAGGCTTCGGGTGAGAGTCAGGGTTATGCCTCGGGTTAGGGTTAAGGTTAGGGAATGGGGAGGGATTAGGGTACAGGTTAGTGTACAGCAGATGTTTTTGTTTTGGGTTAGGGTTAGGGAATGGGAAGGGATTAGGGCACAGGTTAGGGCATGGCAGTGGTTAATAATTTGCGTAAGTGTGAGGGCACGGTTTAGTATTGTTGTACTGGTTAAGATTAGGGCACGGGTGACGGTAAGGCTTCGGGTGAGGGTCAGGGTTAGGGTTTGGCTTAGCGTTAGGGTTAGGGAATGTGGAGGGATTAGGGTAAAGTTTAGGGTACGGCTGCTGTTTAATGTTAGCGTACATGTGAGAGCACAGTTTAGTGTTGGTGTACTGGTTAAGATTAGGGCAGGGGGCAGGGTGAGGCTTCGGGTGAGAGACAGTTTTAGGGTTCGGGTTCGGGTTAGAGTGAGGCAATGGGTAGGGATTAGGTTACAGGTGATGGTAAGGCAACGGTTTAGGGTTATCGTACGTTTGAGGGCAGAGGTTAGTGTGCATGTCCTGGTTAAGATTATGGCACAAGTGAGGGTAAGTCTTCGTTTGAGGGTCAGGGTTAGGGTTCAGTTGAGGGTTAGTGGTAGGGAATGGGGAGGGATTAGGGTACAGGTTAGTGTACGGCTACAGTTTAGGTTTAGCGTACGTGTGAGGGCATGGGTTAGTCTTGGTGTACTGGTTAAAACTAGGGCACGGGTGAGTGTAAGGCTTTGGGTGAGGGTCAGGTTAAGGGTTCGGTTTAGTGTTAGTGTTAGGGAATGGGGACATTTAGGGTACAGGTTAGGTTACGGCAATGGTTTATGTTTATCGTACGTTTGGGGGCACAAGTTAGTGTTGATGTACTGGTTAAGATTAGGGCACAGGTGAGGGTAAGGCTTCGGTGACGGACAGGATTAGGGTTAGGGTTAGTGTTAGGCAATGGGGAGGGATTAGGTTACAAGTTAGGGTACAGCAACGTTTTACGGTTCGTGTACTTGTGATTGCACTGGTTAGTATTGGTGTATGTGTTAAGATTAGGTCACGGGTGAGGGTAAGGCTTCAGGTGAGGGTCAGGGTTAGGATTCGGGTTAGGGTTAGGGTTAGGAAATAGGGTGGGACTATTGTAAAGTTTAGGGTACGGAAACTGTTCAGGGTTATCATACGTTTGAGGGCAAAAGTTAGTGTTGATGTCATGGTCAAGATTAGGGAACAGGTGAGGGTAAGGCTTCGGGTGAGAGTCAGGGTTAGGGTGGGTGTTAGGTTTAGTTTTATTGAATGAGGAGGGATTAGGGTACAGATTACTGTACTGCAGGGGTTTAGGATTCGTGTACGTGTGAGGGCACGGGTTAGTGTTGGTGAACTGGTTAAGATTAAGGCACGGGTGAGTGTAAGGTTTCGGGTGAGGGTCAGGTTTAGGGTTCAGGTTAGGGTTAGGGTTAGGGAATGGAGAGGGATTAGGGTACAGGTTAGGGTACCGCTGCGGTTTAGTGTTAGCGTACGTGTGAGGGCACGAGTTAGTCTTGGTGTCCTGGTTAAGATTAGGGCACAGATGAGGGTAAGGCTTCGGGTGAGGGTCAGGGTTAGGATTCGGTTTAGGGTTAGGGTTAAGGAATGCAGAGGGATTAGGGTACAGCTTAGGGTACGACAGTGCTTAAGGGTTAGCGTTCGTGTGAGGGCAAGGGTTAGTGTTAGTGTCCTGGTTAAGATTATGGCACGGGTGAGTGTAAGGCTTCAGGTGAGGGTCAGGGTTAGGATCCGGGTTAGGGTTAGGGTTAGGGAATGGGGAGGGATTAGGGTACAGTATAGGGTACGACAACGATTAAGGGTTAGCATACGTGTGAGGGCACGAGTTAGTGTTGGTGTCCTGGTTAAGATTAGGGCACGGGTGAGGGTAAGGTTTAGGGTGAGTGTCAGGGATAGAATTCGGGTTAGGGTTAGGGTTAGGGAATGGGGAGATATTAGGGCACAGTTTAGGGTACCACAACGCTTAAGGTTTAGCGTACATGTGAGGTCACTAGTTAGTGTTAGTGTACTGCTTACGATTAGGGCACGGGTGAGGGTAAGGCCTCGGGAGAGGGTCACGTTAAGGGTTAGGGTTAGGGTGAGGGTTAGGGAATGGGGACTGATTAGGGTACAGGTTAGTGTACGGCAATGGCTTAGGGTTAGCGTAAGTTAGAGGGCATGGGTTAGTGTTGATGTACTGGTTAAAATTAGGACACGGGTGAGGGTAAAGTTTCGGGTGAGTGTTATGGTTAGGTTTCAGGTTAGGGTTAAGGTTAGGGAATGGAGAGGGATTAGGGTACAGGTTAGGGTACGAGAGTGCTTAAGGGCTAGCGTTCGTGTGAGGGCAAGGGTTAGGGTTAGTGTCCTGGTTAAGATTAGGGCACGGGTGAGGGTAAGGCTTCAGCTGAGGGTCAGGGTTAGGATTCGGGTTAGGGTTAGGGTTAGGGAATGGGGAGGGATTAGGGTACAGTTTAGGGTACGGCAACGCTTAAGGTTTAGCGTACGTGTGACGTCACTAGTTAGTGTTAGTGTACTGCTTACGATTAGGGCACGGGTGAGGGTATGGCCTCGGAAGATGGTCACGTTAAGGGTTAGGGTTAGGGTTAGGGAATGGGGATTGATTAGGGTACAGGTTAGGGTACGGCAATGTCTTAGGGTTAGCGTACGTTAGAGGGCATGGGTTAGTGTTGATGTACTGGTTAAAATTAGGACACGTGTGAGGGTATAGTTTCGGGTGAGTGTCATGGTTAGGTTTCAGGTTAGGGTTAGGGTTAGGGAATGGAGAGGGATTAGGGTACAGGTTAGGGTACCGCTGCGGTTTAGTGTTAGCGTACGTGTGAGGTCACGAGTTAGTCTTGGTGTCCTGGTTAAGATTAGGGAACGGGTGAGGGTAACGCTTCGGGTGAGGGTCAGGGTTAGGATTCGGGTTAGGGTTAGGGTTAGGGAATGGAGAGGGATTAGGGTACAGGTTAGGGTACGACAATGCTTAAGGGTTAGCGTAAGTGTGAGGGCACAAGTTAGTGTTGGTGTACTGGTTAAGACAATGGCACCGATGAGGGTAAGGCCTCGGAAAAGGGTCACGTTCAGTCTTTCGCTTAGGGTTAGGGTTAGGGAATTGGGAGGGATTAGGGTACAGGATAGGGTACGACAATGCTTAAGGGTTAGCATACGTTTGAGAGCATGAGTTAGTGTTTGTGTACTGGTTAAGGTTAGGGCATTGGTTAGGGTAGGGCATCGGAAGTGGGTCAGGTTTAGGGATGGGGTTAGGGTTAGGGTTAAGGAATGGGGAGGGATTAGGGTACAATTTAGGGTACGACAACGCTTAAGGTTTAGTGTACGTGTGAGGGCACGAGTTAGTGTTGGTGTCCTGGTTAAGATTAGGGCACGGATGAGGGTAAGGCTTCGGGTGAGGGTCAGGGTTAGGATTCGGGTTAGGGTTAGGATTAGGGAATGCGGAGGAATTAGGATACATGTTATGGTATGGCAAAGCTTTTCGCTTAGTGTACGTGTGAGGGCACAGGTTAATGTTGATGTACTGATTAAGATTAGGGCACATGTGAGGGTAAGGCTTCGGGTGAGAGTCAGGGTTATGCCTCGGGTTAGGGTTAAGGTTAGGGAATGGGGAGGGATTAGGGTACAGGTTAGTGTACAGCAGATGTTTTTGTTTTGGGTTAGGGTTAGGGAATGGGAAGGGATTAGGGCACAGGTTAGGGCATGGCAGTGGTTAATAATTTGCGTAAGTGTGAGGGCACGGTTTAGTATTGTTGTACTGGTTAAGATTAGGGCACGGGTGACGGTAAGGCTTCGGGTGAGGGTCAGGGTTAGGGTTTGGCTTAGCGTTAGGGTTAGGGAATGTGGAGGGATTAGGGTAAAGTTTAGGGTACGGCTGCTGTTTAATGTTAGCGTACATGTGAGAGCACAGTTTAGTGTTGGTGTACTGGTTAAGATTAGGGCAGGGGGCAGGGTGAGGCTTCGGGTGAGAGACAGTTTTAGGGTTCGGGTTCGGGTTAGAGTGAGGCAATGGGTAGGGATTAGGTTACAGGTGATGGTAAGGCAACGGTTTAGGGTTATCGTACGTTTGAGGGCAGAGGTTAGTGTGCATGTCCTGGTTAAGATTATGGCACAAGTGAGGGTAAGTCTTCGTTTGAGGGTCAGGGTTAGGGTTCAGTTGAGGGTTAGTGGTAGGGAATGGGGAGGGATTAGGGTACAGGTTAGTGTACGGCTACAGTTTAGGTTTAGCGTACGTGTGAGGGCATGGGTTAGTCTTGGTGTACTGGTTAAAACTAGGGCACGGGTGAGTGTAAGGCTTTGGGTGAGGGTCAGGTTAAGGGTTCGGTTTAGTGTTAGTGTTAGGGAATGGGGACATTTAGGGTACAGGTTAGGTTACGGCAATGGTTTATGTTTATCGTACGTTTGGGGGCACAAGTTAGTGTTGATGTACTGGTTAAGATTAGGGCACAGGTGAGGGTAAGGCTTCGGTGACGGACAGGATTAGGGTTAGGGTTAGTGTTAGGCAATGGGGAGGGATTAGGTTACAAGTTAGGGTACAGCAACGTTTTACGGTTCGTGTACTTGTGATTGCACTGGTTAGTATTGGTGTATGTGTTAAGATTAGGTCACGGGTGAGGGTAAGGCTTCAGGTGAGGGTCAGGGTTAGGATTCGGGTTAGGGTTAGGGTTAGGAAATAGGGTGGGACTATTGTAAAGTTTAGGGTACGGAAACTGTTCAGGGTTATCATACGTTTGAGGGCAAAAGTTAGTGTTGATGTCATGGTCAAGATTAGGGAACAGGTGAGGGTAAGGCTTCGGGTGAGAGTCAGGGTTAGGGTGGGTGTTAGGTTTAGTTTTATTGAATGAGGAGGGATTAGGGTACAGATTACTGTACTGCAGGGGTTTAGGATTCGTGTACGTGTGAGGGCACGGGTTAGTGTTGGTGAACTGGTTAAGATTAAGGCACGGGTGAGTGTAAGGTTTCGGGTGAGGGTCAGGTTTAGGGTTCAGGTTAGGGTTAGGGTTAGGGAATGGAGAGGGATTAGGGTACAGGTTAGGGTACCGCTGCGGTTTAGTGTTAGCGTACGTGTGAGGGCACGAGTTAGTCTTGGTGTCCTGGTTAAGATTAGGGCACAGATGAGGGTAAGGCTTCGGGTGAGGGTCAGGGTTAGGATTCGGTTTAGGGTTAGGGTTAAGGAATGCAGAGGGATTAGGGTACAGCTTAGGGTACGACAGTGCTTAAGGGTTAGCGTTCGTGTGAGGGCAAGGGTTAGTGTTAGTGTCCTGGTTAAGATTATGGCACGGGTGAGTGTAAGGCTTCAGGTGAGGGTCAGGGTTAGGATCCGGGTTAGGGTTAGGGTTAGGGAATGGGGAGGGATTAGGGTACAGTATAGGGTACGACAACGATTAAGGGTTAGCATACGTGTGAGGGCACGAGTTAGTGTTGGTGTCCTGGTTAAGATTAGGGCACGGGTGAGGGTAAGGTTTAAGGTGAGTGTCAGGGATAGAATTCGGGTTAGGGTTAGGGTTAGGGAATGGGGAGATATTAGGGCACAGTTTAGGGTACCACAACGCTTAAGGTTTAGCGTACATGTGAGGTCACTAGTTAGTGTTAGTGTACTGCTTACGATTAGGGCACGGGTGAGGGTAAGGCCTCGGGAGAGGGTCACGTTAAGGGTTAGGGTTAGGGTGAGGGTTAGGGAATGGGGACTGATTAGGGTACAGGTTAGTGTACGGCAATGGCTTAGGGTTAGCGTAAGTTAGAGGGCATGGGTTAGTGTTGATGTACTGGTTAAAATTAGGACACGGGTGAGGGTAAAGTTTCGGGTGAGTGTTATGGTTAGGTTTCAGGTTAGGGTTAAGGTTAGGGAATGGAGAGGGATTAGGGTACAGGTTAGGGTACGAGAGTGCTTAAGGGCTAGCGTTCGTGTGAGGGCAAGGGTTAGGGTTAGTGTCCTGGTTAAGATTAGGGCACGGGTGAGGGTAAGGCTTCAGCTGAGGGTCAGGGTTAGGATTCGGGTTAGGGTTAGGGTTAGGGAATGGGGAGGGATTAGGGTACAGTTTAGGGTACGGCAACGCTTAAGGTTTAGCGTACGTGTGACGTCACTAGTTAGTGTTAGTGTACTGCTTACGATTAGGGCACGGGTGAGGGTATGGCCTCGGAAGATGGTCACGTTAAGGGTTAGGGTTAGGGTTAGGGAATGGGGATTGATTAGGGTACAGGTTAGGGTACGGCAATGTCTTAGGGTTAGCGTACGTTAGAGGGCATGGGTTAGTGTTGATGTACTGGTTAAAATTAGGACACGTGTGAGGGTATAGTTTCGGGTGAGTGTCATGGTTAGGTTTCAGGTTACGGTTAGGGTTAGGGAATGGAGAGGGATTAGGGTACAGGTTAGGGTACCGCTGCGGTTTAGTGTTAGCGTACGTGTGAGGTCACGAGTTAGTCTTGGTGTCCTGGTTAAGATTAGGGAACGGGTGAGGGTAACGCTTCGGGTGAGGGTCAGGGTTAGGATTCGGGTTAGGGTTAGGGTTAGGGAATGGAGAGGGATTAGGGTACAGGTTAGGGTACGACAATGCTTAAGGGTTAGCGTAAGTGTGAGGGCACAAGTTAGTGTTGGTGTACTGGTTAAGACAATGGCACCGATGAGGGTAAGGCCTCGGAAAAGGGTCACGTTCAGTCTTTCGCTTAGGGTTAGGGTTAGGGAATTGGGAGGGATTAGGGTACAGGATAGGGTACGACAATGCTTAAGGGTTAGCATACGTTTGAGAGCATGAGTTAGTGTTTGTGTACTGTTTAAGGTTAGGGCATTGGTTAGGGTAGGGCATCGGAAGTGGGTCAGGTTTAGGGATGGGGTTAGGGTTAGGGTTAAGGAATGGGGAGGGATTAGGGTACAATTTAGGGTACGACAACGCTTAAGGTTTAGTGTACGTGTGAGGGCACGAGTTAGTGTTGGTGTCCTGGTTAAGATTAGGGCACGGATGAGGGTAAGGCTTCGGGTGAGGGTCAGGGTTAGGATTCGGTTTAGGGTTAGGGTTAAGGAATGCAGAGGGATTAGGGTACAGCTTAGGGTACGACAGTGCTTAAGGGTAAGCGTTCGTGTGAGGGCAAGGGTTAGTGTTAGTGTCCTGGTTAAGATTATGGCACGGGTGAGTGTAAGGCTTCAGGTGAGGGTCAGGGTTAGGATCCGGGTTAGGGTTAGGGTTAGGGAATGGGGAGGGATTAGGGTACAGTATAGGGTACGACAACGATTAAGGGTTAGCGTACGTGTGAGGGCACGAGTTAGTGCTGGTGTCCTGGTTAAGATTAGGGCACGGGTGAGGGTAAGGTTTAGGGTGAGGGTCAGGGATAGAATTCGGGTTAGGGTTAGGGTTAGGGAATGGGGAGATATTAGGGCACAGTTTAGGGTACCACAACGCTTAAGGTTTAGCGTACGTGTGAGGTCACTAGTTAGTGTTAGTGTACTGCTTACGATTAGGGCACGGGTGAGGGTGAGGCCTCGGAAGAGTGTCACGTTAAGGGTTAGGGTTAGGGTTAGGGTTAGGGAATGGGGATTGCTTAGGGCACAGGTTAGTGTACGGCAATGGCTTAGGGTTAGCGTACGTTAGAGGGCATTGGTTAGTGTTGATGTACTGGTTAAAATTAAGACACGGGTGAGGGTAAAGTTTCGGGTGAGTGTCATGGTTAGGTTTCAGGTTAGGGTTAGGGTTAGGGAATGGAGAGGCATTAGGGTACAGGTTAGGGTACCGCTGCGGTTCAGTGTTAGCGTACGTGTGAGGTCACGAGTTAGTCTTGGTGTCCTGGTTAAGATTAGGGAACGGGTGAGGGTAAGGCTTCGTGTGAGGGTCAGGGTTAGGATTCGGGTTAGGGTTAGGGTTAGGGAATGGAGAGGGATTAGGGTACAGGTTAGGGTACGACAATGCTTAAGGGTTAGCGTAAGTGTGAGGGCACGAGTTAGTGTTGGTGTACTGGTTAAGACAAGGGCAACGATGCGGGTAAGGCCTCGGAAAAGGGTCATGTTCAGTCTTTCGCTTAGGGTTAGGGTTAGGGAATTGGGAGGGATTAGGGTACAGGATAGGGTACGACAATGCTTAAGGGTTAGCATACGTTTGAGAGCATGAGTTAGTGTTTGTGTACTGGTTAAGGTTAGGGCATTGGTTAGGGTAGGCCATCGGAAGTGGGTCAGGTTTAGTGATGGGGTTAAGGTTAGGGTTAAGGAATGGGGAGGGATTAGGGTACAATTTAGGGTACGACAACGCTTAAGGTTTAGTGTACGTGTGAGGGCACGAGTTAGTGTTGGTGTCCTGGTTAAGATTAGGGCACGGATGAGGGTAAGGCTTCGGATGAGGGTCAGGGTTAGGATTCGGTTTAGGGTTAGGGTTAAGGAATGCAGAGGGATTAGGGTACAGCTTAGGGTACGACAGTGCTTAAGGGTTAGCGTTCGTGTGAGGGCAAAGGTTAGTGTTAGTGTCCTGGTTAAGATTATGGCACGGGTGAGGGTAAGGCTTCAGGTGAGAGTCAGGGTTAGGATCCGAGTTAGCCTTAGGGTTAGGGAATGGGGAGGGATTAGGGTACAGTATAGGGTACGACAACGATTAAGGGTTAGCGTACGTGTGAGGGCACGAGTTAGTGTTGGTGTCCTGGTTAAGATTAGGGCACGGGTGAGGGTAAGGTTTAGGGTGAGGGTCGGGGATAGAATACGGGTTAGGGTTAGGGTTAGGGAATGGGGAGATATTAGGGCACAGTTTAGGGTACCACAACGCTTAAGGTTTAGCGTACGTTTCAGGTCACTAGTTAGTGTTAGTGTACTGCTTACGATTAGGGCACGGGTGAGGGTGAGGCCACGGAAGAGTGTCATGTTAAGGGTTAGGGTTAGGGCTAGGGTTAGGGAATGGGGAATGCTTAGGGCACAGGTTAGTGCACGGCAATGGCTTAGGGTTAGCGTACGTTAGAGGGCATTGGCTAGTGTTGATGTACTGGTTAAAATTAAGACACTGGTGAGGGTAAAGTTTCGGGTGAGTGTCATGGTTAGGTTTCAGGTTAGGGTTAGGGTTAGGGAATGGAGAGGCATTAGGGTACAGGTTAGGGTACCGCTGCGGTTTAGTGTTAGCATACGTGTGAGGGCACAAGTTAGTCTTGGTGACCTGGTTAAGATTAGGGCACGGGTGAGGGTAAGGCTTCGGGTGCGGGTCAGGGTTAGGATTCGGGTTAGGGTTAGGGTTCGGGAATGGAGAGGGATTAGGGTACAGGTTAGGGTACGACAATGCTTAAGGGTTAGCGTAAGTGTGAGGGCACGAGTTAGTGTTGGTGTACTGGTTAAGACAAAGCACCGATGAGGGTAAGGCCTCAGAAAAGGGTCACGTTCAGGGTTTCGCTTAGGGTTAGGGTTAGGGAATGCGGAGGGATTAGGGTACAGGATAGGGTATGACAATGCTTAAGGGTTAGCGTACGTTTGAGGGCATGAGTTAGTGTTTGTGTACTGGTTAAGGTTAGGGCATTGGTTAGGGTAGGGCATCGGAAGTGTGTCAGGTTTAGGGATGGGGTTAGGTTTAGGGTTAAGGAATGGGGAGGGATTAGGATACAATTTAGGGTACGACAACGCTTAAGGTTTAGCATACGTGTGAGGGCACGAGTTAGTGTTGGTGTCCTGGTTAAGATTAGGGCACGGGTGAGGGTAAGGCTTCGGGTGAGGGTCAGGGTTAGGATTCGGGTTAGGGTCAGGGTTAGGGAATGGAGAGGGATTAGGGTACAGTTTAGGGTATGACAACGATTAAGGGTTAGCGTACGTGTGAGGGCACGAGTTAGTGTTGGTGTCCTGGGTAAGATTAGGGCACGGGTGTGGGTAAGGTTTCGGGTGAGGGTCAGGGATAGAATTCGGGTTAGGGTTAGGGTTAGGGAATGGGGAGATATTAGGGCATTGTTTACGGTACCACAACGCTTAAGGTTTAGCGTACGTGTGAGGTCAGTAGTTAGTGTTAGTGTACTGCTTACGATTAGGGCACGGGTGAGGCTAACGCCTCGGAAGAGGGTCACGTTAAGGTTTAGGGTTAGGGTTAGGGAATGGGGATTGATTAGGGTACAGGTTAGGGTACGGCAATGGCTTAGGGTTAGCGTACGTTAGAGGGCATGGGTTAGTGTTGATGTACTGGTTAAAATTAGGACACGGGTGAGGGTAAAGTTTCGGGTGAGTGTCATGGTTAGGTTTCAGGTTAGGGTTAGGGTTAGGAAATGGAGAGGGATTAGGGTACAGGTTAGGGTACCGCTGCGGTTTAGTGTTAGCGTACGTGTGAGGGCACGAGTTAGTCTTGGTGTCCTGGTTAAGATTAGGGCACGGGTGAGGGTAAGGCTTCGGGTGAGGGTCAGGGTTAGGATTCGGGTTAGGGTTAGGGTTAGGGAATGGAGAGGGATTAGGGTACATGTTAGTGTACGACAATGCTTAAGTGTTAGCGTAAGTGTGAGGGCACGAGTTTGTGTTGGTGTACTGGTTAAGACAAGGGCACCGATGAGGGTAAGGCCTCGGAAAAGGGTCACGTTCAGGGTTTCGCTTAGGGTTAGGGTTAGGTAATGGGGAGGCATTAGGGTACAGGATAGGGTACGACAATGCTTAAGGGTTAGCGTACGTTTGAGGGCATGAGTTAGTCTTTGTGTACTGGTTGAGGTTAGGGCATTGGTTAGGGTAGGGCATCGGAAGTGGGTTAGGTTTAGGGATGGGGTTAGGGTTAGGGTTAAGGAATGGGGAGGGATTAGGGTACAATTTAGGGTACGACAACGCTTAAGGTTTAGCGTACGTGTGAGGGCACGAGTTAGTGTTGGTGTCCTCGTTAAGATTAGGGCATGGGTGAGGGTAAGGCTACGGGTGAGGGTCAGGGTTAGGATTCGTGTTAGGGTTAGGGTTAAGGAATGCAGAGGTATTAGGGTGCAGCTTAGGGTACGACAGTGCTTAAGGGTTAGCGTTCGTGTGAGGGCAAGGGTTACTGTTAGTGTCCTGGTTAAGATTAGGGCACTGGTGAGGGTAAGGCTTCAGGTGAGGGTCAGGGTTAGGATTCGGGTTAGGGTTAGGGTTAGGGAATGGGGAGGGATTAAGGTAAGGTTTAGGGTACGACAACGATTAAGGGTTAGCGTACGTGTGAGGGCACGAGTTAGTGTGGGTGTCCTGGTTAAGATTAGGGCACGGGTGAGGGTAAGGTTTCGGGTGAGGGTCAGGGATAGAATTCGTGTTAGGGTTAGGGTTTGGGAATGGAGAGATATTAGGGCACAGTTTAGGGTACCACAACGCTTAAGGTTTAGCGTACGTGTGAGGTCACTAGTTAGTGTTAGTGTACTGCTTACGATTAGGGCACGGGTGAGGGTAAGGCCTCGGAAGAGGGTCACGTTAAGGGTTAGGGTTAGGGTTAGGGTTAGGGAATGGGGATTGATTAGGGTACAGGTTAGGGTACGGCAATGGCTTAGGGTTAGCGTACGTTAGAGGGCATGGGTTAGTGTTGATGTACTGGTTAAAATTAGGACACGGGTGAGGGTAAAGTTTCGGGTGAGTGTCATGGTTAGGTTTCAGGTTAGGGTTAGGGTTAGGGAATGGAGAGGGATTAGGGTACAGGTTAGGGTACCGCTGCGGTTTAGTGATAGCGTACGTGTGAGGGCACGAGTTAATCTTCGTGTCCTGGTTAAGATTAGGGCACGGGCGAGGGTAAGGCTTCGTGTGAGTGTCAGGGTTAGGATTCGGGTTCGGGTTAGGGTTAGGGAATGGAGAGGGATTAGGGTACATGTTAGGGTACGACAATGCTTAAGGGTTAGCATAAGTGTGAGGGCACAGGTTAGTGTTGGTGTACTGGTTAAGACAAGGGCACCGATGAGTGTAAGGCCTCGGAAAAGGGTCACGTTCAGGGTTTCACTTAGGGTTAGGGTTAGGGAATGGGGAGGCAATAGGCTACAGGATAGGGTACGTCAATGCTTAAGGGTTAGCGTACGTTTGAGGGCATGAGTTAGTGTTTGTGTACTGGTTAAGATTAGGGCATTGGTTAGGGTAGGATATCGGAAGTGGGTCAGTTTTAGGGATGGGGTTAGGGTTAGGGTTAAGGAATGGGGAGGGATTAGGGTACAATTTACTGTACGACAACGCTTAAGGTTTAGCGTACGTGTGAGGGCACGAGTTAGTGTTGGTGTCCTGGTTAAGATTAGGGCACGGGTGAGGTTAAGGCTTCGGGTGAGGGTCAGGGTTAGGATTAGGGTTAGGTTTAGGGTTAGGGTTAAGGAATGCAGATGGATTAGGGTACAGCTTAGGGTACGACAGTGCTTAAGGGTTAGCGTTCGTGTGAGGGCAAAGGTTAGTGTTAGTGTCCTGGTTAAGATTAGGGCACGGGTGAGGGTAAGTCTTCAGATGAGGGTCAGGGTTAGGCTTCGGGTTAGGGTTACTGTTAGGGAATGGGGAGGGATTAGGGTACATGTTAGTGTACGACAATGCTTAAGTGTTAGCGTAAGTGTGAGGGCACGAGTTAGTGTTGGTGTACTGGTTAAGACAAGGGAACCGATGAGGGTAAGGCCTCGGAAAAGGGTCACGTTCAGGGTTTCGCTTAGGGTTAGGGTTAGGGAATGGGGAGGGATTAGGGTACAGGATAGGGTACGACAATGCTTAAGGGTTAGCGTACGTTTGAGGGCATGAGTTAGTCTTTGTGTACTGGTTGAGGTTAGGGCATTGGTTACGGTAGGGCATCGGAAGTGGGTCAGGTTTAGGGATGGGGTTAGGGTTAGGGATAAGGAATGGGGAGGGATTAGGGTACAATTTAGGGTACGACAACGCTTAAGGTTTAGCGTACGTGTGAGGGCACGAGTTAGTGTTGGTGTCCTGGTTAAGATTAGGGCACGGGTGAGGGTAAGGCTTCTGGTGAGGGTCAGGGTTAGGATTCGGGTTAGGGTTAGGGTTAAGGAATGCAGATGGATTAGGGTACAGCTTAGGGTACGACAGTGCTTAACGGTTAGCGTTCGTGTGAGGGCAAAGGTTAGTGTTAGTGTCCTGGTTAAGATTAGGGCACGGGTGAGGGTAAGGCTTCAGGTGAGGGTCAGGGTTAGGATTCGGGTTAGGGTTAGGGTTAGGGAATGGGGAGGGATTAGGGTACAGTTTAGGGTACGACAACGATTAAGGGTTAGCGTACGTGTGAGGGCACGAGTTAGTGTTGGTGTCCTGGTTAAGATTAGGGCACGGGTGAGGGTAAGGTTTCGGGTGAGGGTCAGGGATAGAATTCGGGTTAGGGTTAGGGTTAGGGAATGGGGAGATATTAGGGCACAGTTTAGGGTACCACAACGCTTAAGGTTTAGCGTACGTGTGAGGTCACTAGTTAGTGTTAGTGTACTGCTTACGATTAGGGCACGGGTGAGGGTAAGGCCTCGGAAGAGGGTCACGTTAAGGGTTAGGGTTAGGGTTAGGGTTAGGGAATGGGGATTGATTAGGGTACAGGTTAGGGTACGGCAATGGCTTAGGGTTAGCGTACGTTAGAGGGCATGGGTTAGTGTTGATGTACTGGTTAAAATTAGGACACGGGTGAGGGTAAAGTTTCGGGTGAGTGTCATGGTTAGGTTTCAGGTTAGGGTTAGGGTTAGGGAATGGAGAGGGATTAGGGTACAGGTTAGGGTACCGCTGCGGTTTAGTGATAGCGTACGTGTGAGGGCACGAGTTAATCTTCGTGTCCTGGTTAAGATTAGGGCACGGGCGAGGGTAAGGCTTCGTGTGAGTGTCAGGGTTAGGATTCGGGTTCGGGTTAGGGTTAGGGAATGGAGAGGGATTAGGGTACATGTTAGGGTACGACAATGCTTAAGGGTTAGCATAAGTGTGAGGGCACAGGTTAGTGTTGGTGTACTGGTTAAGACAAGGGCACCGATGAGTGTAAGGCCTCGGAAAAGGGTCACGTTCAGGGTTTCACTTAGGGTTAGGGTTAGGGAATGGGGAGGCAATAGGCTACAGGATAGGGTACGTCAATGCTTAAGGGTTAGCGTACGTTTGAGGGCATGAGTTAGTGTTTGTGTACTGGTTAAGATTAGGGCATTGGTTAGGGTAGGATATCGGAAGTGGGTCAGTTTTAGGGATGGGGTTAGGGTTAGGGTTAAGGAATGGGGAGGGATTAGGGTACAATTTACTGTACGACAACGCTTAAGGTTTAGCGTACGTGTGAGGGCACGAGTTAGTGTTGGTGTCCTGGTTAAGATTAGGGCACGGGTGAGGTTAAGGCTTCGGGTGAGGGTCAGGGTTAGGATTAGGGTTAGGTTTAGGGTTAGGGTTAAGGAATGCAGATGGATTAGGGTACAGCTTAGGGTACGACAGTGCTTAAGGGTTAGCGTTCGTGTGAGGGCAAAGGTTAGTGTTAGTGTCCTGGTTAAGATTAGGGCACGGGTGAGGGTAAGTCTTCAGATGAGGGTCAGGGTTAGGCTTCGGGTTAGGGTTACTGTTAGGGAATGGGGAGGGATTAGGGTACATGTTAGTGTACGACAATGCTTAAGTGTTAGCGTAAGTGTGAGGGCACGAGTTAGTGTTGGTGTACTGGTTAAGACAAGGGAACCGATGAGGGTAAGGCCTCGGAAAAGGGTCACGTTCAGGGTTTCGCTTAGGGTTAGGGTTAGGGAATGGGGAGGGATTAGGGTACAGGATAGGGTACGACAATGCTTAAGGGTTAGCGTACGTTTGAGGGCATGAGTTAGTCTTTGTGTACTGGTTGAGGTTAGGGCATTGGTTACGGTAGGGCATCGGAAGTGGGTCAGGTTTAGGGATGGGGTTAGGGTTAGGGATAAGGAATGGGGAGGGATTAGGGTACAATTTAGGGTACGACAACGCTTAAGGTTTAGCGTACGTGTGAGGGCACGAGTTAGTGTTGGTGTCCTGGTTAAGATTAGGGCACGGGTGAGGGTAAGGCTTCTGGTGAGGGTCAGGGTTAGGATTCGGGTTAGGGTTAGGGTTAAGGAATGCAGATGGATTAGGGTACAGCTTAGGGTACGACAGTGCTTAACGGTTAGCGTTCGTGTGAGGGCAAAGGTTAGTGTTAGTGTCCTGGTTAAGATTAGGGCACGGGTGAGGGTAAGGCTTCAGGTGAGGGTCAGGGTTAGGATTCGGGTTAGGGTTAGGGTTAGGGAATGGGGAGGGATTAGGGTACAGTTTAGGGTACGACAACGATTAAGGGTTAGCGTACGTGTGAGGGCACGAGTTAGTGTTGGTGTCCTGGTTAAGATTAGGGCACGGGTGAGGGTAAGGTTTCGGGTGAGGGTCAGGGATAGAATTCGGGTTAGGGTTAGGGTTAGGGAATGGGGAGATATTAGGGCACAGTTTAGGGTACCACAACGCTTAAGGTTTAGCGTACGTGTGAGGTCACTAGTTAGTGTTAGTGTACTGCTTACGATTAGGGCACGGGTGAGGCTAAGGCCTCGGAAGAGGGTCACGTTAAGGGTTAGGTTTAGGGTTAGGGTTAGGGAATGGGGATTGATTAGGGTACAGGTTAGGGTACGGAAATGTCTTAGGGTTAGCGTATGTTAGAGGGCATGGGTTAGTGTTGATGTACTGGTTAAAATTAGGACACGGGTGAGGGTAAAGTTTCGGGTGAGTGTCATAGTTAGGTTTCAGGTTAGGGTTAGGGTTAGGGAATGGAGAGGGATTAGGGTACAGGTTAGGGTACCGCTGCGGTTTAGTGTTAGCGTACGTGTGAGGGCACGAGTTAGTCTTGGTGTCCTGGTTAAGATTAGGGCACGGGTGAGGGTAAGGCTTCGGGTGAGGGTCAGGGTTAGGATTCGGGTTAGGGTTAGGGTTAGGGAATGGAGAGGGATTAGGGTACATGTTAGTGTACGACAATGCTTAAGTGTTAGCGTAAGTGTGAGGGCACAAGTTAGTGTTGGTGTACTGGTTAAGACAAGGGCACCGATGAGGGTAAGGCCTCGGAAAAGGGTCACGTTCAGAGTTTCGCTTAGGGTTAGGGTTAGGGAATGGGGAGGGATTAGGGTACAGGATAGGGTACTGCTGCGGTTTAGTGTTAGCATACGTGTGAGGGCACGAGTTAGTCTTGGTGTCCTGGTTAAGATTAGGGCACGGGTGAGTGTAAGGCTTCGGGTGAGGGTCAGGGTTAGGATTCGGGTTAGGGTTAGGGTTCGGGAATGGAGAGGGATTAGGGTACGACAATGCTTAAGGGTTAGCGTAAGTGTGAGGGAACGAGTTAGTGTTGGTGTACTGGTTAAGACAAAGGCACCGATGAGGGTAAGGCCTCGGAAAAGGGTCACATTCAGGGTTTCGCTTAGGGTTAGGGTTAGGGAATGGTTAGGGATTAGGGTACAGGATAGGGTACGACAATGCTTAAGTGTTAGCGTACGTTTGAGGGCATGAGTTAGTGTTTGTGTACTGGTTAAGGTTAGGGCATTGGTTAGGGTAGGGCATCGGAAGTGGGTCAGGTTTAGGGATGGGGTTAGCGTTAGGGTTAAGGAATCGGGAGGGATTAGGGTACAATTTAGGGTACGACAACACTTAAGGTTTAGTGTACGTGTGAGGGCACGAGTTAGTGTTGGTGTCCTGGTTAAGATTAGGGCACGGATGAGGGTAAGGCTTCGGGTGAGGGTCAGGGTTAGGATTCGTGTTAGGGTTAGGGTTAAGGAATGCAGAGGGATTAGGGTACAGCTTAGGGTACGATAGTTCTTAAGGGTTAGCGTTCGTGTGAGGGCAAGGGTTAGTGTTAGTGTCCTGGTTAAGATTAAGGCACGGGTGAGGGTAAGGCTTCAGGTGAGGGTCAGAGTTAGGATTCGGGTTAGGGTTAGGGTTAGGGAATGGGGAGGGATTAGGGTACAGTTTAGGGTACGACAACGATTAAGGGTTAGCGTACGTGTGAGGGCACGAGTTAGTGTTGGTGTCCTGGTTAAGATTAGGGCACGGGTGAGGCTAAGGTTTCGGGTGAGGGTCAGGGATAGAATTCGTGTTAGGGTTAGGGTTAGGGAATGGGGAGATATTAGGGCACCGTTTAGGGTACCACAACGCTTAAGGTTTAGCGTACGTGTGAGGTCACTAGTTAGTGTTAGTGTGCTGCTTACGATTAGGGCACGGGTGAGGGTAAGGCCTCGGAAGAGGGCCACGTTAAGGGTTAGGGTTAGGGTTAGGGTTAGGGAATGGGGATTGATTAGGGTACAGGTTAGGGTACGGCAATGGCTTAGGGTTAGCGTACGTTAGAGGGCACGGGTTAGTGTTGATGTACTGGTTAAAATTAGGACACGGGTGAGGGTAAAGTTTCGGGTGAGTGTCATGGTTAGGTTTCAGGTTAGGGTTAGGGTTAGGGAATGGAGAGGGATTAGGGTACACGTTAGGGTACCGCTGCGGTTTAGTGATAGCCTACGTGTGAGGGCACGAGTTAGTCTTGGTGTCCTGGTAAAGATTAGGGCACGGGCGAGGGTAAGGCTTCGGGTGAGGGTCAGGGTTAGGTTTCAGGTTAGGGTTAGGGTTAGGGAATGGAGAGGGATTAGGGTACATGTTAGGGTACGACAATGCTTAAGGGTTAGCGTAAGTGTGAGGGCACGAGTTAGTGTTGGTGTACTGGTTAAGACAAGGGCACCGATGAGGGTAAGGCCTCGGAAAAGGGTCACGTTCAGGGTTTCGCTTAGGGTTAGGGTTAGGGAATGGGGAGGCATTAGGGTACAGGATAGGGTACGACAATGCTTAAGGGTTAGCGTACATTTGAGGACATGAGTTAGTGTTTGTGTACTGGTTAAGATTAGGGCATTGGTTAGGGTAGGGCATCGGAAGTGCGTCAGTTTTAGGAATGGGGTTAGGGTTAGGGTTAAGGAATGGGGAGGGATTAGGGTACAATTTAGGGTACGACAGCGCTTAAGGTTTAGCGTACGTGTGAGGGCACGAGTTAGTGTTGGTGTCCTGGTTAAGATTAGGGCACGGGTGAGGGTAAGGTTTCGGGTGTGGGTCAGGGATAGAATACGGGTTAGGTTTAGGGTTAGGGAATGGGGAGATATTAGGGCACAGTTTAGGGTACCACAACGCTTAAGGTTCAGCGTACGTGTAATATCACTAGTTAGTGTTAGTGTACTGCTTACGATTAGGGCACGGGTGAGGGTAAGGCCTCGGAAGAGGGTCACGTTAAGGTTAGGGTTATGATTAGGGTTAGGGAATGGGGATTGATTAGGGTACAGGTTAGGGTACGGCAATGGCTTAGGGTTAGCGTACGTTAGAGAGCATGGGTTAGTGTTGATGCACTGATTAAAATTAGTACACGGGTGAGGGTAAAGTTTCGGGTGAGTGTCATGGTTAGGTTTCAGGTTAGGGTTAGGGTTAGGGAATGGAGAGGGATTAGGGTACAGGTTAGGGTACGACAATGCTTAAGGGTTAGCGTAAGTGTGAGGGCACGAGTTAGTGTTGGTGTACTGGTTAAGACAAAGGCACCGATGAGGGTAAGGCCTCGGAAAAGGGTCACATTCAGGGTTTCGCTTAGGGTTAGGGTTAGGGAATGGGGAGGGATTAGGGTACAGGATAGGGTACGACAACGCTTAAGGTTTAGCGTACGTGTGAGGGCACGAGTTAGTGTTGGTGTCCTGGTTAAGATTAGGGCACGGGTGAGGGTAAGGCTTCGGGTGAGTGTCAGGGTTAGGATTCGGGTTAGGGTTAGGGTTAAGGAATGCAGAGGGATTAGGGTACAGCTTAGGGTACGACGGTGCTTAAGGGTTAGCGTTCGTGTGAGGGCAAGGGTTAGTGTTACTGTCCTGGTTAAGATTAGGGCACGGGTGAGGGTAAGGCTTCAGGTGAGGGTCAGGATTAGGATTCGGGTTAGGGTTAGGGTTAGGGAATGGGGAGGGATTAGGGTACAGTTTAGGGTACGACAACGATTAAGTGTTAGCGTACGTGTGAGGACACGAGTTAGTTTTGTTGTCCTGGTTAAGATTAGGGCACGGGCGAGGGTAAGGCTTCGTGTGAGTGTCAGGGTTAGGATTCGGGTTCGGGTTAGGGTTAGGGAATGGAGAGGGATTAGGGTACATGTTAGGGTACGACAATGCTTAAGGGTTAGCATAAGTGTGAGGGCACAGGTTAGTGTTGGTGTACTGGTTAAGACAAGGGCACCGATGAGTGTAAGGCCTCGGAAAAGGGTCACGTTCAGGGTTTCACTTAGGGTTAGGGTTAGGGAATGGGGAGGCAATAGGCTACAGGATAGGGTACGTCAATGCTTAAGGGTTAGCCTACGTTTGAGGGCATGAGTTAGTGTTTGTGTACTGGTTAAGATTAGGGCATTGGTTAGGGTAGGATATCGGAAGTGGGTCAGTTTTAGGGATGGGGTTAGGGTTAGGGTTAAGGAATGGGGAGGGATTAGGGTACAATTTACTGTACGACAACGCTTAAGGTTTAGCGTACGTGTGAGGGCACGAGTTAGTGTTGGTGTCCTGGTTAAGATTAGGGCACGGGTGAGGTAAAGGCTTCGGGTGAGGGTCAGGGTTAGGATTAGGGTTAGGTTTAGGGTTAGGGTTAAGGAATGCAGATGGATTAGGGTACAGCTTAGGGTACGACAGTGCTTAAGGGTTAGCGTTCGTGTGAGGGCAAAGGTTAGTGTTAGTGTCCTGGTTAAGATTAGGGCACGGGTGAGGGTAAGTCTTCAGATGAGGGTCAGGGTTAGGATTCGGGTTAGGGTTAGGGTTAGGGAATGGGGAGGGATTAGGGTACAGTTTAGGGTACGACAACGATTAAGGGTTAGCGTACGTGTGAGGGCACGAGTTAGTTTTGGTGTCCTGGTTAAGATTAGGGCACGGGTGAGGTTAAGGTTTGGGGTGAGGGTCAGGGATAGAATTCGGGTTAGGGTTAGGGTTAGGGAATGGGGAGATATTAGGGCACAGTTTAGGGTACCACAACTCTTAAGGTTTAGGGTACGTGTGAGGTCACTAGTTAGTGTTAGTGTACTGCTTACGATTAGGGCACGGGTGAGGGTAAGGCCTCGGAAGAGGGTCACGTTAAGGGTTAGGGTTAGGGTTAGGGTTAGGGAATGGGGATTGATTAGGGTACAGGTTAGGGCACGGCAATGGCTTAGGGTTAGCGTACGTTAGAGGTCATGGGTTAGTGTTGACGTACTGGTTAAAATTAGGACACGGGTGAGGGTAAAGTTTCGGGTGAGTGTCATGGTTAGGTTTCAGGTTAGGGTTAGGGTTAGGGAATGGAGAGGGATTAGGGTACAGGTTAGGGTACCGCTGCGGTTTAGTGTTAGCGTACGTGTGAGGGCACGAGTTAGTCTTGGTGTCCTGGTTAAGATTAGGGCACGGGTGAGGGTAAGGCTTCGGGTGAGGGTCAGGTTTAGGATTCGGGTTAGGGTTAGGGTTAGGGAATGGAGAGGGATTAGGGTACATGTTAGTGTACGACAATGCTTAAGTGTTAGCGTAAGTGTGAGGGCACGAGTTAGTGTTGGTGTACTGGTTAAGACAAGGGAACCGATGAGGGTAAGGCCTCGGAAAAGGGTCACGTTCAGGGTTTCGCTTAGGGTTAGGGTTAGGGAATGGGGAGGGATTAGGGTACAGGATAGGGTACGACAATGCTTAAGGGTTAGCGTACGTTTGAGGGCATGAGTTAGTCTTTGTGTACTGGTTGAGGTTAGGGCATTGGTTACGGTAGGGCATCGGAAGTGGGTCAGGTTTAGGGATGGGGTTAGGGTTAGGGATAAGGAATGGGGAGGGATTAGGGTACAATTTAGGGTACGACAACGCTTAAGGTTTAGCGTACGTGTGAGGGCACGAGTTAGTGTTGGTGTCCTGGTTAAGATTAGGGCACGGGTGAGGGTAAGGCTTCTGGTGAGGGTCAGGGTTAGGATTCGGGTTAGGGTTAGGGTTAAGGAATGCAGATGGATTAGGGTACAGCTTAGGGTACGACAGTGCTTAACGGTTAGCGTTCGTGTGAGGGCAAAGGTTAGTGTTAGTGTCCTGGTTAAGATTAGGGCACGGGTGAGGGTAAGGCTTCAGGTGAGGGTCAGGGTTAGGATTCGGGTTAGGGTTAGGGTTAGGGAATGGGGAGGGATTAGGGTACAGTTTAGGGTACGACAACGATTAAGGGTTAGCGTACGTGTGAGGGCACGAGTTAGTGTTGGTGTCCTGGTTAAGATTAGGGCACGGGTGAGGGTAAGGTTTCGGGTGAGGGTCAGGGATAGAATTCGGGTTAGGGTTAGGGTTAGGGAATGGGGAGATATTAGGGCACAGTTTAGGGTACCACAACGCTTAAGGTTTAGCGTACGTGTGAGGTCACTAGTTAGTGTTAGTGTACTGCTTACGATTAGGGCACGGGTGAGGCTAAGGCCTCGGAAGAGGGTCACGTTAAGGGTTAGGTTTAGGGTTAGGGTTAGGGAATGGGGATTGATTAGGGTACAGGTTAGGGTACGGAAATGTCTTAGGGTTAGCGTATGTTAGAGGGCATGGGTTAGTGTTGATGTACTGGTTAAAATTAGGACACGGGTGAGGGTAAAGTTTCGGGTGAGTGTCATAGTTAGGTTTCAGGTTAGGGTTAGGGTTAGGGAATGGAGAGGGATTAGGGTACAGGTTAGGGTACCGCTGCGGTTTAGTGTTAGCGTACGTGTGAGGGCACGAGTTAGTCTTGGTGTCCTGGTTAAGATTAGGGCACGGGTGAGGGTAAGGCTTCGGGTGAGGGTCAGGGTTAGGATTCGGGTTAGGGTTAGGGTTAGGGAATGGAGAGGGATTAGGGTACATGTTAGTGTACGACAATGCTTAAGTGTTAGCGTAAGTGTGAGGGCACAAGTTAGTGTTGGTGTACTGGTTAAGACAAGGGCACCGATGAGGGTAAGGCCTCGGAAAAGGGTCACGTTCAGGGTTTCGCTTAGGGTTAGGGTTAGGGAATGGGGAGGGATTAGGGTACAGGATAGGGTACTGCTGCGGTTTAGTGTTAGCATACGTGTGAGGGCACGAGTTAGTCTTGGTGTCCTGGTTAAGATTAGGGCACGGGTGAGTGTAAGGCTTCGGGTGAGGGTCAGGGTTAGGATTCGGGTTAGGGTTAGGGTTCGGGAATGGAGAGGGATTAGGGTACGACAATGCTTAAGGGTTAGCGTAAGTGTGAGGGAACGAGTTAGTGTTGGTGTACTGGTTAAGACAAAGGCACCGATGAGGGTAAGGCCTCGGAAAAGGGTCACATTCAGGGTTTCGCTTAGGGTTAGGGTTAGGGAATGGTTAGGGATTAGGGTACAGGATAGGGTACGACAATGCTTAAGTGTTAGCGTACGTTTGAGGGCATGAGTTAGTGTTTGTGTACTGGTTAAGGTTAGGGCATTGGTTAGGGTAGGGCATCGGAAGTGGGTCAGGTTTAGGGATGGGGTTAGCGTTAGGGTTAAGGAATGGGGAGGGATTAGGGTACAATTTAGGGTACGACAACACTTAAGGTTTAGTGTACGTGTGAGGGCACGAGTTAGTGTTGGTGTCCTGGTTAAGATTAGGGCACGGATGAGGGTAAGGCTTCGGGTGAGGGTCAGGGTTAGGATTCGTGTTAGGGTTAGGGTTAAGGAATGCAGAGGGATTAGGGTACAGCTTAGGGTACGATAGTTCTTAAGGGTTAGCGTTCGTGTGAGGGCAAGGGTTAGTGTTAGTGTCCTGGTTAAGATTAAGGCACGGGTGAGGGTAAGGCTTCAGGTGAGGGTCAGAGTTAGGATTCGGGTTAGGGTTAGGGTTAGGGAATGGGGAGGGATTAGGGTACAGTTTAGGGTACGACAACGATTAAGGGTTAGCGTTCGTGTGAGGGCAAGGGTTAGTGTTAGTGTCCTGGTTAAGATTAGGGCACGGGTGAGGCTAAGGTTTCGGGTGAGGGTCAGGGATAGAATTCGTGTTAGGGTTAGGGTTAGGGAATGGGGAGATATTAGGGCACAGTTTAGGGTACCACAACGCTTAAGGTTTAGCGTACGTGTGAGGTCACTAGTTAGTGTTAGTGTGCTGCTTACGATTAGGGCACGGGTGAGGGTAAGGCCTCGGAAGAGGGCCACGTTAAGGGTTAGGGTTAGGGTTAGGGTTAGGGAATGGGGATTGATTAGGGTACAGGTTAGGGTACGGCAATGGCTTAGGGTTAGCGTACGTTAGAGGGCACGGGTTAGTGTTGATGTACTGGTTAAAATTAGGACACGGGTGAGGGTAAAGTTTCGGGTGAGTGTCATGGTTAGGTTTCAGGTTAGGGTTAGGGTTAGGGAATGGAGAGGGATTAGGGTACACGTTAGGGTACCGCTGCGGTTTAGTGATAGCCTACGTGTGAGGGCACGAGTTAGTCTTGGTGTCCTGGTTAAGATTAGGGCACGGGTGAGGGTAAGGCTTCGGGTGAGGGTCAGGTTTAGGATTCGGGTTAGGGTTAGGGTTAGGGAATGGAGAGGGATTAGGGTACATGTTAGTGTACGACAATGCTTAAGTGTTAGCGTAAGTGTGAGGGCACGAGTTAGTGTTGGTGTACTGGTTAAGACAAGGGCACCGATGAGGGTAAGGCCTCGGAAAAGGGTCACGTTCAGGGTTTCGCTTAGGGTTAGGGTTAGGGAATGGGGAGGCATTAGGGTACAGGATAGGGTACGACAATGCTTAAGGGTTAGCGTACGTTTGAGGGCATGAGTTAGTGTTTGTGTACTGGTTAAGATTAGGGCATTGGTTAGGGTAGGGCATCGGAAGTGCGTCAGTTTTAGGAATGGGGTTAGGGTTAGGGTTAAGGAGTGGGGAGGGATTAGGGTACAATTTAGGGTACGACAGCGCTTAAGGTTTAGCGTACGTGTGAGGGCACGAGTTAGTGTTGGTGTCCTGGTTAAGATTAGGGCACGGGTGAGGGTAAGGTTTCGGGTGTGGGTCAGGGATAGAATACGGGTTAGGTTTAGGGTTAGGGAATGGGGAGATATTAGGGCACAGTTTAGGGTACCACAACGCTTAAGGTTCAGCGTACGTGTAATATCACTAGTTAGTGTTAGTGTACTGCTTACGATTAGGGCACGGGTGAGGGTAAGGCCTCGGAAGAGGGTCACGTTAAGGTTAGGGTTATGATTAGGGTTAGGGAATGGGGATTGATTAGGGTACAGGTTAGGGTACGGCAATGGCTTAGGGTTAGCGTACGTTAGAGAGCATGGGTTAGTGTTGATGCACTGATTAAAATTAGTACACGGGTGAGGGTAAAGTTTCGGGTGAGTGTCATGGTTAGGTTTCAGGTTAGGGTTAGGGTTAGGGAATGGAGAGGGATTAGGGTACAGGTTAGGGTACGACAATGCTTAAGGGTTAGCGTAAGTGTGAGGGCACGAGTTAGTGTTGGTGTACTGGTTAAGACAAAGGCACCGATGAGGGTAAGGCCTCGGAAAAGGGTCACATTCAGGGTTTCGCTTAGGGTTAGGGTTAGGGAATGGGGAGGGATTAGGGTACAGGATAGGGTACGACAACGCTTAAGGTTTAGCGTACGTGTGAGGGCACGAGTTAGTGTTGGTGTCCTGGTTAAGATTAGGGCACGGGTGAGGGTAAGGCTTCGGGTGAGTGTCAGGGTTAGGATTCGGGTTAGGGTTAGGGTTAAGGAATGCAGAGGGATTAGGGTACAGCTTAGGGTACTACGGTGCTTAAGGGTTAGCGTTCGTGTGAGGGCAAGGGTTAGTGTTACTGTCCTGGTTAAGATTAGGGCACGGGTGAGGGTAAGGCTTCAGGTGAGGGTCAGGATTAGGATTCGGGTTAGGGTTAGGGTTAGGGAATGGGGAGGGATTAGGGTACAGTTTAGGGTACGACAATGATTAAGTGTTAGCGTACGTGTGAGGACACGAGTTAGTTTTGTTGTCCTGGTAAAGATTAGGGCACGGGTGAGGGTAAGGTTTCGGGTGAGGGTCAGGGATAGAATTCGTGTTAGGGTTAGGGTTAGGGAATGGGGAGATATTAGGGCACAGTTTAGGGTACCACAACGCTTAAGGTTTAGCGTACGTGTTAGGTCACTAGTTAGTGTTAGTGTACTGCTTACGATTAGGGCAGGGGTGAGGGTAAGGCCTCAGAAGAGGGTCACGTTAAGGGTTAGGGTTAGGGTGACGGTTAGGGTATGGGGATTGATTAGGGTACAGGTTAGTGTACGGCAATGGCTTAGGGTTAGCGTACGTTAGAGGGCATGGGTTAGTGTTGATGTACTGGTTAAAATAAGGACACGGGTGAGGGTAAAGTTTCGGGTGAGTGTAATGGTTAGGTTTCAGGTTAGGGTTAGGGTTAGGGAATGGAGAGGGATTAGGGTACAGGTTAGGGTACTGCTGCGGTTTAGTGTTAGCATACGTGTGAGGGCACGAGTTAGTCTTGGTGTCCTGGTTAAGATTAGGGTACGGGTGAGTGTAAGGCTTCGGGTGAGGGTCAGGGTTAGGATTCGTGTTAGGGTTAGGGTTAAGGAATGCAGAGGGATTAGGGTACAGCTTAGGGTACGACAGTGCTTAAGGGTTAGCGTTCGTGTGAGGGCAAGGGTTAGCGTTAGTGTCCTGGTTAAGATTAGGGCACGGATGAGGGTAAGGCTTCAGGTGAGGGTCAGAGTTAGGATTCGGGTTAGGGTTAGGGTTAGGGAATGGGGAGGGATTAGGGTACAGTTTAGGGTACGACAACGATTAAGGGTTAGGGTACGTGTGAGGGCACGAGTTAGTGTTGGTGTCCTGGTTAAGATTAGGGCACGGGTGAGGGTAAGGTTTCGGGTGAGGGTCAGGGATAGAATTCGTGTTAGGGTTAGGGTTAGGGAATGGGGAGATATTAGGGCACAGTTTAGGGTACCACAACGCTTAAGGTTTAGCGTACGTGTGAGGTCACTAGTTAGTGTTAGTGTACTGCTTATGATTAGGGCACGGGTGAGGGTAAGGCCTCGGAAGAGGGTCACGTTAAGGGTTAGGGTTAGGGTTAGGGTTAGGGAATGAGGATTGATTAGGGTAGGGTTAGGGTACGGCAATGTCTTAGGGTTATCGTACGTTAGAGGGCATGGGTTAGTGTTGATGTACTGGTTATAATTAGGACACGGGTGAGGGTAAAGTTTCGGGTGAGTGTCATGGTTAGTTTTCAGGTTAGGGTTAGGGTTAGGGAATGGAGAGGGATTAGAGTACAGGTTAGGGTACCGCTGAGGTTTAGTGATAGCGTACGTTTGAGGGCACGAGTTAGTCTTGGTGTCCTGGTTAAGATTAGGGCACGGGCGAGGGTAAGGCTTCGGGTGAGGGTCAGGGTTAGGATTCGTGTTAGGTTTAGGGGTAGGGAATGGAGAGGGATTAGGGTACATGTTAGTGTACGACAATGCTTAAGTGTTAGCGTAAGTGTGAGGGCATGAGTTAGTGTTGGTGTACTGGTTAAGACAAGGGCACCGATGAGGGTAAGGCCTCGGAAAAGGGTCACGTTCAGGGTTTCGCTTAGGGTTAGGGTTAGGGAATGGGGAGGCATTAGGGTACAGGATAGGGTACGACAATGCTTAAGGGTTAGCGTACGTTTGAGGGCATGAGTTAGTGTTTGTGTACTGGTTAAGATTAGGGCATTGGTTAGGGTAGGGCATCGGAAGTGGGTCAGTTTTAGGGATGGGGTTAGGGTTAGGGTTAAGGAATGGGGAGGGATTAGGGTACAATTTAGGGTACGACAACGCTTAAGGTTTAGCGTACGTGTGAGGGCACGAGTTAGTGTTGGTGTCCTGGTTAAGATTAGGGCACGGGTGAGGGTAAGGCTTCAGGTGAGGGTCAGGGTTAGGATTCGGGTTAGGGTTAGGGTTAACGAATGCAGATGGATTAGGGTACAGCTTAGGGTACGACAGTGCTTAAGGGTTAGCGTTCGTGTGAGGGCAAAGGTTAGTGTTAGTGTCCTGGTTAAGATTAGGGCACGGGTGAGGGTAAGGCTTCAGGTGAGGGTCAGGGTTAGGATTCGGGTTAGGGTTAGGGAATGGGGAGGGATTAGGGTACAGTTTAGGGTACGACAACGATTAAGGGTTAGCGTACGTGTGAGGGCACGAGTTAGTGTTGGTGTCCTGGTTAAGATTAGGGCACAGGTGAGGGTAAGGTTTCGGGTGAGGGTCAGGGATAGAATTCGGGTTAGGGTTAGGGTTAGGGAATGGGGAGATAGTAGGGCACAGTTTAGGGTACCACAACGCTTAAGGTTTAGCGTACGTGTGAGGGCACGAGTTAGTGCTGGTGTCCTGGTTAAGATTAGGGCACGGGTGAGGGTAAGGTTTCGGGTGAGGGTCAGAGATAGAATTCGTGTTAGGTTTAGGGTTAGGGAATGGGGAGATATTAGGGCACAGTTTAGGGTACCACAACGCTTAAGGTTTAGCGTACGTGTGATGTCACTAGTTAGTGCTAGTGTACTGCTTATGATTAGGGCACGGGTGAGGGTAAGTCCTCGGAAGAGGGTCACGTTAAGGTTAGGGTTATGGTTAGGGTTAGGGAATGGGGATTGATTAGGGTAGAGGTTAGGGTACGGCAATGGCTTAGGGTCAGCGTACGTTAGAGGGCATGGGTTAGTGTTGATGTACTGATTAAAATTAGGACACGGGTGAGGGTAAAGTTTCGGGTGAGTGTCATGGTTAGGTTTCAGGTTAGGGTTAGGGTTAGGGAATGGAGAGGGATTAGGGTACAGGTTAGGGTACGACAATGCTTAAAAGTCAGCGTAAGTGTGAGGGCACGAGTTAGTGTTGGTGTACTGGTTAAGACAAAGGCACCGATGAGGGTAAGGCCTCGGAAAAGGGTCACGTTAAGGGTTTCGCTTAGGGTTAGGGTTAGGGAATGAGGAGGGATTAGGGTACAGGATAGGGTACGACAACGCTTAACGTTTAGCGTACCTGTGAGGGCACGAGTTAGTGTTGGTGTCCTGGTTAAGATTAGGGCACGGGTGAGGGTAAGGCTTCGGGTTCGGGTCAGGGTTAGGATTCGTGTTAGGTTTAGGGTTAAGGAATGCAGAGGGATTAGGGTACAGCTTAGGGTACGACAGTGCTTAAGGGTTAGCGTTCTTGTGAGGGCAAGGGTTAGTGTTAGTGTCCTGGTTAAGATTAGGGCACGGGTGAGGGTAAGGCTTCGGGTGAGTGTCAGGGTTAGGATTCGGGTTAGGGTTAGGGTTAAGGAATGCAGAGGGATTAGGGTACAGCTTAGGGTACGACGGTGCTTAAGGGTTAGCGTTCGTGTGAGGGCAAGGGTTAGTGTTACTGTCCTGGTTAAGATTAGGGCACGGGTGAGGGTAAGGCTTCAGGTGAGGGTCAGGATTAGGATTCGGGTTAGGGTTAGGGTTAGGGAATGGGGAGGGATTAGGGTACAGTTTAGGGTACGACAATGATTAAGTGTTAGCGTACGTGTGAGGACACAAGTTAGTTTTGTTGTCCTGGTAAAGATTAGGGCACGGGTGAGGGTAAGGTTTCGGGTGAGGGTCAGGGATAGAATTCGTGTTAGGGTTAGGGTTAGGGAATGGGGAGATATTAGGGCACAGTTTAGGGTACCACAACGCTTAAGGTTTAGCGTACGTGTTAGGTCACTAGTTAGTGTTAGTGTACTGCTTACGATTAGGGCAGGGGTGAGGGTAAGGCCTCAGAAGAGGGTCACGTTAAGGGTTAGGGTTAGGGTGACGGTTAGGGTATGGGGATTGATTAGGGTACAGGTTAGTGTACGGCAATGGCTTAGGGTTAGCGTACGTTAGAGGGCATGGGTTAGTGTTGATGTACTGGTTAAAATAAGGACACGGGTGAGGGTAAAGTTTCGGGTGAGTGTAATGGTTAGGTTTCAGGTTAGGGTTAGGGTTAGGGAATGGAGAGGGATTAGGGTACAGGTTAGGGTACTGCTGCGGTTTAGTGTTAGCATACGTGTGAGGGCACGAGTTAGTCTTGGTGTCCTGGTTAAGATTAGGGTACGGGTGAGTGTAAGGCTTCGGGTGAGGGTCAGGGTTAGGATTCGTGTTAGGGTTAGGGTTAAGGAATGCAGAGGGATTAGGGTACAGCTTAGGGTACGACAGTGCTTAAGGGTTAGCGTTCGTGTGAGGGCAAGGGTTAGCGTTAGTGTCCTGGTTAAGATTTGGGCACGGATGAGGGTAAGGCTTCAGGTGAGGGTCAGAGTTAGGATTCGGGTTAGGGTTAGGGTTAGGGAATGGGGAGGGATTAGGGTACAGTTTAGGGTACGACAACGATTAAGGGTTAGGGTACGTGTGAGGGCACGAGTTAGTGTTGGTGTCCTGGTTAAGATTAGGGCACGGGTGAGGGTAAGGTTTCGGGTGAGGGTCAGGGATAGAATTCGTGTTAGGGTTAGGGTTAGGGAATGGGGAGATATTAGGGCACAGTTTAGGGTACCACAACGCTTAAGGTTTAGCGTACGTGTGAGGTCACTAGTTAGTGTTAGTGTACTGCTTATGATTAGGGCACGGGTGAGGGTAAGGCCTCGGAAGAGGGTCACGTTAAGGGTTAGGGTTAGGGTTAGGGTTAGGGAATGAGGATTGATTAGGGTAGGGTTAGGGTACGGCAATGTCTTAGGGTTATCGTACGTTAGAGGGCATGGGTTAGTGTTGACGTACTGGTTAAAATTAGGACACGGGTGAGGGTAAAGTTTCGGGTGAGTGTCATGGTTAGTTTTCAGGTTAGGGTTAGGGTTAGGGAATGGAGAGGGATTAGAGTACAGGTTAGGGTATCGCTGAGGTTTAGTGATAGCGTACGTTTGAGGGCACGAGTTAGTCTTGGTGTCCTGGTTAAGATTAGGGCACGGGCGAGGGTAAGGCTTCGGGTGAGGGTCAGGGTTAGGATTCGTGTTAGGTTTAGGGGTAGGGAATGGAGAGGGATTAGGGTACATGTTAGTGTACGACAATGCTTAAGTGTTAGCGTAAGTGTGAGGGCACGAGTTAGTGTTGGTGTACTGGTTAAGACAAGGGCACCGATGAGGGTAAGGCCTCGGAAAAGGGTCACGTTCAGGGTTTCGCTTAGGGTTAGGGTTAGGGAATGGGGAGGCATTAGGGTACAGGATAGGGTACGACAATGCTTAAGGGTTAGCGTACGTTTGAGGGCATGAGTTAGTGTTTGTGTACTGGTTAAGATTAGGGCATTGGTTAGGGTAGGGCATCGGAAGTGGGTCAGTTTTAGGGATGGGGTTAGGGTTAGGGTTAAGGAATGGGGAGGGATTAGGGTACAATTTAGGGTACGACAACGCTTAAGGTTTAGCGTACGTGTGAGGGCACGAGTTAGTGTTGGTGTCCTGGTTAAGATTAGGGCACGGGTGAGGGTAAGGCTTCAGGTGAGGGTCAGGCTTAAGATTCGGGTTAGGGTTAGGGTTAACGAATGCAGATGGATTAGGGTACAGCTTAGGGTACGACAGTGCTTAAGGGTTAGCGTTCGTGTGAGGGCAAAGGTTAGTGTTAGTGTCCTGGTTAAGATTAGGGCACGGGTGAGGGTAAGGCTTCAGGTGAGGGTCAGGGTTAGGATTCGGGTTAGGGTTAGGGAATGGGGAGGGATTAGGGTACAGTTTAGGGTACGACAACGATTAAGGGTTAGCGTACGTGTGAGGGCACGAGTTAGTGTTGGTGTCCTGGTTAAGATTAGGGCACAGGTGAGGGTAAGGTTTCGGGTGAGGGTCAGGGATAGAATTCGGGTTAGGGTTAGGGTTAGGGAATGGGGAGATAGTAGGGCACAGTTTAGGGTACCACAACGCTTAAGGTTTAGCGTACGTGTGAGGGCACGAGTTAGTGCTGGTGTCCTGGTTAAGATTAGGGCACGGGTGAGGGTAAGGTTTCGGGTGAGGGTCAGAGATAGAATTCGTGTTAGGTTTAGGGTTAGGGAATGGGGAGATATTAGGGCACAGTTTAGGGTACCACAACGCTTAAGGTTTAGCGTACGTGTGATGTCACTAGTTAGTGCTAGTGTACTGCTTATGATTAGGGCACGGGTGAGGGTAAGTCCTCGGAAGAGGGTCACGTTAAGGTTAGGGTTATGGTTAGGGTTAGGGAATGGGGATTGATTAGGGTAGAGGTTAGGGTACGGCAATGGCTTAGGGTCAGCGTACGTTAGAGGGCATGGGTTAGTGTTGATGTACTGATTAAAATTAGGACACGGGTGAGGGTAAAGTTTCGGGTGAGTGTCATGGTTAGGTTTCAGGTTAGGGTTAGGGTTAGGGAATGGAGAGGGATTAGGGTACAGGTTAGGGTACGACAATGCTTAAAAGTCAGCGTAAGTGTGAGGGCACGAGTTAGTGTTGGTGTACTGGTTAAGACAAAGGCACCGATGAGGGTAAGGCCTCGGAAAAGGGTCACGTTAAGGGTTTCGCTTAGGGTTAGGGTTAGGGAATGAGGAGGGATTAGGGTACAGGATAGGGTACGACAACGCTTAACGTTTAGCGTACCTGTGAGGGCACGAGTTAGTGTTGGTGTCCTGGTTAAGATTAGGGCACGGGTGAGGGTAAGGCTTCGGGTTCGGGTCAGGGTTAGGATTCGTGTTAGGTTTAGGGTTAAGGAATGCAGAGGGATTAGGGTACAGCTTAGGGTACGACAGTGCTTAAGGGTTAGCGTTCTTGTGAGGGCAAGGGTTAGTGTTAGTGTCCTGGTTAAGATTAGGGCACGGGTGAGGGTAAGGCTTCGGGTGAGTGTCAGGGTTAGGATTCGGGTTAGGGTTAGGGTTAAGGAATGCGGAGGGATTAGGGTACAGCTTAGGGTACGACGGTGCTTAAGGGTTAGCGTTCGTGTGAGGGCAAGGGTTAGTGTTACTGTCCTGGTTAAGATTAGGGCACGGGTGAGGGTAAGGCTTCAGGTGAGGGTCAGGATTAGGATTCGGGTTAGGGTTAGGGTTAGGGAATGGGGAGGGATTAGGGTACAGTTTAGGGTACGACAATGATTAAGTGTTAGCGTACGTGTGAGGACACGAGTTAGTTTTGTTGTCCTGGTAAAGATTAGGGCACGGGTGAGGGTAAGGTTTCGGGTGAGGGTCAGGGATAGAATTCGTGTTAGGGTTAGGGTTAGGGAATGGGGAGATATTAGGGCACAGTTTAGGGTACCACAACGCTTAAGGTTTAGCGTACGTGTTAGGTCACTAGTTAGTGTTAGTGTACTGCTTACGATTAGGGCAGGGGTGAGGGTAAGGCCTCAGAAGAGGGTCACGTTAAGGGTTAGGGTTAGGGTGACGGTTAGGGTATGGGGATTGATTAGGGTACAGGTTAGTGTACGGCAATGGCTTAGGGTTAGCGTACGTTAGAGGGCATGGGTTAGTGTTGATGTACTGGTTAAAATAAGGACACGGGTGAGGGTAAAGTTTCGGGTGAGTGTAATGGTTAGGTTTCAGGTTAGGGTTAGGGTTAGGGAATGGAGAGGGATTAGGGTACAGGTTAGGGTACTGCTGCGGTTTAGTGTTAGCATACGTGTGAGGGCACGAGTTAGTCTTGGTGTCCTGGTTAAGATTAGGGTACGGGTGAGTGTAAGGCTTCGGGTGAGGGTCAGGGTTAGGATTCGTGTTAGGGTTAGGGTTAAGGAATGCAGAGGGATTAGGGTACAGCTTAGGGTACGACAGTGCTTAAGGGTTAGCGTTCGTGTGAGGGCAAGGGTTAGCGTTAGTGTCCTGGTTAAGATTAGGGCACGGATGAGGGTAAGGCTTCAGGTGAGGGTCAGAGTTAGGATTCGGGTTAGGGTTAGGGTTAGGGAATGGGGAGGGATTAGGGTACAGTTTAGGGTACGACAACGATTAAGGGTTAGGGTACGTGTGAGGGCACGAGTTAGTGTTGGTGTCCTGGTTAAGATTAGGGCACGGGTGAGGGTAAGGTTTCGGGTGAGGGTCAGGGATAGAATTCGTGTTAGGGTTAGGGTTAGGGAATGGGGAGATATTAGGGCACAGTTTAGGGTACCACAACGCTTAAGGTTTAGCGTACGTGTGAGGTCACTAGTTAGTGTTAGTGTACTGCTTATGATTAGGGCACGGGTGAGGGTAAGGCCTCGGAAGAGGGTCACGTTAAGGGTTAGGGTTAGGGTTAGGGTTAGGGAATGAGGATTGATTAGGGTAGGGTTAGGGTACGGCAATGTCTTAGGGTTATCGTACGTTAGAGGGCATGGGTTAGTGTTGATGTACTGGTTAAAATTAGGACACGGGTGAGGGTAAAGTTTCGGGTGAGTGTCATGGTTAGTTTTCAGGTTAGGGTTAGGGTTAGGGAATGGAGAGGGATTAGAGTACAGGTTAGGGTACCGCTGAGGTTTAGTGATAGCGTACGTTTGAGGGCACGAGTTAGTCTTGGTGTCCTGGTTAAGATTAGGGCACGGGCGAGGGTAAGGCTTCGGGTGAGGGTCAGGGTTAGGATTCGTGTTAGGTTTAGGGGTAGGGAATGGAGAGGGATTAGGGTACATGTTAGTGTACGACAATGCTTAAGTGTTAGCGTAAGTGTGAGGGCACGAGTTAGTGTTGGTGTACTGGTTAAGACAAGGGCACCGATGAGGGTAAGGCCTCGGAAAAGGGTCACGTTCAGGGTTTCGCTTAGGGTTAGGGTTAGGGAATGGGGAGGCATTAGGGTACAGGATAGGGTACGACAATGCTTAAGGGTTAGCGTACGTTTGAGGGCATGAGTTAGTGTTTGTGTACTGGTTAAGATTAGGGCATTGGTTAGGGTAGGGCATCGGAAGTGGGTCAGTTTTAGGGATGGGGTTAGGGTTAGGGTTAAGGAATGGGGAGGGATTAGGGTACAATTTAGGGTACGACAACGCTTAAGGTTTAGCGTACGTGTGAGGGCACGAGTTAGTGTTGGTGTCCTGGTTAAGATTAGGGCACGGGTGAGGGTAAGGCTTCAGGTGAGGGTCAGGGTTAGGATTCGGGTTAGGGTTAGGGTTAACGAATGCAGATGGATTAGGGTACAGCTTAGGGTACGACAGTGCTTAAGGGTTAGCGTTCGTGTGAGGGCAAAGGTTAGTGTTAGTGTCCTGGTTAAGATTAGGGCACGGGTGAGGGTAAGGCTTCAGGTGAGGGTCAGGGTTAGGATTCGGGTTAGGGTTAGGGAATGGGGAGGGATTAGGGTACAGTTTAGGGTACGACAACGATTAAGGGTTAGCGTACGTGTGAGGGCACGAGTTAGTGTTGGTGTCCTGGTTAAGATTAGGGCACAGGTGAGGGTAAGGTTTCGGGTGAGGGTCAGGGATAGAATTCGGGTTAGGGTTAGGGTTAGGGAATGGGGAGATAGTAGGGCACAGTTTAGGGTACCACAACGCTTAAGGTTTAGCGTACGTGTGAGGGCACGAGTTAGTGCTGGTGTCCTGGTTAAGATTAGGGCACGGGTGAGGGTAAGGTTTCGGGTGAGGGTCAGAGATAGAATTCGTGTTAGGTTTAGGGTTAGGGAATGGGGAGATATTAGGGCACAGTTTAGGGTACCACAACGCTTAAGGTTTAGCGTACGTGTGATGTCACTAGTTAGTGCTAGTGTACTGCTTATGATTAGGGCACGGGTGAGGGTAAGTCCTCGGAAGAGGGTCACGTTAAGGTTAGGGTTATGGTTAGGGTTAGGGAATGGGGATTGATTAGGGTAGAGGTTAGGGTACGGCAATGGCTTAGGGTCAGCGTACGTTAGAGGGCATGGGTTAGTGTTGATGTACTGATTAAAATTAGGACACGGGTGAGGGTAAAGTTTCGGGTGAGTGTCATGGTTAGGTTTCAGGTTAGGGTTAGGGTTAGGGAATGGAGAGGGATTAGGGTACAGGTTAGGGTACGACAATGCTTAAAAGTCAGCGTAAGTGTGAGGGCACGAGTTAGTGTTGGTGTACTGGTTAAGACAAAGGCACCGATGAGGGTAAGGCCTCGGAAAAGGGTCACGTTAAGGGTTTCGCTTAGGGTTAGGGTTAGGGAATGAGGAGGGATTAGGGTACAGGATAGGGTACGACAACGCTTAACGTTTAGCGTACCTGTCAGGGCACGAGTTAGTGTTGGTGTCCTGGTTAAGATTAGGGCACGGGTGAGGGTAAGGCTTCGGGTTCGGGTCAGGGTTAGGATTCGTGTTAGGTTTAGGGTTAAGGAATGCAGAGGGATTAGGGTACAGCTTAGGGTACGACAGTGCTTAAGGGTTAGCGTTCTTGTGAGGGCAAGGGTTAGTGTTAGTGTCCTGGTTAAGATTAGGGCACGGGTGAGGGTAAGGCTTCAGGTGAGGGTCAGAGTTAGGATTTGGGTTAGGGTTAGGGTTAGGGAATGGGGAGGGATTAGGGTACAGTTTAGGGTACGACAACGATTAAGGGTTAGCGTACGTGTGAGGGCACGAGTTAGTGTTGGTGTCCTGGTTAAGATTAGGGCACGGGTGAGGGTAAGGTTTCGGGTGAGGGTCAGGGATAGAATTCGTGTTAGGGTTAGGGGTAGGGAATGGGGAGATATTAGGGCACAGTTTAGGATACCACAACGCTTAAGGTTTAGCGTACGTGTGAGGTCACTAGTTAGTGTTAGTGTACTGCTTACGATTAGGGCACGGGTGAGGGTAAGGCCTCGGAAGAGGGTCACGTTAAGGGTTAGGGTTAGGGTTAGGGTTAGGGAATGGGGATTGATTAGGGTACAGGTTAGGGTACGGCAATGGCTTAGGGTTAGTGTACGTTAGAGGGCATGGGTTAGTGTTGATGTACTGGTTAAAATTAGGACACGGGTGAGGGTAAAGTTTCGGGTGAGTGTCATGGTTAGGTTTCAGGTTAGGGTTAGGGTTAGGGAATGGAGAGGGATTAGGGTACAGTTTAGGGTACCGCTGCGGTTTAGTGCTAGCGTACGTTTGAGGGCACGAGTTAGTCTTGGTGTCCTGGTTAAGATTAGGGCACGGGCGAGGGTAAGGCTTCGGGTGAGGGTCAGGGTTAGGATTCGGGTTAGGGTTAGGGTTAGGGAATGGAGAGGGATTAGGGTACATGTTAGGGTACGACAATGCTTAAGGGTTAGCGTAAGTGTGAGGGCACGAGTTAGTGTTGGTGTACTGGTTAAGACAAGGGCACCGATGAGGGTAAGGCCTCGGAAAAGGGTCACGTTCAGGGTTTCGCTTAGGGTTAGGGTTAGGGAATGGGGAGGCATTAGGGTACAGGATAGGGTACGACAATGCTTAAGGGTTAGCGTACGTTTGAGGGCATGAGTTAGTGTTTGTGTACTGGTTAAGATTAGGGCATTGGTTAGGGTAGGGCATCGGAAGTGGGTCAGTTTTAGGGATGGGGTTAGGGTTAGGGTTAAGGAATGGGGAGGGATTAGGGTACAATTTAGGGTACGACAACGCTTAAGGATTAGCGTACGTGTGAGGGCACGAGTTAGTGTTGGTGTCCTGGTTAAGATTAGGGCACGGGTGAGGGCAAGGCTTCGGGTGAGGGTCAGGGTTAGGATTCGGGTTAGGTTTAGGGTTAAGGAATGCAGATGGATTAGGGTAGAGCTTAGGGTACGACAGTGCTTAAGGGTTAGCGTTCGTGTGAGGGCAAAGGTTAGTGTTAGTGTCCTGGTTAAGATTGGGACACGGGTGAGGGTTAGGCTTCAGGTGAGGGTCAGGGTTAGGATTCGGGTTAGGGTTAGGGTTAGTGAATGGGGAGGGATTAGGGTACAGTTTAGGGTACGACAACGATTAAGTGTTAGCGTACGTGTGAGGGCCCGAGTTAGTGTTGGTGTCCTGGTTAAGATTAAGGCACGGCTGAGGGTAAGGTTTCGGGTGAGGGTCAGGGATAGAATTCGGGTTAGGGTTAGGGTTAGGGAATGGGGAGATATTAGGGCACAGTTTAGGGTACCACAACGCTTAAGGTTTAGCGTACGTCTGAGGGCACGAGTTAGTGCTGGTGTCCTGGTTAAGATTAGGGCACGGGTGAGGGTAAGGTTTCGGGTGAGGGTCAGGGATAGAATTCGGGTTAGGTTTAGGGTTAGGGAATGGGGAGATATTAGGGCACAGTTTAGGGTACCACAACGCTTAAGGTTTAGCGTACGTGTGATGTCACTAGTTAGTGTTAGTGTACTGCTTATGATTAGGGCACGGGTGAGGGTAAGGCCTCGGAAGAGGGTCACGTTAAGGTTAGGGTTATGGTTAGGGTTAGGGAATGGGGATTGATTAGGGTAGAGGTTAGGGTACGGCAATGGCTTAGGGTTAGCGTACGTTAGAGGGCATGGGTTAGTGTTGATGTACTGATTAAAATTAGGACACGGGTGAGGGTAAAGTTTCGGGTGAGTGTCATGGTTAGGTTTCAGGTTAGGGTTAGGGTTAGGGAATGGAGAGGGATTAGGGTACAGGTTAGGGTACGACAATGCTTAAGGGTCAGCGTAAGTGTGAGGGCACGAGTTAGTGTTGGTGTACTGGTTAAGACAAAGGCACCGATGAGGGTAAGGCCTCGGAAAAGGGTCACGTTAAGGGTTTCGCTTAGGGTCAGGGTTAGGGAATGGGGAGAGATTAGGGTACAGGATAGGGTACGACAACGCTTAAGGTTTAGCGTACGTGTGAGGGCACGAGTTAGTGTTGGTGTCCTGGTTAAGATTAGGGCACGGGTGAGGGTAAGGCTTCGGGTTCGGGTCAGGGTTAGGATTCGTGTTAGGTTTAGGGTTAAGGAATGCAGAGGGATTAGGGTACAGCTTAGGGTACGACAGTGCTTAAGGGTTAGCGTTCTTGTGAGGGCAAGGGTTAGTGTTAGTGTCCTGGTTAAGATTAGGGCATGGGTGAGGGTAAGGCTTCAGGTGAGGGTCAGAGTTAGGATTCGGGTTAGGGTTAGGGTTAGGGAATGGGGAGGGATTAGGGTACAGTTTAGGGTACGACAACGATTAAGGGTTAGCGTACGTGTGAGGGCACGAGTTAGTGTTGGTGTCCTGGTTAAGATTAGGGCACGGGTTATGGTAAGGTTGCGGGTGAGGGTCAGGGATAGAATTCGTGTTAGGGTTAGGGGTAGGGAATGGGGAGATATTAGGGCACAGTTTAGGGTACCACAACGCTTAAGGTTTAGCGTACGTGTGAGGTCACTAGTTAGTGTTAGTGTACTGCTTACGATTAGGGCACGGGTGAGGGTAAGGCCTCGGAAGAGGGTCACGTTAAGGGTTAGGGTTAGGGTTAGGGTTAGGGAATGGGGATTGATTAGGGTACAGGTTAGGGTACGGCAATGGCTTAGGGTTAGCGTACGTTAGAGAGCATGGGTTAGTGTTGATGTAGTGGTTAAAATTAGGACACGGGTGAGGGTAAAGTTTCGGGTGAGTGTCATGGTTAGGTTTCAGGTTAGGGTTAGGGTTAGGGAATGGAGAGGGATTAGGGTACAGGTTAGGGTACCGCTGCGGTTTAGTGATAGCGTACGTTTGAGGGCACGAGTTAGTCTTGGTGTCCTGGTTAAGATTAGGGCACGGGCGAGGGTAAGGCTTCGGGTGAGGGTCAGGGTTAGAATTCGGGTTAGGGTTAGGGTTAGGGAATGGAGAGGGATTAGGGTACATGTTAGGGTACGACAATGCTTAAGGGTTAGCGTAAGTGTGAGGGCACGAGTTAGTGTTGTTGTACTGGTTAAGACAAGGGCACCGATGAGGGTAAGGCCTCGGAAAAGGGTCACGTTCAGGGTTTCGCTTAGGGTTAGGGTTAGGGAATGGGGAGGCATTAGGGTACAGGATAGGGTACGACAATGCTTAAGGGTTAGCGTACGTTTGAGGGCATGAGTTAGTGTTTGTGTACTGGTTAAGATTAGGGCATTGGTTAGGGTAGGGCATCGGAAGTGGGTCAGTTTTAGGGATGGGGTTAGGGTTAGGGTTAAGGGATGGGGAGGGATTAGGGTACAATTTAGGGTACGACAACGCTTAAGGTTTAGCGTACGTGTGAGGGCACGAGTTAGTGTTGGTGTCCTGGTTAAGATTAGGGCACGGGTGAGGGTAAGGCTTCAGGTGAGGGTCAGGGTTAGGATTCGGGTTAGGGTTAGGGTTAAGGAATGCAGATGGATTAGGGTACAGCTTAGGGTACGACAGTGCTTAAGGGTTAGCGTTCGTGTGAGGGCAAAGGTTAGTGTTAGTGTCCTGGTTAAGATTAGGGCACGGGTAAGGGTAAGGCTTCAGGTGAGGGTCAGGGTTAGGATTCGGGTTAGGGTTAGGGTTAGGGAATGGGGAGGGATTAGGGTACAGGTTAGGGTACGACAACGATTAAGTGTAAGCGTACGTGTGAGGGCACGAGTTAGTGTTGGTGTCCTGGTTAAGATTAGGGCACGGGTGAGGGTAAGGTTTCGGGTGAGGGTCAGGGATAGAATTCGGGTTAGGGTTAGGGTTAGGGAATGGGGAGATAGTAGGGTACAGTTTAGGGTACCACAACGCTTAAGGTTTAGCGTACGTGTGAGGGCACGAGTTAGTGCTGGTGTCCTTGTTAAGATTAGGGCACGGGTGAGGGTAAGGTTTCGGGTGAGGGTCAGGGATAGAATTCGGGTTAGGTTTAGGGTTAGGGAATGGGGAGATATTAGGGCACAGTTTAGGGTACCACAACGCTTAAGGTTTAGCGTACGTGTGAGGTCACTAGTTAGTGTTAGTGTACTGCTTACGATTAGGGCACGGGTGAGGATAAGGCCTCGGAAGAGGGTCACGTTAAGGGTTAGGGTTAGGGTTAGGGTTAGGGAATGGGGATTGATTAGGGTACAGGTTAGGGTACGGCAATGGCTTAGGGTTAGTGTACGTTAGAGGGCATGGGTTAGTGTTGATGTACTGGTTAAAATTAGGACACGGGTGAGGGTAAAGTTTCGGGGGAGTGTCATGGTTAGGTTTCAGGTTAGGGTTAGGGTTAGGGAATGGAGAGGGATTAGGGTACAGTTTAGGGTACCGCTGCGGTTTAGTGCTAGCGTACGTTTGAGGGCACGAGTTAGTCTTGGTGTCCTGGTTAAGATTAGGGCACGGGCGAGGGTAAGGCTTCGGGTGAGGGTCAGGGTTAGGATTCGGGTTAGGGTTAGGGTTAGGGAATGGAGAGGGATTAGGGTACATGTTAGGGTACGACAATGCTTAAGGGTTAGCGTAAGTGTGAGGGCACGAGTTAGTGTTGGTGTACTGGTTAAGACAAGGGCACCGATGAGGGTAAGGCCTCGGAAAAGGGTCACGTTCAGGGTTTCGCTTAGGGTTAGGGTTAGGGAATGGGGAGGCATTAGGGTACAGGATAGGGTACGACAATGCTTAAGGGTTAGCGTACGTTTGAGGGCATGAGTTAGTGTTTGTGTACTGGTTAAGATTAGGGCATTGGTTAGGGTAGGGCATCGGAAGTGGGTCAGTTTTAGGGATGGGGTTAGGGTTAGGGTTAAGGAATGGGGAGGGATTAGGGTACAATTTAGGGTACGACAACGCTTAAGGATTAGCGTACGTGTGAGGGCACGAGTTAGTGTTGGTGTCCTGGTTAAGATTAGGGCACGGGTGAGGGCAAGGCTTCGGGTGAGGGTCAGGGTTAGGATTCGGGTTAGGTTTAGGGTTAAGGAATGCAGATGGATTAGGGTAGAGCTTAGGGTACGACAGTGCTTAAGGGTTAGCGTTCGTGTGAGGGCAAAGGTTAGTGTTAGTGTCCTGGTTAAGATTGGGACACGGGTGAGGGTTAGGCTTCAGGTGAGGGTCAGGGTTAGGATTCGGGTTAGGGTTAGGGTTAGTGAATGGGGAGGGATTAGGGTACAGTTTAGGGTACGACAACGATTAAGTGTTAGCGTACGTGTGAGGGCCCGAGTTAGTGTTGGTGTCCTGGTTAAGATTAAGGCACGGCTGAGGGTAAGGTTTCGGGTGAGGGTCAGGGATAGAATTCGGGTTAGGGTTAGGGTTAGGGAATGGGGAGATATTAGGGCACAGTTTAGGGTACCACAACGCTTAAGGTTTAGCGTACGTGTGAGGGCACGAGTTAGTGCTGGTGTCCTGGTTAAGATTAGGGCACGGGTGAGGGTAAGGTTTCGGGTGAGGGTCAGGGATAGAATTCGGGTTAGGTTTAGGGTTAGGGAATGGGGAGATATTAGGGCACAGTTTAGGGTACCACAACGCTTAAGGTTTAGCGTACGTGTGATGTCACTAGTTAGTGTTAGTGTACTGCTTATGATTAGGGCACGGGTGAGGGTAAGGCCTCGGAAGAGGGTCACGTTAAGGTTAGGGTTATGGTTAGGGTTAGGGAATGGGGATTGATTAGGGTAGAGGTTAGGGTACGGCAATGGCTTAGGGTTAGCGTACGTTAGAGGGCATGGGTTAGTGTTGATGTACTGATTAAAATTAGGACACGGGTGAGGGTAAAGTTTCGGGTGAGTGTCATGGTTAGGTTTCAGGTTAGGGTTAGGGTTAGGGAATGGAGAGGGATTAGGGTACAGGTTAGGGTACGACAATGCTTAAGGGTCAGCGTAAGTGTGAGGGCACGAGTTAGTGTTGGTGTACTGGTTAAGACAAAGGCACCGATGAGGGTAAGGCCTCGGAAAAGGGTCACGTTAAGGGTTTCGCTTAGGGTCAGGGTTAGGGAATGGGGAGAGATTAGGGTACAGGATAGGGTACGACAACGCTTAAGGTTTAGCGTACGTGTGAGGGCACGAGTTAGTGTTGGTGTCCTGGTTAAGATTAGGGCACGGGTGAGGGTAAGGCTTCGGGTTCGGGTCAGGGTTAGGATTCGTGTTAGGTTTAGGGTTAAGGAATGCAGAGGGATTAGGGTACAGCTTAGGGTACGACAGTGCTTAAGGGTTAGCGTTCTTGTGAGGGCAAGGGTTAGTGTTAGTGTCCTGGTTAAGATTAGGGCACGGGTGAGGGTAAGGCTTCAGGTGAGGGTCAGAGTTAGGATTCGGGTTAGGGTTAGGGTTAGGGAATGGGGAGGGATTAGGGTACAGTTTAGGGTACGACAACGATTAAGGGTTAGCGTACGTGTGAGGGCACGAGTTAGTGTTGGTGTCCTGGTTAAGATTAGGGCACGGGTGATGGTAAGGTTGCGGGTGAGGGTCAGGGATAGAATTCCTGTTAGGGTTAGGGGTAGGGAATGGGGAGATATTAGGGCACAGTTTAGGGTACCACAACGCTTAAGGTTTAGCGTACGTGTGAGGTCACTAGTTAGTGTTAGTGTACTGCTTACGATTAGGGCACGGGTGAGGGTAAGGCCTCGGAAGAGGGTCACGTTAAGGGTTAGGGTTAGGGTTAGGGTTAGGGAATGGGGATTGATTAGGGTACAGGTTAGGGTACGGCAATGGCTTAGGGTTAGCGTACGTTAGAGGGCATGGGTTAGTGTTGATGTACTGGTTAAAATTAGGACACGGGTGAGGGTAAAGTTTCGGGGGAGTGTCATGGTTAGGTTTCAGGTTAGGGTTAGGGTTAGGGAATGGAGAGGGATTAGGGTACAGGTTAGGGTACCGCTGCGGTTTAGTGATAGCGTACGTTTGAGGGCACGAGTTAGTCTTGGTGTCCTGGTTAAGATTAGGGCACGGGTGAGGGTAAGGCTTCGGGTGAGGGTCAGGGTTAGGATTCGGGTTAGGGTTAGGGTTAGGGAATGGAGAGGGATTAGGGTACATGTTAGGGTACGACAATGCTTAAGGGTTAGCGTAAGTGTGAGGGCACGAGTTAGTGTTGGTGTACTGGTTAAGACAAGGGCACCGATGAGGGTAAGGCCTCGGAAAAGGGTCACGTTCAGGGTTTCGCTTAGGGTTAGGGTTAGGGAATGGGGAGACATTAGGGTACAGGATAGGGTACGACAATGCTTAAGGGTTAGCGTACGTTTGAGGGCATGAGTTAGTGTTTGTGTACTGGTTAAGATTAGGGCATTGGTTAGGGTAGGGCATCGGAAGTGGGTTAGTTTTAGGGATGGGGTTAGGGTTAGGGTTAAGGAATGGGGAGGGATTAGGGTACAATTTAGGGTACGACAACGCTTAAGGATTAGCGTACGTGTGACGGCACGAGTTAGTGTTGGTGTCCTGGTTAAGATTAGGGCACGGGTGAGGGTAAGGCTTCAGGTGAGGGTCAGGGTTAGGATTCGGGTTAGGGTTAGGGTTAAGGAATGCAGATGGATTAGGGTACAGCTTAGGGTACGAGAGTGATTAAGGGTTAGCGTTCGTGTGAGAGCAAAGGTTAGTGTTAGTGTCCTGGTTAAGATTAGGGCACTGGTGAGGGTAAGGCTTCAGGTGAGGGTCAGGGTTAGGATTCGGGTTAGGGTTAGGGTTAGGGAATGGGGAGGGATTAGTGTACAGTTTAGGGTACGACAACGATTAAGGGTTAGCGTACGTGTGAGGGCACGAGTTAGTGTTGGTGTCCTGGTTAAGATTAGGGCACGGGTGAGGGTAAGGTTTCGGGTGAGGGTCAGGGATAGAATTCGGTTTAGGGTTAGGGTTAGGGAATGGGGAGATAGTAGGGCACAGTTTAGGGTACCACAACGCTTAAGGTTTAGCGTACGTGTGAGGGCACGAGTTAGTGCTGGTGTCCTGGTTAAGATTAGGGCACGGGTGAGGGTAAGGTTTCGGGTGAGGGTCAGGGATAGAATAAGGGTTAGGTTTAGGGTTAGGGAATGGAGAGATATTAGGGCACAGTTTAGGGTACCACAACGCTTAAGGTTTAGCGTACGTGTGAGGTCACTAGTTAGTGTTAGTGTACTGCTTACGATTAGGGCACGGGTGAGGGTAAGGCCTCGGAATAGGGTCACGTTAAGGTTAGGGTTATGGTTAGGGTTAGGGAATGGGGATTGTTTAGGGTAGAGGTTAGGGTACAGCAATGGCTTAGGGTTAGCGTACGTTAGAGGGCATGGGTTAGTGTTGATGTACTGATTAAAATTAGGACACGGGTGAGGGTAAAGTTTCGGGTGAGTGTCATGGTTAGGTTTCAGGTTAGGGTTAGGGTTAGGGAATGGAGACGGATTAGGGTACAGGTTAGGGTACGACAATGCTTAAGGGTTAGCGTAAGTGTGAGGGCACGAGTTAGTGTTGGTGTACTGGTTAAGACAAAGGCACCGATGAGGGTAAGGTCTCGGAAAAGGGTCACGTTAAGGGTTTCGCTTAGGGTTAGGGGTAGGGAATGGGGAGGGATTAGGGTACAGTTTAGGGTACGACAACGATTAAGGGTTGGCGTACATGTGAGGGCACGAGTTAGTGTTGGTGTCCTGGTTAAGATTAGGGCACGGGTGAGGGTAAGGTTTCGGGTGAGGGTCAGGGATAGAATTCGGGTTAGGGTTAGGGTTAGGGAATGGGGAGATATTAGGGCACAGTTTAGGGTACCACAACGCTTAAGATTTAGCGTACGTGTGAGGTCACTAGTTAGTGTTAGTGTACTGCTTACGATTAGGGCACGGGTGAGGGTCAGGGTTAGGATTCGGGTTAGGGTTAGGGTTAGGGAATGGGGAGGGATTAGGGTACAGTTTAGGGTACGACAACGATTAAGGGTTAGCGTACGTGTGAGGGCACGAGTTAATGTTGGTGTCCTGGTTAAGATTAGGGCACAGGTGAGGGTAACACTTCTGTTGAGGGTCAGGGTTAGGATTCGGGTTAGGGTTAGGGTTCGGGAAAGGAGAGGGATTAGGGTACAGGTTAGGGTACGACAATGCTTAAGGGTTAGCGTACGTTTGAGGGCATGAGTTAGTGTTTGTGTACTGGTTAAGATTAGGGCATTGGTTAGGGTAGGGCATCGGAAGTGGGTCAGGTTTAGGGATGGGGTTAGGGTTAGGGTTAAGGAATGGGGAGGGATTAGGGTACAATTTAGGGTACGACAACGCTTAAGGTTTAGCGTACGTGTGAGGGGACGAGTTAGTGTTGGTGTCCTGGTTAAGATTAGGGCACGGGTGAGGGTAAGGCTTCGGGTGAGGGTCAGGGTTAGGATTCGTGTTAGTGTTAAGGTTAAGGAATGCAGAGGGATTAGGGTACAGCTTAGGGTACGACAGTGCTTAAGAGTTAGCGTTCGTGTGAGGGCAAGGGTTAGTGTTAGTGTCCTGGTTAAGATTAGGGCACGGGTGAGGGTAAGGCTTCAGGTGAGGGTCAGGGTTAGTATTCACGTTAGGGTTAGGGTTAGGGAATGGGGAGGGATTAGGGTACAGTTTAGGGTACGACAACGATTAAGGGTTGGCGTACGTGTGAGGGCACGAGTTAGTGTTAGTGTCCTGGTTAAGATTAGGGCACGGTTGAGGGTAAGGTTTCGGGTGAGGGTCAGGTATAGAATTCGGGTTAGGGTTAGGGTTAGGGAATGGGGAGATATTAGGGCACAGTTTAGGGTACCACAACGCTTAAGGTTTAGCGTACGTGTGAGGTCACTAGTTAGTGTTAGTGTACTGCTTACGATTAGGGCACGGGTGAGGGTAAGGCCTCGGAGGAGGGTCACGTTAAGGGTTAGGGTTAGGGTTAGGGTTAGGGAATGGGGATTGATTAGGGTACAGGTTAGGGTACGGCAATGGCTTAGGGTGGGCGTACGTTAGAGGGCATGGGTTAGTGTTGATGTACTGGTTAAAATTAGGACACGGATGAGGGTAAAGTTTCGGGTGAGTGTCATGGTTAGGTTTCAGGTTAGGGTTAGGGTTAGGGAATGGAGAGGGATTAGGGTACAGGTTAGGGTACCGCGGCGGTTTAGTGTTAGCGTACGTTTGAGGGCACGAGTTAGTCTTGGTGTCCTGGTTAAGATTCGGGCACGGGTGAGGGTAAGGCTTCGGGTGAGGGTCAGGGTTAGGATTCGGGTTAGGGTTAGGGTTAGGGAATGGAGAGGGATTAGGGTACAGGTTAGGGTACGACAATGCTTAAGGGTTAGCGTAAGTGTGAGGGCACGAGTTAGTGTTGGTGTACTGGTTAAGACAACGGCACCGATGAGGGTAAGGCCTCGGAAAAGGGTCACGTTCAGGGTTTCGCTTAGGGTTAGGGTTAGGGAATGGGGAGGGATTAGGGTACAGGATAGGGTACGACAATGCTTAAGGGTTAGCGTACGTTTGAGGGCATGAGTTAGTGTTTGTGTACTGGTTAAGATTAGGGCATTGGTTAGGGTAGGGCATCGGAAGTGGGTCAGGTTTAGGGATGGGGTTAGGGTTAGGGTTAAGGAATGGGGAGGGATTAGGGTACAATTTATGGTACGACAACGCTTAAGGTTTAGCGTACGTGTGAGGGCACGCGTTAGTGTTGGTGTCCTGGTTAAGATTAGGGCACGGGTGAGGGTAAGGCTTCGGGTGAGGGTCAGGGTTAGGATTCGGGTTAGGGTTAGGGTTAAGGAATGCAGAGGGATTAGGGTACAGCTTAGGGTACGACAGTGCTTAAGGGTTAGCGTTCGTGTGAGGGCAAGGTTTAGTGTTAGTGTCCTGGTTAAGATTAGGGCACGGGTGAGGGTAAGGCTTCAGGTGAGTGTCAGGGTTAGGATTCGGGTTAGGGTTAGGGTTAGGGAATGGGGAGGGATTAGGGTACAGTTTAGGGTACGACAACGCTTAAGGTTTACCGTACGTGTGAGGTCACTAGTTAGTGTTAGTGTTCAGCTTACGATTAGGGCACGGGTGAGGGTAAGGCCTCGGAAGAGGGTCACGTTAAGGGTTATAGTTAGGGTTAGGGTTAGGGAATGGGGAGAGATTAGGTTACAGTTTAGGGTATGACAACGATTAAGGCTTAGCGTACGTGTGAGGGCACAAGTTAGTGTTGGTGTCCTGGTTAAGATTAGGGCACGGGTGAGGGTAAGGTTTCGGGTGAGGGTCAGGGATAGAATTCGGGTTAGGGTTAGGGTTAGGGAATGGGGAGTTATTAGGGCACAGTTTAGGGGACCACAACGCTTAAGGTTTAGCGTACGTGTGAGGTCACTAGTTAGTGTTAGTGTACTGCTTACGATTAGGGCACGGGTGAGGGTAAGGCCTCGGAAGAGGGTCACGTTAAGGGTTAGGGTTAGGGTTAGGGTTAGGGAATGGGGATTGATTAGGGTACAGGTTAGGGTACGGCAATGGCTTAGGGTTGGCGTACGTTAGAGGGCATGGGTTAGTGTTGATGTACTGGTTAAAATTAGGACCCGGGTGAGGGTAAAGTTTCTGGTGAGTGTTATGGTTAGGTTTCAGGTTAGGGTTAGGGTTAGGGAATGGAGAGGGATTAGGGTACAGGTTAGGGTACCGCTGCCGTTTAGTGTTAGCGTACGTTTGAGGGCACGAGTTAGTCTTGGTGTCCTGGTTAAGATTAGGGCACGGGTGAGGGTAAGGCTTCGGGTGAGGGTCAGGGTTAGGATTCGGGTTAGGGTTAGGGTTAGGGAATGGAGAGGGATTAGGGTACAGGTTAGGGTACGACAATGCTTAAGGGTTAGCGTAAGTGTGAGGGCACGAGTTAGTGTTGGTGTACTGGTTAAGACAACGGCACCGATGAGGGTAAGGCCTCGGAAAAGGGTCACGTTCAGGGTTTCGCTTAGGGTTAGGGTTAGGGAATAGGGAGGGATTAGGGTACAGGATAAGGTACGACAATGCTTAAGGGTTAGCGTACGTTTGAGGGCATGAGTTAGTGTTTGTGTACTGGTTAAGATTAGGGCATTGGTTAGGGTAGGGCATCGGAAGTGGGTCAGGTTTAGGGATGGGGTTAGGGTTAGGGTTAAGGAATGGGGAGGGATTAGGGTACAATTTAGGGTACGACAACGCTTAAGCTTTAGCGTACGTGTGAGGGCACGCGTTAGTGTTGGTGTCCTGGTTAAGATTAGGGCACGGGTGAGGGTAAGGCTTCGGGTGAGGGTCAAGGTTAGGATTCGGGTTAGGGTGAGGGTTAAGGAATGCAGAGGGATTAGGGTACAGCTTAGGGTACGACAGTGCTTATGGGTTAGCGTTCGTGTGAGGGCAAGGGTTAGTGTTAGTGTCCTGGTTAAGATTAGGGCACGGGTGAGGGTAAGGCTTCGGCTGAGGGTCAGGGTTAGGATTCGGGTTAGGGTTAGGGTTAGGGAATCGGGAGGGATTAGGGTACAGTTTAGGGTACGTCAACGATTAACGGTTAGCGTACGTGTGAGGGCACGAGTTAGTGTTGGTGTCCTTGTTAAGTTTAGGGCACGGGTGAGGGTAAGGTTTCGGGTGAGGGTCAGGGATAGAATTCGGGTTAGGGTTAGGGTTAGGGAATGGGGAGATATTAGGGCACAGTTTAGGGTACCACAACGCTTAAGGTTTAGCGTACGTGTGAGGTCACTAGTTAGTGTTAGTGTTCTGCTTACGATTAGGGCACGGGTGAGGGTAAGGCCTCGGAAGAAGGTCACGTTAAGGGTTAGGGTTAAGATTAGGGTTGGGGAATGGGGATTGATTAGGGTACAGGTTAGGGTACGGCAATGGCTTAGGGTTGGCGTACGTTAGAGGGCATGGGTTAGTGTTGATGTACTGGTTAAAATTAGGACACGGGTGAGGGTAAAGTTTCGGGTGAGTGTCATGGTTAGGTTTCAGGTTAGGGTTAGGGTTAGGGAATGGAGAGGGATTAGGGTACAGGTTAGGGTACCGCTGCAGTTTAGTGTTAGCGTACGTTTGAGGGCACGAGTTAGTCTTGGTGTCCTGGTTAAGATTAGGGCACGGGTGAGGGTAAGGCTTCGGGTGAGGGTCAGGGTTAGGATTCGGGTTAGGGTTAGGGTTAGGGAATGGAGAGGGATTAGGGTACAGGTTAGGGTACGACAATGCTTAAGGGTTAGCGTAAGTGTGAGGGCACGAGTTAGTGTTGGTGTACTGGTTAAGACAACGGCACCGATGAGTGTAAGGCCTCGGAAAAGGGTCACGTTCAGGGTTTCGCTTAGGGTTAGGGTTAGGGAATGGGGAGGGATTAGGGTACAGGATAGGGTACGACAATGCTTAAGGGTTAGCGTACGTTTGAGGGCATGAGTTAGTGTTTGTGTACTGGTTAAGATTAGGGCATTGGTTAGGGTAGGGCATCGGAAGTGGGTCAGGTTTAGGGATGGGGTTAGGGTTAGGGTTAAGGAATGGGGAGGGATTAGGGTACAGTTTAGGGTACGACAACGATTAAGGGTTAGCGTACGTGTGAGGGCACGAGTTAGTGTTGGTGTCCTTGTTAAGATTAGGGCACGGGTGAGGGTAAGGTTTCGGGTGAGGGTCAGGGACAGAATTCGGGTTAGGGTTAGGGTTAGGGAATGGGGAGATATTAGGGCACAGTTTAGGGCACCACAACGCTTAAGGTTTAGCGTACGTGTGAGGTCACTAGTTAGTGTTAGTGTACTGCTTACGATTAGGGCACGGGTGAGGGTAAGGCCTCGGAAGAGGGTCACGTTAAGGGTTAGGGTTAGGGTTAGTTAATGGGGATTGATTAGGGTACAGGTTAGGGTACGGCAATGGCTTAGGGTTGGCGTACGTTAGATGGCATGGGTTAGTGTTGATGTACTGGTTAAAATTAGGACACGGGTGAGGGTAAAGTTTCGGGTGAGTGTCATGGTTAGGTTTCAGGTTAGAGTTAGGGTTAGGGAATGGAGAAGGATTAGGGTACAGGTTAGGGTACCGCTGCGGTTTAGTGTCAGCGTACGTGTGAGGGCACGAGTTAGTCTTGGTGTCCTGTTTAAGATTAGGGCACGGGTGAGGGTAAGGCTTCGGGTGAGGGTCAGGGTTAGGATTCGTGTTAGGTTTAGGGTTAGGGAATGGAGAGGGATTAGGGTATAGGTTAGGGTACGACAATGCTTAAGGGTTAGCGTAAGTGTGAGGGCACGAGTTAGTGTTGGTGTACTGGTTAAGACAACGGCACCGATGAGCGTAAGGCCTCGGAAAAGGGTCACGTTCAGGGTTTCGCTTAGTGTTAGGGTTAGGGAATGGGGAGGGTTTAGGGTACAGGATAGGGTACGACAATGCTTAAGGGTTAGCGTACGTTTGAGGGCATGAGTTAGTGTTGGTGTACTGGTTAAGATTAGGGCATTGGTTAGGGTAGGGCATCGTAAGTGGGTCAGGTTTAGGGATTGAGTTAGGGTTAGGGTTAAGGAATGGGGATGGATTAGGGTACAATTTAGGGTACGACAACGCTTAAGGTTTAGTGTACGTGTGAGGGCACGCGTTAGTGTTGGTGTCCTTGTTAAGATTAGGGCACGGGTGAGAGTAAGGCCTCGGGTTAGGGTCAGGGTTAGTATTCGGGTTAGGGTTAGGGTTAAGGAATGCAGAGGGATTAGGTTACAGCTTAGGGTACGACAGTGTTTAAGGGTTAACGTTCGTGTGAGGGCAAGGGTTAGTGTTAGTGTCCTGGTTAAGATTAGGGCACGGGTGAGGGTAAGGTTTCGGGTGAGGGTCAGGGTTAGGATTCGGGTTAGGGTTAGGGTTAGGGAATGGGGAGGGATTAGGGTACAGTTTAGGGTACGACAACGATTAAGGGTTAGCGTACGTGTGAGGGCACGAGTTAGTGTTGGTGTCCTGGTTAAGATTAGGGCACGGGTGAGGGTAAGGTTTCGGGTGAGGGTCAGGGATAGAATTCGGTTTAGGGTTAGGGTTAGGGAATGGGGAGATATTAGGGCACAGTTTAGGGTACCACAACGCTTAAGGTTTAGCGTACGTGTGAGGTCACAAGTTAGTGTTAGTGTACTGCTTACGATTAGGGCACGGGTGAGGATAAGGCCTCGGAAGAGGGTCACGTTAAGGGTTAGGGTTAGGGTTAGGGTTAGGGAATGGGGATTGATTAGGGTACAGATTAGGGCACGGCAATGGCTTAGGGTTGGCGTACGTTAGAGGGCATTGGTTAGTGTTGATGTACTGGTTAAAATTAGGACACGGGTGAGGGTAAAGTTTCGGGTGAGTGTCATGGTTAGGTTTCAGGTTAGGGTTAGGGTTAGGGAATGGAGAGGGATTAGGGTACAGGTTAGGGTACCGCTGCAGTTTAGTGTTAGCGTACGTGTGAGGGCACGAGTTAGTCTTGGTGTCCTGGTTAAGATTAGGGCACGGGTGAGGGTAAGGCTTCGGGTGAGGGTCAGGGTTAGGATTCGGGTTAGGGTTAGGGTTAGGGAATGGAGAGGGATTAGGGTATAGGTTAGGGTACGACAATGCTTAAGGGTTAGCGTAAGTGTGAGGGCATGAGTTAGTGTTTGTGTACTGGTTAAGACAACGGCACAGATGAGGGTAAGGCCTCGGAAAAGGGTCACGTTCAGGGTTTCGCTTAGGGTTAGGGTTAGGGAATGGGGAGGGTTTAGGGTACAGGATAGGGTACGACAATGCTTAAGGGTTAGCGTACGTTTGAGGGCATGAGTTAGTGTTGGTTTACTGGTTAAGATTAGGGCATTGGTTAGGGTAGGGAATCGGAAGTGGGTCAGGTTTAGGGATGGGGTTAGGGTTAGGGTTAAGGAATGGGGATGTATTAGGGTACAATTTAGGGTACGACAACGCTTAAAGTTTAGTGTACGTGTGAGGGCAGGCGTTAGTGTTGGTGTCCTGGTTAAGATTAGGGCACCGGTGAGAGTAAGGCCTCGGGTGAGGGTCAGGGTTAGGATTCGGGTTAGGGTTAGGGTTAAGGAATGCAGAGGGATTAGGGTACAGCTTAGGGTACGACAGTGTTTAAGGGTTAACGTTCGTGTGAGGGCAAGGGTTAGTGTTAGTGTCCTGGTTAAGATTAGGGCACGGGTGAGGGTAAGGCTTCGGGTGAGGGTCAGGGTTAGGATTCGGGTTAGGGTTAGGGTTAGGGAATGGGGAGGGATTAGGGTACAGTTTAGGGTACAACAACGATTAAGGGTTAGCCTACGTGTGAGGGCACGAGTTAGTGTTGGGGTCCTGGTTAAGATTAGGGCACGGGTGAGGGTAAGGTTTCGGGTGACGGTCAGGGACAGAATTCGGGTTAGGGTTAGGGATAGGGAATGGGGAGATATTAGGGCACAGTTTAGGGTACCACAATGCTTAAGGTTTAGCGTACGTGTGAGGTCACTAGTTAGTGTTAGTGTACTGCTTACGATTAGGGCACGGGTGAGGGTAAGGCCTCGGAAGAGGGTCACGTTAAGGGTTAGGGTTAGGGTTAGATTTAGGGAATGGGGATTGATTAGGGTACAGGTTAGGGTACGGCAATGGCTTAGGGTTGGCGTACGTTAGAGGGCATGGGTTAGTGTTGATGTACTGGTTAAAATTAGGACACGGGTGAGGGTAAAGTTTCGGGTGAGTGTCATGGTTAGGTTTCAGGTTAGGGTTAGGGTTAGGGAATGGAGAGGGATTAGGGTACAGGTTAGGGTACCGCTGCAGTTTAGTGTTAGCGTACGTTTGAGGGCACGAGTTAGTCTTGGTGTCCTGGTTAAGATTAGGGCACGGGTGAGGGTAAGGCTTCGGGTGAGGGTCAGGGTTAGGATTCGGGTTAGGGTTAGGGTTAGGGAATGGAGAGGGATTAGGGTACAGGTTAGGGTACGACAATGCTTAAGGGTTAGCGTAAGTGTGAGGGCACGAGTTAGTGTTGGTGTACTGGTTAAGACAACGGCACCGATGAGGGTAAAGCCTCGGAAAAGGGTCACGTTCAGGGTTTCGCTTAGGGTTAGGGTTAGGGAATGGGGAGGGATTAGGGTACAGGATAGGGTACGACAATGCTTAAGGGTTAGCGTACGTTTGAGGGCATGAGTTAGTGTTTGTGTACTGGTTAAGATTAGGGCATTGGTTAGGGTAGGGCATCGGAAGTGGGTCAGGTTTAGGGATGGGGTTAGGGTTAGGGTTAAGGAATGGGGAGGGATTAGGGTACAGTTTAGGGTACGACAACGATTAAGGGTTAGCGTACGTGTGAGGGCACGAGTTAGTGTTGGTGTCCTTGTTAAGATTAGGGCACGGGTGAGGGTAAGGTTTCGGGTGAGGGTCAGGGACAGAATTCGGGTTAGGGTTAGGGTTAGGGAATGGGGAGATATTAGGGCACAGTTTAGGGCACCACAACGCTTAAGGTTTAGCGTACGTGTGAGGTCACTAGTTAGTGTTAGTGTACTGCTTACGATTAGGGCACGGGTGAGGGTAAGGCCTCGGAAGAGGGTCACGTTAAGGGTTAGGGTTAGGGTTAGTTAATGGGGATTGATTAGGGTACAGGTTAGGGTACGGCAATGGCTTAGGGTTGGCGTACGTTAGATGGCATGGGTTAGTGTTGATGTACTGGTTAAAATTAGGACACGGGTGAGGGTAAAGTTTCGGGTGAGTGTCATGGTTAGGTTTCAGGTTAGGGTTAGGGTTAGGGAATGGAGAAGGATTAGGGTACAGGTTAGGGTACCGCTGCGGTTTAGTGTCAGCGTACGTGTGAGGGCACGAGTTAGTCTTGGTGTCCTGTTTAAGATTAGGGCACGGGTGAGGGTAAGGCTTCGGGTGAGGGTCAGGGTTAGGATTCGTGTTAGGTTTAGGGTTAGGGAATGGAGAGGGATTAGGGTATAGGTTAGGGTACGACAATGTTTAAGGGTTAGCGTAAGTGTGAGGGCACGAGTTAGTGTTGGTGTACTGGTTAAGACAACGGCACCGATGAGCGTAAGGCCTCGGAAAAGGGTCACGTTCAGGGTTTCGCTTAGGGTTAGGGTTAGGGAATGGGGAGGGTTTAGGGTACAGGATAGGGTACGACAATGCTTAAGGGTTAGCGTACCTTTGAGGGCATGAGTTAGTGTTGGTGTACTGGTTAAGATTAGGGCATTGGTTAGGGTAGGGCATCGTAAGTGGGTCAGCTTTAGGGATTGAGTTAGGGTTAGGGTTAAGGAATGGGGATGGATTAGGGTACAATTTAGGGTACGACAACGCTTAAGGTTTAGTGTACGTGTGAGGGCACGCGTTAGTGTTGGTGTCCTGGTTAAGATTAGGGCACGGGTGAGAGTAAGGCCTCGGGTTAGGGTCAGGGTTAGTATTCGGGTTAGGGTTAGGGTTAAGGAATGCAGAGGGATTAGGGTACAGCTTAGGGTACGACAGTGTTTAAGGGTTAACGTTCGTGTGAGGGCAAGGGTTAGTGTTAGTGTCCTGGTTAAGATTAGGGCACGGGTGAGGGTCAGGGTTAGGATTCGGGTTAGGGTTAGGGTTAGGGAATGGGGAGGGATTAGGGTACAGTTTAGGGTACGACAACGATTAAGGGTTAGCGTACGTGTGAGGGCACGAGTTAGTGTTGGTGTCCTGGTTAAGATTAGGGCACGGGTGAGGGTAAGGTTTCGGGTGAGGGTCAGGGATAGAATTCGGTTTAGGGTTAGGGTTAGGGAATGGGGAGATATTAGGGCACAGTTTAGGGTACCACAACGCTTAAGGTTTAGCGTACGTGTGAGGTCACAAGTTAGTGTTAGTGTACTGCTTACGATTAGGGCACGGGTGAGGATAAGGCCTCGGAAGAGGGTCACGTTAAGGGTTAGGGTTAGGGTTAGGGTTAGGGAATGGGGATTGATTAGGGTACAGATTAGGGCACGGCAATGGCTTAGGGTTGGCGTACGTTAGAGGGCATTGGTTAGTGTTGATGTACTGGTTAAAATTAGGACACGGGTGAGGGTAAAGTTTCGGGTGAGTGTCATGGTTAGGTTTCAGGTTAGGGTTAGGGTTAGGGAATGGAGAGGGATTAGGGTACAGGTTAGGGTACCGCTGCAGTTTAGTGTTAGCGTACGTGTGAGGGCACGAGTTAGTCTTGGTGTCCTGGTTAAGATTAGGGCACGGGTGAGGGTAAGGCTTCGGGTGAGGGTCAGGGTTAGGATTCGGGTTAGGGTTAGGGTTAGGGAATGGAGAGGGATTAGGGTATAGGTTAGGGTACGACAATGCTTAAGGGTTAGCGTAAGTGTGAGGGCATGAGTTAGTGTTGGTGTACTGGTTAAGACAACGGCACAGATGAGGGTAAGGCCTCGGAAAAGGGTCACGTTCAGGGTTTCGCTTAGGGTTAGGGTTAGGGAATGGGGAGGGTTTAGGGTACAGGATAGGGTACGACAATGCTTAAGGGTTAGCGTACGTTTGAGGGCATGAGTTAGTGTTGGTTTACTGGTTAAGATTAGGGCATTGGTTAGGGTAGGGCATCGGAAGTGGGTCAGGTTTAGGGATGGGGTTAGGGTTAGGGTTAAGGAATGGGGATGTATTAGGGTACAATTTAGGGTACGACAACGCTTAAGGTTTAGTGTACGTGTGAGGGCAGGCGTTAGTGTTGGTATCCTGGTTAAGATTAGGGCACCGGTGAGAGTAAGGCCTCGGGTGAGGGTCAGGGTTAGGGTTAAGGAATGCAGAGGGATTAGGGTACAGCTTAGGGTACGACAGTGTTTAAGGGTTAACGTTCGTGTGAGGGCAAGGGTTAGTGTTAGTGTCCTGGTTAAGATTAGGGCACGGGTGAGGGTAAGGCTTCGGGTGAGGGTCAGGGTTAGGATTCGGGTTAGGGTTAGGGTTAGGGAATGGGGAGGGATTAGGGTACAGTTTAGGGTACGAGAACGATTAAGGGTTAGCGTACGTGTGAGGGCACGAGTTAGTTTTGGGGTCCTGGTTAAGATTAGGGCACGGGTGAGGGTAAGGTTTCAGGTGAGGGTCAGGGATAGAATTCGGTTTAGGGTTAGGGTTAGGGAATGGGGAGATATTAGGGGACAGTTTAGGGTACCACAACACTTAAGGTTTAGTGTACGTGTGAGGTCACAAGTTAGTGTTAGTGTACTGCTTACGATTAGGGCACGGGTGAGGATAAGGACTCGGAAGAGGGTCACGTTAAGGGTTAGGGTTAGGGTTAGGGTTAGGGAATGGGGATTGATTAGGGTACAGGTTAGGGTACGGCAATGGCTTAGGGTTGGCGTACGTTAGAGGGCATGGGTTAGTTTTGATGTACTGGTTAAAATTAGGACACGGGTGAGGGTAAAGTTTCGGGTGAGTGTCATGGTTAGGTTTCAGGTTAGGGTTAGGGTTAGGGAATGGAGAGGGATTAGGGTACAGGTTAGGGTACCCCTGCGGTTTAGTGTTAGCGTACGTTTGAGGGCACGAGTTAGTCTTGGTGTCCTGGTTAAGATTAGGGCACGGGTGAGGGTAAGGCTTCGGGTGAGGGTCAGGGTTAGGATTCGGGTTAGGGTTAGGGTTAGGGAATGGAGAGGGATTAGGGTACAGGTTAGGGTACGACAATGCTTAAGGGTTAGCGTAAGTGTGAGGGCACGAGTTAGTGTTGGTGTACTGGTTAAGACAACGGCACCGATGAGGGTAAGGCCTCGGAAAAGGGTCACGTTCAGGGTTTCGCTTAGGGTTAGGGTTAGGGAATGGGGAGGGATTAGGGTACAGGATAGGGTACGACAATGCTTAAGGGTTAGCGTACGTTTGAGGGCATGAGTTAGTGTTTGTGTACTGGTTAAGATTAGGGCATTGGTTAGGGTAGGGCATCGGAAGTGGGTCAGGTTTAGGGATGGGGTTAGGGTTAGGGTTAAGGAATGGGGAGGGATTAGGGTACAGTTTAGGGTACGACAACGATTAAGGGTTAGCGTACGTGTGAGGGCACGAGTTAGTGTTGGTGTCCTTGTTAAGATTAGGGCACGGGTGAGGGTAAGGTTTCGGGTGAGGGTCAGGGATAGAATTCGGGTTAGGGTTAGGGTTAGGGAATGGGGAGATATTAGGGCACAGTTTAGGGCACCACAACGCTTAAGGTTTAGCGTACGTGTGAGGTCACTAGTTAGTGTTAGTGTACTGCTTACGATTAGGGCACGGGTGAGGGTAAGGCCTCGGAAGAGGGTCACGTTAAGGGTTAGGGTTAGGGTTAGGGTTAGTTAATGGGGATTGATTAGGGTACAGGTTAGGGTACGGCAATGGCTTAGGGTTGGCGTACGTTAGATGGCATGGGTTAGTGTTGATGTACTGGTTAAAATTAGGACACGGGTGAGGGTAAAGTTTCGGGTGAGTGTCATGGTTAGGTTTCAGGTTAGGGTTAGGGTTAGGGAATGGAGAAGGATTAGGGTACAGGTTAGGGTACCGCTGCGGTTTAGTGTTAGCGTACGTGTGAGGGCACGAGTTAGTCTTGGTGTCCTGTTTAAGATTAGGGCACGGGTGAGGGTAAGGCTTCGGGTGAGGGTCAGGGTTAGGATTCGTGTTAGGTTTAGGGTTAGGGAATGGAGAGGGATTAGGGTATAGGTTAGGGTACGACAATGCTTAAGGGTTAGCGTAAGTGTGAGGGCACGAGTTAGTGTTGGTGTACTGGTTAAGACAACGGCACCGATGAGCGTAAGGCCTCGGAAAAGGGTCACGTTCAGGGTTTCGCTTAGGGTTAGGGTTAGGGAATGGGGAGGGTTTAGGGTACAGGATAGGGTACGACAATGCTTAAGGGTTAGCGTACCTTTGAGGGCATGAGTTAGTGTTGGTGTAATGGTTAAGATTAGGGCATTGGTTAGGGTAGGGCATCGTAAGTGGGTCAGGTTTAGGGATGGAGTTAGGGTTAGGGTTAAGGAATGGGGATGGATTAGGGTACAATTTAGGGTACGACAACGCTTAAGGTTTAGTGTACGTGTGAGGGCACGCGTTAGTGTTGGTGTCCTGGTTAAGATTAGGGCACGGGTGAGAGTAAGGCCTCGGGTTAGGGTCAGGGTTAGTATTCGGGTTAGGGTTAGGGTTAAGGAATGCAGAGGGATTAGGGTACAGCTTAGGGTACGACAGTGTTTAAGGGTTAACGTTCGTGTGAGGGCAAGGGTTAGTGTTAGTGTCCTGGTTAAGATTAGGGCACGGGTGAGGGTAAGGTTTCGGGTGAGGGTCAGGGTTAGGATTCGGGTTAGGGTTAGGGTTAGGGAATGGGGAGGGATTAGGGTACAGTTTAGGGTACGATAACGATTAAGGGTTAGCGTACGTGTGAGGGCACGAGTTAGTGTTGGTGTCCTGGTTAAGATTAGGGCACGGGTGAGGGTAAGGTTTCGGGTGAGGGTCAGGGATAGAATTCGGTTTAGGGTTAGGGTTAGGGAATGGGGAGATATTAGGGCACAGTTTAGGGTACCACAACGCTTAAGGTTTAGCGTACGTGTGAGGTCACAAGTTAGTGTTAGTGTACTGCTTACGATTAGGGCACGGGTGAGGATAAGGCCTCGGAAGAGGGTCACGTTAAGGGTTAGGGTTAGGGTTAGGGTTAGGGAATGGGGATTGATTAGGGTACAGATTAGGGCACGGCAATGGCTTAGGGTTGGCGTACGTTAGAGGGCATTGGTTAGTGTTGATGTACTGGTTAAAATTAGGACACGGGTGAGGGTAAAGTTTCGGGTGAGTGTCATGGTTAGGTTTCAGGTTAGGGTTAGGGTTAGGGAATGGAGAGGGATTAGGGTACAGGTTAGGGTACCGCTGCAGTTTAGTGTTAGCGTACGTGTGAGGGCACGAGTTAGTCTTGGTGTCCTGGTTAAGATTAGGGCACGGGTGAGGGTAAGGCTTCGGGTGAGGGTCAGGGTTAGGATTCGGGTTAGGGTTAGGGTTAGGGAATGGGGAGGGATTAGGGTACAGTTTAGGGTACGACAACGATTAAGGGTTAGCGTAAGTGTGAGGGCACGAGTTAGTGTTGGTGTACTGGTTAAGACAACGGCACCTATGAGGGTAAGGCCTCGGAAAAGGGTCACGTTCAGGGTTTCGCTTAGGGTTAGGGTTAGGGAATGGGGAGGGATTAGGGTACAGGATAGGGTACGACAATGCTTAAGGGTTAGCGTACATTTGAGGGCATGAGTTAGTGTTTGTGTACTGGTTAAGATTAGGGCATTGGTTAGGGTAGGGCATCGGAAGTGGGTCAGGTTTAGGGATGGGGTAAGGGTTAGGGTTAAGGAATGGGGAGGGATTAGGGTACAGTTTAGGGTACCACAACGATTAAGGGTTAGCGTACGTGTGAGGGCACGAGTTAGTGTTGGTGTCCTTGTTAAGATTAGGGCACGGGTGAGGGTAAGGTTTCGGGTGAGGGTCAGGGATAGAATTCGGGTTAGGGTTAGGGTTAGGGAATGGGGAGATATTAGGGCACAGTTTAGGGCACCCAAACGCTTAAGGTTTAGCGTACATGTGAAGTCACTAGTTAGTGTTAGTGTACTGATTACGATTAGGGCACGGGTGAGGGTAAGGCCTCGGAAGAGGGTCACGTTAAGGGTTAGGGTTAGGGTTAGGGTTAGTTAACGGGGATTGATTAGGGTACAGGTTAGGGTACGGCAATGGCTTAGGGTTGGCGTACGTTAGAGGGCATGGGTTAGTGTTGATGTACTGGTTAAAATTAGGACACGTGTGAGGGTAAAGTTTCGTCTGAGTGTCATGGTTAGGTTTCAGGTTAGGGTTAGGGTTAAGGAATGGAGAAGGATTAGGGTACAGGTTAGGGTACCGCTGCGGTTTAGTGTTAGCGTACGTGTGAGGGCACGAGTTAGACTTGGTGTCCTGGTTAAGATTAGGGCACGGGTGAGGGTAAGGCTTCGGGTGAGGGTCAGGGTTAGGATTCGGGTTAGGGTTAGGGTTAGGGAATGGAGAGGGATTAGGGTACAGGTTAGGGTACGACAATGCTTAAGGGTTAGCGTAAGTGTGAGGGCACGAGTTAGTGTTGGTGTACTGGTTAAGACAACGGCACCGATGAGGGTAAGGCCTCGGAAAAGGGTCACGTTCAGGGTTTCGCTTAGGGTTAGGGTTAGGGAATGGAGAGGGTTTAGGGTACAGGATAGGGTACGACAATGCTTAAGGGTTAGCGTACCTTTGAGGGCATGAGTTAGTGTTGGTGTAATGGTTAAGATTAGGGCATTGGTTAGGGTAGGGCATCGGAAGTGGGTCAGGTTTAGGGATGGGGTTAGGGTTAGGGTTAAGGAATGGGGACGGATTAGGGTACAATTTAGGGTACGACAACGCTTAAGGTTTAGTGTACGTGTGAGGGCACGCGTTAGTTTTGGTGTCCTGGTTAAGATTAGGGCACGGGTGAGAGTAAGGCCTCGGGTGAGGGTCAGGGTTAGGATTCGGGTTAGGGTTAGGGTTAAGGAATGCAGAGGGATTAGGGTACAGCTTAGGGTACGACAGTGCTTAAGGGTTAGCGTTCGTGTGAGGGCAAGGGTTAGTGTTAGTGTCCTTGTTAAGATTAGGGCACGGGTGAGGGTAAGGCTTCGGGTGAGGGTCAGGGTTAGGATTCGGGTTAGGGTTAGGGTTAGGGAATGGGGAGGGATTAGGGTACAGTTTAGGGCACGACAACGATTAAGGGTTAGCGTACGTGTGAGGACACGAGTTAGTGTTGGTGTCCTGGTTAAGATTAGGACACGGGTGAGGGTAAGGTTTCGGGTGAGGGTCAGGGATAGAATTCGGGTTAGGGTTAGGGTTAGGGAATGGGGAGATATTAGGGCACAGTTTAGGGTACCACAACGCTTAATGTTTAGCGTACGTGTGAGGTCACTAGTTAGTGTTAGTGTACTGCTTACGACTAGGGCACGGGTAAGGGTAAGGCCTCGGAAGAGGGTCACGTTAAGGGTTAGGGTTAGGGTTAGGGTTAGGGAATGGGGATTGATTAGGGTACAGGTTAGGGTACGGAAATGGCTTAGGGTTGGCGTACGTTAGAGGGCATGGGTTAGTGTTGATGTACTGGTTAAAATTAGGACACGGGTGCGGGTAAAGTGTCGGGTGAGTGTCATGGTTAGGTTTCAGGTTAGCGTTAGGGTTAGGGAATGTAGAGGGATTAGGGTACAGGTTAGGGTACCGCTGCGGTTTAGTGTTAGCGTACGTGTGAGGGCACGAGTTAGTCTTGGTGTCCTGTTTAAGATTAGGGCACGGGTGAGGGTAAGGCTTCGGGTGAGGGTCAGGGTTAGGATTCGTGTTAGGTTTAGGGTTAGGGAATGGAGAGGGATTAGGGTACAGGTTAGGGTACGACAACGATTAAGGGTTAGCGTAAGTGTGAGGGCACGAGTTAGTGTTGGTGTACTGGTTAAGACAACGGCACCTATGAGGGTAAGGCCTCGGAAAAGGGTCACGTTCAGGGTTTCGCTTAGGGTTAGGGTTAGGGAATGGGGAGGGATTAGGGTACAGGATAGGGTACGACAATGCTTAAGGGTTAGCGTACATTTGAGGGCATGAGTTAGTGTTTGTGTACTGGTTAAGATTAGGGCATTGGTTAGGGTAGGGCATCGGAAGTGGGTCAGGTTTAGGGATGGGGTAAGGGTTAGGGTTAAGGAATGGGGAGGGATTAGGGTACAGTTTAGGGTACGACAACGATTAAGGGTTAGCGTACGTGTGAGGGCACGAGTTAGTGTTGGTGTCCTTGTTAAGATTAGGGCACGGGTGAGGGTAAGGTTTCGGGTGAGGGTCAGGGATAGAATTCGGGTTAGGTTTAGGGTTAGGGAATAGGGAGATATTAGGGCACAGTTTAGGGCACCACAACGCTTAAGGTTTAGCGTACGTGTGAGGTCACTAGTTAGTGTTAGTGTACTGATTACGATTAGGGCACGGGTGAGGGTAAGGCCTCGGAAGAGGGTCACGTTAAGGGTTAGGGTTAGGGTTAGGGTTAGTTAATGGGGATTGATTAGGGTACAGGTTAGGGTACGGCAATGGCATAGGGTTGGCGTACGTTAGAGGGCATGGGTTAGTGTTGATGTACTGGTTAAAATTAGGACACGGGTGAAGGTAAAGTTTCGGGTGAGTGTCATGGTTAGGTTTCAGGTTAGGGTTAGGGTTAGGGAATGGAGAGGGATTAGGGTACGGATTAGGGTACAGGTTAGGGTACCGCTGTGGTTTAGTGTTAGCGTACGTGTGAGGGCACGAGTTAGTCTTGGTGTCCTGGTTAAGATTAGGGCACGGGTGAGGGTAAGGCTTCGGGTGAGGGTCAGGGTTAGGATTCGGGTTTGGTTTAGGGTTAGGGAATGGAGAGGGATTAGGGTATAGGTTAGGGTACGACAATGCTTAAGGGTTAGCGTAAGTGTGAGGGCATGAGTTAGTGTTGGTGTACTGGTTAAGACAACGGCACAGATGAGGGTAAGGCCTAGGAAAAGGGTCACGTTCAGGGTTTCGCTTAGGGTTAGGGTTAGGGAATGGGGAGGGTTTAGGGTACAGGATAGGGTACGACAATGCTTAAGGGTTAGCGTACGTTTGAGGGCATGAGTTAGTGTTGGTTTACTGGTTAAGATTAGGGCATTGGTTAGGGTAGGGCATCGGAAGTGGGTCAGGTTTAGGGATGGGGTTAGGGTTAGGGTTAAGGAATGGGGATGTATTAGGGTACAATTTAGGGTACGACAACGCTTAAGGTTTAGTGTACGTGTGAGGGCAGGCGTTAGTGTTGGTGTCCTGGTTAAGATTAGGGCACGGGTGAGAGTAAGGCCTCGGGTGAGGGTCAGGGTTAGGATTCGGGTTAGGGTTAGGGTTAAGGAATGCAGAGGGATTAGGGTACAGCTTAGGGTACGACAGTGTTTAAGGGTTAACGTTCGTGTGAGGGCAAGGGCTAGTGTTAGTGTCCTGGTTAAGATTAGGGCACGGGTGAGGGTTAGGCTTCGGGTGAGGGTCAGGGTTAGGATTCGGGTTAGGGTTAGGGTTAGGGAATGGGGAGGGATTAGGGTACAGTTTAGGGTACGACAACGATTAAGGGTTAGCGTACGTGTGAGGGCACGAGTTAATGTTGGGGTCCTGGTTAAGATTAGGACACGGGTGAGGGTAAGGTTTCGGGTGAGGGTCAGGGATAGAATTCGGGTTAGGGTTAGGGTTAGGGAATGGGGAGATATTAGGGCACAGTTTAGGGTACCACAACGCTTAATGTTTAGCGTACGTGTGAGGTCACTAGTTAGTGTTAGTGTACTGCTTACGACTAGGGCACGGGTGAGGGTAAGGCCTCGGAAGAGGGTCACGTTAAGGGTTAGGGTTAGGGTTAGGGTTAGGGAATGGGGATTGATTAGGGTACAGGTTAGGGTACGGAAATGGCTTAGGGTTGGCGTACGTTAGAGGGCATGGGTTAGTGTTGATGTACTGGTTAAAATTAGGACACGGGTGCGGGTAAAGTGTCGGGTGAGTGTCATGGTTAGGTTTCAGGTTAGCGTTAGGGTTAGGGAATGTAGAGGGATTAGGGTACAGGTTAGGGTACCGCTGCGGTTTAGTGTTAGCGTACGTTTGAGGGCACGAGTTAGTGTTGGTGTCCTGGTTAAGATTAGGGCACGGGTGAGGGTAAGGCTTCGGGTGAGGGTCAGGGTTAGGATTCGGGTTAGGGTTAGTGTTAGGGAATGGAGAGGGATTAGGGTACAGGTTAGGGTACGACAATGCTTAAGGGCTAGCTTAAGTGTGAGGGCACGAGTTAGTGTTGGTGTACTGGTTAAGACAACGGCACCGATGAGGGTAAGGCCTTGGAAAAGGGTCACGTTCAGGGTTTCGCTTAGGGTTAGGGTTAGGCAATGGGGAGGGATTAGGGTACAGGATAGGGTACGACAATGCTTAAGGGTTAGTGTACGTTTGAGGGCATGAGTTAGTGTTTGTGTACTGGTTAAGATTAGGGCATTGGTTAGGGTAGGGCATCGGAAGTGGGTCAGGTTTAGGGATGGGGTTAGGGTTAGGGTTAAGGAATGGGGAGGGATTAGGGTACAATTTAGGGTACGACAACGCTTAAGGTTTAGCGTACGTGTGAGGGCACGAGTTAGTGTTGGTGTCCTGGTTAAGATTAGGGCACGGCTGAGGGTAAGGCCTCGGGTGAGTGTCAGGGTTAGGATTCGGGTTAGGGTTAGGGTTAAGGAATGCAGAGGGATTAGGGTACAGATTAGGGTACGACAGTGTTTAAGGGTTAGCGTTCGTGTGAGGGCAAGGGTTAGTGTTAGTGTCCTGGTTAAGATTAGGGCACGGGTGAGGGTAAGGCTTCAGGTGAGGGTCAGGGTTAGGATTCGGGTTAGGGTTAGGGTTAGGGAATGGGGAAGGATTAGGGTACAGTTTAGGGTACGACAACGATTAAGGGTTAGCGTACGTGTGAGGGCACGAGTTAGTGTTGGTGTCCTGGTTAAGATTAAGGCATGGGTGAGGGTAAGGTTTCGGGTGAGTGTCAGGGATAGAATTCGGGTTAGGGTTAGGGATAGGGAATGGGGAGATATTAGGGCACAGTTTAGGGTACCACAACGCTTAAGGTTTAGCCTACGTGTGAGGTCACTAGTTAGTGTTAGTGTACTGCTTACGATTAGGGCACGGGTGAGGGTAAGGCCTCGGAAGAGGGTCACGTTAAGGGTTAGGTTTAGGGTTAGATTTAGGGAATGGGGATTGATTAGGGTACAGGTTAGGGTACAGCAATGGCTTAGGGTTGGCATACGTTAGAGGGCATGGGTTAGTGTTGATGTACTGGTTAAAATTAGGACACGGGTGAGGGTAAAGTTTCGGCTGAGTGTCATGGTTAGGTTTCAGGTTAGGGTTAGGGTTAGGGAATGGAGAGGGATTAGGGTACAGCTTAGGGTACCGCTGCGGTTTAGTGTTAGCGTACGTGTGAGGGCACGAGTTAGACTTGGTGTCCTGGTTAAGATTAGGGCACGGGTGAGGGTAAGGCTTCGGGTGAGGGTCAGGGTTAGGATTCGGGTTAGGGTTAGGGTTAGGGAATGGAGAGGGATTAGGGTACAGGTTAGGGTACGACAATGCTTAAGGGTAAGCGTAAGTGTGAGGGCACGAGTTAGTGTTGGTGTACTGGTTAAGACAACGGCACCGATGAGGGTAAGGCCTCGGAAAAGGGTCACGTTCAGGGTTTCGCTTAGGGTTAGGGTTAGGGAATGGAGAGGGTTTAGGGTACAGGATAGGGTACGACAATGCTTAAGGGTTAGCGTACGTTTGAGGGCATGAGTTAGTGTTGGTGTACTGGTTAAGATTAGGGCATTGGTTAGGGTAGGGCATCGGAAGTGGGTCAGGTTTAGGGATGGGGTTAGGGTTAGGGTTAAGGAATGGGGAGGGATTAGGGTACAATTTAGGGTACGACAACGCTTAAGGTTTAGCGTACGTGTGAGGGCACGAGTTAGTGTTGGTGTCCTGGTTAAGATTAGGGCACGGGTGAGGGTAAGGCCTCGGGTGAGGGTCAGGGTTAGGATTCGGGTTAGGGTTAGGGTTAAGGAATGCAGAGGGATTAGGGTACAGATTAGGGTACGACAGTGTTTAAGGGTTAGCGTTCGTGTGAGGGCAAGGGTTAGTGTTAGTGTCCTGGTTAAGATTAGGGCACGGGTGAGGGTAAGGCTTCAGGTGAGGGTCAGGGTTAGGATTCGGGTTAGGGTTAGGGTTAGGGAATGGGGAGGGATTAGGGTACAGTTTAGGGTACGACAACGATTAAGGCTTAGCGTACGTGTGAGGGCACGAGTTAGTGTTTGTGTCCTGGTTAAGATTAGGGCATGGGTGAGGGTAAGGTTTCGGGTGAGTGTCAGGGATAGAATTCGGGTTAGGGTTAGGGATAGGGAATGGGGAGATATTAGGGCACAGTTTAGGGTACCACAACGCTTAAAGTTTAGCGTACGTGTGAGGTCACTAGTTAGTGTTAGTGTACTGCTTACGATTAGGGCACGGGTGAGGGTAAGGCCTCGGAAGAGGGTCACGTTATGGGTTAGGGTTAGGGTTAGATTTAGGGAATGGGGATTGATTAGGGTACAGGTTAGGGTACGGCAATGGCTTAGGGTTGGCGTACGTTAGAGGGCATGGGTTAGTGTTGATGTACTGGTTAAAATTAGGACACGGGTGAGGGTAAAGTTTCGGGTGAGTGTCATGGTTAGGTTTCAGGTTAGGGTTAGGGTTAGGGAATGGAGAGGGATTAGGGTACAGCTTAGGGTACCGCTGCGGTTTAGTGTTAGCGTACGTTTGAGGGCACGAGTTAGTTTTGGTGTCCTGGTTAAGATTAGGGCACGGATGAGGGTAAGGCTTCGGGTGAGGGTCAGGGTTAGGATTCGGGTTAGGGTTAGGGTTAGGGAATGGAGAGGGATTAGGGTACAGGTTAGGGTACGACAATGCTTAATGGTTAATGTAAGTGTGAGGGCACGAGTTAGTGTTGGTGTACTGGTTAAGACAACGGCACCGATGAGGGTAAGGCCTCGGAAAAGGGTCACGTTCAGGGTTTCGCTTAGGGTTAGGGTTAGGGAATGGGGAGGGATTAGGGTACAGGATAGGGTACGACAATGCTTAAGGGTTAGCGTACGTTTGAGGGCATGAGTTAGTGTTTGTGTACTGGTTAAGATTAGGGCATTGGTTAGGGTAGGGCATCGGAAGTGGGTCAGGTTTAGGGATGGGGTTAGGGTTAGGGTTAAGGAATGGGGAGGGATTAGGGTACAGTTTAGGGTACGACAACGATTAAGGGTTAGCGTACGTGTGAGGGCACGAGTTAGTGTTGGTGTCCTTGTTAAGATTAGGGCACGGGTGGGGGTAAGGTTTCGGGTGAGGGTCAGGGATAGAATTCGGGTTAGGGTTAGGGTTAGGGAATGGGGAGATATTAGGGCACAGTTTAGGGCACCACAACGCTTAAGGTTTAGCGTACGTGTGAGGTCACTAGTTAGTGTTAGTGAACTGCTTACGATTAGGGCACGGGTGAGGGTAAGGCCTCGGAAGAGGGTCACGTTAAGGGTTAGGGTTATGGTTAGGGTTAGTTAATGGGGATTGATTAGGGTACAGGTTAGGGTACGGCAATGGCTTAGGGTTGGCGTACGTTAGAGGGCATGGGTTAGTGTTGATGTACTGGTTAAAATTAGGACACGGGTGAGGGTAAAGTTTCGGGTGAGTGTCATGGTTAGGTTTCAGGTTAGGGTTAGGGTTAGGGAATGGAGAAGGATTAGGGTACAGGTTAGGGTACCGCTGCGGTTTAGTGTTAGCGTACGTGTGAGGACACGAGTTAGTCTTGGTGTCCTGTTTAAGATTAGGGCACGGGTGAGGGTAAGGCTTCGGGTGAGGGTCAGGGTTAGGATTCGTGTTAGGTTTAGGGTTAGGGAATGGAGAGGGATTAGGGTATAGGTTAGGGTACAACAATGCTTAAGGGTTAGCGTAAGTGTGAGGGCACGAGTTAGTGTTGGTGTACTGGTTAAGACAACGGCACCGATGAGCGTAAGGCCTCGGAAAAGGGTCACGTTCAGGGTTTCGCTTAGGGTTAGGGTTAGGGAATGGGGAGGGTTTAGGGTACAGGATAGGGTACGACAATGCTTAAGGGTTAGCGTACCTTTGAGGGCATGAGTTAGTGTTGGTGTACTGGTTAAGATTAGGGCATTGGTTAGGGTAGGGCATCGTAAGTGGGTCAGGTTTAGGGATTGAGTTAGGGTTAGGGTTAAGGAATGGGGATGGATTAGGGTACAATTTAGGGTACGACAACGCTTAAGGTTTAGTGTACGTGTGAGGGCACGCGTTAGTGTTGGTGTCCTGGTTAAGATTAGGGCACGGGTGAGAGTAAGGCCTCGGGTTAGGGTCAGGGTTAGTATTCGGGTTAGGGTTAGGGTTAAGGAATGCAGAGGGATTAGGGTCCAGCTTAGGGTACGACAGTGTTTAAGGGTTAACGTTCGTGTGAGGGCAAGGGTTAGTGTTAGTGTCCTGGTTAAGATTAGGGCACGGGTGAGGGTAAGGTTTCGGGTGAGGGTCAGGGTTAGGATTCGGGTTAGGGTTAGGGTTAGGGAATGGGGAGGGATTAGGGTACAGTTTAGGGTATGACAACGATTAAGGGTTAGCGTACGTGTGAGGGCACGAGTTAGTGTTGGTGTCCTGGTTAAGATTAGGGCACGGGTGAGGGTAAGGTTTCGGGTGAGGGTCAGGGATAGAATTCGGTTTAGGGTTAGGGTTAGGGAATGGGGAGATATTAGGGCACAGTTTAGGGTACCACAACGCTTAAGGTTTAGCGTACGTGTGAGGTCACAAGTTAGTGTTAGTGTACTGCTTACGATTAGGGCACGGGTGAGGATAAGGCATCGGAAGAGGGTCACGTTAAGGGTTAGGGTTAGGGTTAGGGTTAGGGAATGGGGATTGATTAGGGTACAGATTAGGGCACGGCAATGGCTTAGGGTTGGCGTACGTTAGAGGGCATTGGTTAGTGTTGATGTACTGGTTAAAATTAGGACACGGGTGAGGGTAAAGTTTCGGGTGAGTGTCATGGTTAGGTTTCAGGTTAGGGTTAGGGTTAGGGAATGGAGAGGGATTAGGGTACAGGTTAGGGTACCGCTGCAGTTTAGTGTTAGCGTACGTGTGAGGGCACGAGTTAGTCTTGGTGTCCTGGTTAAGATTAGGGCACGGGTGAGGGTAAGGCTTCGGGTGAGGGTCAGGGTTAGGATTCGGGTTAGGGTTAGGGTTAGGGAATGGAGAGGGATTAGGGTATAGGTTAGGGTACGACAATGCTTAAGGGTTAGCGTAAGTGTGAGGGCATGAGTTAGTGTTGGTGTACTGGTTAAGACAACGGCACAGATGAGGGTAAGGCCTCGGAAAAGGGTCACGTTCAGGGTTTCGCTTAGGGTTAGGGTTAGGGAATGGGGAGGGTTTAGGGTACAGGATAGGGTACGACAATGCTTAAGGGTTAGCGTACGTTTGAGGGCATGAGTTAGTGTTGGTTTACTGGTTAAGATTAGGGCATTGGTTAGGGTAGGGCATCAGAAGTGAGTCAGGTTTAGGGATGGGGTTAGGGTTATGGTTAAGGAATGGGGATGTATTAGGGTACAATTTAGGGTACGACAACGCTTAAGGTTTAGTGTACGTGTGAGGGCAGGCGTTAGTGTTGGTGTCCTGGTTAAGATTAGGGCACCGGTGAGAGTAAGGCCTCGGGTGAGGGTCAGGGTTAGGATTCGGGTTAGGGTTAGGGTTAAGGAATGCAGAGGGATTAGGGTACAGCTTAGGGTACGACAGTGTTTAAGGGTTAACGTTCGTGTGAGGGCAAGGGTTAGTGTTAGTGTCCTGGTTAAGATTAGGGCACGGGTGAGGGTAAGGCTTCGGGTGAGGGTCAGGGTTAGGATTCGGGTTAGGGTTAGGGTTAGGGAATGGGGAGGGATTAGGGTACAGTTTAGGGTACGACAACGATTAAGGGTTAGCGTACGTGTGAGGGCACGAGTTAGTGTTGGGGTCCTGGTTAAGATTAGGGCACGGGTGAGGGTAAGGTTTCAGGTGAGGGTCAGGGATAGAATTCGGTTTAGGGTTAGGGTTAGGGAATGGGGAGATATTAGGGGACAGTTTAGGGTACCACAACACTTAAGGTTTAGTGTACGTGTGAGGTCACAAGTTAGTGTTAGTGTACTGCTTACGATTAGGGCACGGGTGAGGATAAGGCCTCGGAAGAGGGTCACGTTAAGGGTTAGGGTTAGGGTTAGGGTTAGGGAATGGGGATTGATTAGGGTACAGGTTAGGGTACGGCAATGGCTTAGGGTTGGCGTACGTTAGAGGGCATGGGTTAGTGTTGATGTACTGGTTAAAATTAGGACACGGGTGAGGGTAAAGTTTCGGGTGAGTGTCATGGTTAGGTTTCAGGTTAGGGTTAGGGTTAGGGAATGGAGAGGGATTAGGGTACAGGTTAGGGTACCGCTGTGGTTTAGTGTTAGCGTACGTTTGAGGGCACGAGTTAGTCTTGGTGTCCTGGTTAAGATTAGGGCACGGGTGAGGGTAAGGCTTCGGGTGACGGTCAGGGTTAGGATTCGGGTTAGGGTTAGGGTTAGGGAATGGAGAGGGATTAGGGTACAGGTTAGGGTACGACAATGCTTAAGGGTTAGCGTAAGTGTGAGGGCACGAGTTAGTGTTGGTGTACTGGTTAAGACAACGGCACCGATGAGGGTAAGGCCTCGGAAAAGGGTCACGTTCAGGGTTTCGCTTAGGGTTAGGGTTAGGGAATGGGGAGGGATTAGGGTACAGGATAGGGTACGACAATGCTTAAGGGTTAGCGTACGTTTGAGGGCATGAGTTAGTGTTTGTGTACTGGTTAAGATTAGGGCATTGGTTAGGGAAGGGCATCGGAAGTGGGTCAGGTTTAGGGATGGGGTTAGGGTTAGGGTTAAGGAATGGGGAGGGATTAGGGTACAGTTTAGGGTACGACAACGATTAAGGGTTAGCGTACGTGTGAGGGCACGAGTTAGTGTTGGTGTCCTTGTTAAGATTAGGGCACGGGTGAGGGTAAGGTTTCGGGTGAGGGTCAGGGACAGAATTCGGGTTAGGGTTAGGGTTAGGGAATGGGGAGATATTAGGGCACAGTTTAGGGCACCACAACGCTTAAGGTTTAGCGTTCGTGTGAGGTCACTAGTTAGTGTTAGTGTACTGCTTATGATTAGGGCACGGGTGAGGGTAAGGCCTCGGAAGAGGGTCACGTTAAGGGTTAGGGTTAGGGTTAGGGTTAGTTAATGGGGATTGATTAGGGTACAGGTTAGGGTACGGCAATGGCTTAGGGTTGGCGTACGTTAGATGGCATGGGTTAGTGTTGATGTACTGGTTAAAATTAGGACACGGGTGAGGGTAAAGTTTCGGGTGAGTGTCATGGTTAGGTTTCAGGTTAGGGTTAGGGTTAGGGAATGGAGAAGGATTAGGGTACAGGTTAGGGTACCGCTGCGGTTTAGTGTTAGCGTACGTGTGAGGGCACGAGTTAGTCTTGGGGTCCTGTTTAAGATTAGGGCACGGGTGAGGGTAAGGCTTCGGGTGAGGGTCAGGGTTAGGATTCGTGTTAGGTTTAGGGTTAGGGAATGGAGAGGGATTAGGGTATAGGTTAGGGTACGACAATGCTTAAGGGCTAGCGTAAGTGTGAGGGCACGAGTTAGTGTTGGTGTACTGGTTAAGACAACGGCACCGATGAGCGTAAGGCCTCGGAAAAGGGTCACGTTCAGGGTTTCGCTTAGGGTTAGGGTTAGGGAATGGGGAGGGTTTAGGGTACAGGATAGGGTACGACAATGCTTAATGGTTAGCGTACCTTTGAGGGCATGAGTTAGTGTTGGTGTACTGGTTAAGATTAGGGCATTGGTTAGGGTAGGGCATCGTAAGTGGGTCAGGTTTAGGGATGGAGTTAGGGTTAGGGTTAAGGAATGGGGATGGATTAGGGTACAATTTAGGGTACGACAACGCTTAAGGTTTAGTGTACGTGTGAGGGCACGCGTTAGTGTTGGTGTCCTGGTTAAGATTAGGGCACGGGTGAGAGTAAGGCCTCGGGTTAGGGTCAGGGTTAGTATTCGGGTTAGGGTTAGGGTTAAGGAATGCAGAGGGATTAGGGTACAGCTTAGGGTATGACAGTGTTTAAGGGTTAACGTTCGTGTGAGGGCAAGGGTTAGTGTTAGTGTCCTGGTTAAGATTAGGGCACGGGTGAGGGTAAGGTTTCGGGTGAGGGTCAGGGTTAGGATTCGGGTTAGGGTTAGGGTTAGGGAATGGGGAGGGATTAGGGTACAGTTTAGGGTACGATAACGATTAAGGGTTAGCGTACGTGTGAGGGCACGAGTTAGTGTTGGTGTCCTGGTTAAGATTAGGGCACGGGTGAGGGTAAGGTTTCGGGTGAGGGTCAGGGATAGAATTCGGTTTAGGGTTAGGGTTAGGGAATGGGGAGATATTAGGGCACAGTTTAGGGTACCACAACGCTTAAGGTTTAGTGTACGTGTGAGGTCACAAGTTAGTGTTAGTGTACTGCTTACGATTAGGGCACGGGTGAGGATAAGGCCTCGGAAGAGGGTCACGTTAAGGGTTAGGGTTAGGGTTAGGGTTAGGGAATGGGGATTGATTAGGGTACAGATTAGGGCACGGCAATGGCTTAGGGTTGGCGTACGTTAGAGGGCATTGGTTAATGTTGATGTACTGGTTAAAATTAGGACACGGGTGAGGGTAAAGTTTCGGTTGAGTGTCATGGTTAGGTTTCAGGTTAGGGTTAGGGTTAGGGAATGGAGAGGGATTAGGGTACAGGTTAGGGTACCGCTGCAGTTTAGTGTTAGCGTACGTGTGAGGGCACGAGTTAGTCTTGGTGTCCTGGTTAAGATTAGGGCACGGGTGAGGATAAGGCTTCGGGTGAGGGTCAGGGTTAGGATTCGGGTTAGGGTTAGGGTTAGGGAATGGGGAGGGATTAGGGTACAGTTTAGGGTACGACAGTGTTTAAGGGTTAACGTTCGTGTGAGGGCAAGGGTTAGTGTTAGTGTCCTGGTTAAGATTAGGGCACGGGTGAGGGTAAGGCTTCGGGTGAGGGTCAGGGTTAGGATTCGGGTTAGGGTTAGGGTTAGGGAATGGGGAGGGATTAGGGTACAGTTTAGGGTACGACAACGATTAAGGGTTAGCGTACGTGTGAGGGCACGAGTTAGTGTTGGGGTCCTGGTTAAGATTAGGGCACGGGTGAGGGTAAGGTTTCAGGTGAGGGTCAGGGATAGAATTCGGTTTAGGGTTAGGGTTAGGGAATGGGGAGATATTAGGGGACAGTTTAGGGTACCACAACACTTAAGGTTTAGTGTACGTGTGAGGTCACAAGTTAGTGTTAGTGTACTGCTTACGATTAGGGCACGGGTGAGGATAAGGCCTCGGAAAGGGCCACGTTAAGGGTTAGGGATAGGGTTAGGGTTAGGGAATGGGGATTGATTAGGGTACAGGTTAGGGTACGGCAATGGCTTAGGGTTGGCGTACGTTAGAGGGCATGGGTTAGTGTTGATGTACTGGTTAAAATTAGGACACGGGTGAGGGTAAAGTTTCGGGTGAGTGTCATGGTTAGGTTTCAGGTTAGGGTTAGGGTTAGGGAATGGAGAGGGATTAGGGTACAGGTTAGGGTACCGCTGCGGTTTAGTGTTAGCGTACGTTTGAGGGCACGAGTTAGTCTTGGTGTCCTGGTTAAGATTAGGGCACGGGTGAGGGTAAGGCTTCGGGTGAGGGTCAGGGTTAGGATTCGGGTTAGGGTTAGGGTTAGGGAATGGAGAGGGATTAGGGTACAGGTTAGGGTACGACAATGCTTAAGGGTTAGCGTAAGTGTGAGGGCACGAGTTAGTGTTGGTGTACTGGTTAAGACAACGGCACCGATGAGGGTAAGGCCTCGGAAAAGGGTCACGTTCAGGGTTTCGCTTAGGGTTAGGGTTAGGGATTGGGGAGGGATTAGGGTACAGGATAGGGTACGACAATGCTTAAGGGTTAGCGTACATTTGAGGGCATGAGTTAGTGTTTGTGTACTGGTTAAGATTAGGGCATTGGTTAGGGTAGGGCATCGGAAGTGGGTCAGGTTTAGGGATGGGGTAAGGGTTAGGGTTAAGGAATGGGGAGGGATTAGGGTACAGTTTAGGGTACGACAACGATTAAGGGTTAGCGTACGTGTGATGGCACGAGTTAGTGTTGGTGTCCTTGTTAAGATTAGGGCACGGGTGAGGGTAAGGTTTCGGGTGAGGGTCAGGGATAGAATTCGGGTTAGGGTTAGGGTTAGGGAATGGGGAGATATTAGGGCACAGTTTAGGGCACCACAACGCTTAAGGTTTAGCGTACATGTGAAGTCACTAGTTAGTGTTAGTGTACTGATTACGATTAGGGCACGGGTGAGGGTAAGGCCTCGGAAGAGGGTCACGTTAAGGGTTAGGGTTAGGGTTAGGGTTAGTTAATGGGGATTGATTAGGGTACAGGTTAGTGTACGGCAATGGCTTAGTGTTGGCGTACGTTAGAGGGCATGGGTTAGTGTTGATGTACTGGTTAAAATTAGGACACGGGTGAGGGTAAAGTTTCGGCTGAGTGTCATGGTTAGGTTTCAGGTTAGGGTTAGGGTTAAGGAATGGAGAAGGATTAGGGTACAGGTTAGGGTACCGCTGCGGTTTAGTGTTAGCGTACGTGTGAGGGCACGAGTTAGACTTGGTGTCCTGGTTAAGATTAGGGCACGGGTGAGGGTAAGGCTTCGGGTGAGGGTCAGGGTTAGGATTCGGGTTAGGGTTAGGGTTAGGGAATGGAGAGGGATTAGGGTACAGGTTAGGGTACGACAATGCTTAAGGGTTAGCGTAAGTGTGAGGGCACGAGTTAGTGTTGGTGTACTGGTTAAGACAACGGCACCGATGAGGGTAAGGCCTCGGAAAAGGGTCACGTTCAGGGTTTCGCTTAGGGTTAGGGTTAGGGAATGGAGAGGGTTTAGGGTACAGGATAGGGTACGACAATGCTTAAGGGTTAGCGTACGTTTGAGGGCATGAGTTAGTGTTGGTGTACTGGTTAAGATTAGGGCATTGGTTAGGGTAGGGCATCGGAAGTGGGTCAGGTTTAGGGATGGGGTTAGGGTTAGGGTTAAGGAATGGGGACGGATTAGGGTACAATTTAGGGTACGACAACGCTTAAGGTTTAGTGTACGTGTGAGGGCACGCGTTAGTTTTGGTGTCCTGGTTAAGATTAGGGCACGGGTGTGAGTAAGGCCTCGGGTGAGGGTCAGGGTTAGGATTCGGGTTAGGGTTAGGGTTAAGGAATGCAGAGGGATTAGGGTACAGCTTAGGGTACGACAGTGCTTAAGGGTTAGCGTTCGTGTGAGGGCAAGGGTTAGTGTTAGTGTCCTTGTTAAGATTAGGGCACGGGTGAGGGTAAGGCTTCGGGTGAGGGTCAGGGTTAGGATTCGGGTTAGGGTTAGGGTTAGGGAATGGGGAGGGATTAGGGTACAGTTTAGGGCACAACAACGATTAAGGGTTAGCGTACGTGTGAGGACACGAGTTAGTGTTGGTGTCCTGGTTAAGATTAGGACACGGGTGAGGGTAAGGTTTCGGGTGAGGGTCAGGGATAGAATTCGGGTTAGGGTTAGGGTTAGGGAATGGGGAGATATTAGGGCACAGTTTAGGGTACCACAACGCTTAATGTTTAGCGTACGTGTGAGGTCACTAGTTAGTGTTAGTGTACTGCTTACGACTAGGGCACGGGTGAGGGTAAGGCCTCGGAAGGGGGTCACGTTAAGGGTTAGGGTTAGGGTTAGGGTTAGGGAATGGGGATTGATTAGGGTACAGGTTAGGGTACGGAAATGGCTTAGGGTTGGCGTACGTTAGAGGGCATGGGTTAGTTTTGATGTACTGGTTAAAATTAGGACACGGGTGCAGGTAAAGTGTCGGGTGAGTGTCATGGTTAGGTTTCAGGTTAGCGTTAGGGTTAGGGAATGTAGAGGGATTAGGGTACAGGTTAGGGTACCGCTGCGGTTTAGTGTTAGCGTACGTTTGAGGGCACTAGTTAGTGTTGGTGTCCTGGTTAAGATTAGGGCACGGGTGAGGGTAAGGCTTCGGGTGAGGGTCAGGGTTAGGATTCGGGTTAGGGTTAGTGTTAGGGAATGGAGAGGGATTAGGGTACAGGTTAGGGTACGACAATGCTTAAGGGCTAGCTTAAGTGTGAGGGCACGAGTTAGTGTTGGTGTACTGGTTAAGACAACGGCACCGATGAGGGTAAGGCCTTGGAAAAGGGTCACGTTCAGGGTTTCGCTTAGGGTTAGGGTTAGGCAATGGGGAGTGATTAGGGTACAGGATAGGGTACGACAATGCTTAAGGGTTAGCGTACGTTTGAGGGCATGAGTTAGTGTTTGTGTACTGGTTAAGATTAGGGCATTGGTTAGGGTAGGGCATCGGAAGTGGGTCAGGTTAAGGGATGGGTTTAGGGTTAGGGTTAAGGAATGGGGAGGGATTAGGGTACAATTTAGGGTACGACAACGCTTAAGGTTTAGCGTACGTGTGAGGGCACGAGTTAGTGTTGGTGTCCTGGTTAAGATTAGGGCACGGGTGAGGGTAAGGCCTCGGGTGAGGGTCAGGGTTAGGATTCGGGTTAGGGTTAGGGTTAAGGAATGCAGAGGGATTAGGGTACAGATTAGGGTACGACAGTGTTTAAGGGTTAGCGTTCGTGTGAGGGCAAGGGTTAGTGTTAGTGTCCTGGTTAAGATTAGGGCACGGGTGAGGGTAAGGCTTCAGGTGAGGGTAAGGGTTAGGATTCGGGTTAGGGTTAGGGTTAGGGAATGGGGAGGGATTAGGGTACAGTTTAGGGTACGACAACGATTAAGGGTTAGCGGACGTGTGAGGGCACGAGTTAGTGTTGGTGTCCTGGTTAAGATTAGGGCATGGGTGAGGGTAAGGTTTCGGGTGAGTGTCAGGGATAGAATTCGGGTTAGGGTTAGGGATAGGGAATGGGGAGATATTAGGGCACAGTTTAGGGTACCACAACGCTTAAGGTTTAGCGTACGTGTGAGGTCACTAGTTAGTGTTAGTGTACTGCTTACGATTAGGGCACGGGTGAGGGTAAGGCCTCGGAAGAGGGTCACGTTAAGGGTTAGGGTTAGGGTTAGATTTAGGGAATGGGGATTGATTAGGGTACAGGTTAGGGTACGGCAATGGCTTAGGGTTGGCGTACGTTAGAGGGCATGGGTTAGTGTTGATGTACTGGTTAAAATTAGGACACGGGTGAGGGTAAAGTTTCGGGTGAGTGTCATGGTTAGGTTTCAGGTTAGGGTTAGGGTTAGGGAATGGAGAGGGATTAGGGTACAGCTTAGGGTACCGCTGCGGTTTAGTGTTAGCGTACGTTTGAGGGCACGAGTTAGTCTTGGTGTCCTGGTTAAGATTAGGGCACGGGTGAGGGTAAGGCTTCGGGTGAGGGTCAGGTTTAGGATTCGGGTTAGGGTTAGGGTTAGGGAATGGAGAGGGATTAGGGTACATGTTAGTGTACGACAATGCTTAAGTGTTAGCGTAAGTGTGAGGGCACGAGTTAGTGTTGGTGTACTGGTTAAGACAAGGGCACCGATGAGGGTAAGGCCTCGGAAAAGGGTCACGTTCAGGGTTTCGCTTAGGGTTAGGGTTAGGGAATGGGGAGGCATTAGGGTACAGGATAGGGTACGACAATGCTTAAGGGTTAGCGTACGTTTGAGGGCATGAGTTAGTGTTTGTGTACTGGTTAAGATTAGGGCATTGGTTAGGGTAGGGCATCGGAAGTGGGTCAGGTTTAGGGATGGGGTTAGGGTTAGGGTTAAGGAATGGGGAGGGATTAGGGTACAATTTAGGGTACGACAACGCTTAAGGTTTAGCGTACGTGTGAGGGCACGAGTTAGTGTTGGTGTCCTGGTTAAGATTAGGGCACGGGTGAGGGTAAGGCTTCGGGTGAGGGTCAGGGTTAGGATTCGGGTTAGGGTTAGGGTTAAGGAATGCAGAGGGATTAGGGTACAGCTTAGGGTACGACAGTGCTTAAGGGTTAGCGTTCGTGTGAGGGCAAGTGTTAGTGTTAGTGTTCTGGTTAAGATTAGGGCACGGGTGAGGGTAAGCCTTCGGGTGAGGGTCAGGGTTAGGATTCGGGTTAGGGTTAGGGTTAGGGAATGGGGAGATATTAGGGCACAGTTTAGGGTACCACAACGCTTAAGGTTTAGCGTACGTGTAAGGTCACTAGTTAGTGTTAGTGTACTGCTTACGATTAGGGCACGGGTGAGGGTAAGGCCTCGGAAGAGGGTCACGTTAAGGGCTGGGTTAGGGTTAGGGAATGGGGATTGATTAGGGTACAGGTTAGGGTACGGCAATGGCTTAGGTTTGGCGTACGTTACAGGGCATGGGTTAGTGTTTGTGTACTGGTTAAGATTAGGACATTGGTTAGGTTAGGGCATCAGAAGTGGGGCAGGTTTAGGGATGGGGTTAGGGTTAGGGTTAAGGAATTGGGAGGGATTAGGGTACAATTTAGGGTACGACAACGCTTAAGGTTTAGCGTACGTGTGAGGGCACGCGTTAGTGTTGGTGTCCTGGTTAAGATTAGGGCACGGGTGAGAGTAAGGCCTCGGGTTAGGGTCAGGGTTAGTATTCGGGTTAGGGTTAGGGTTAAGGAATGCAGAGGGATTAGGGTCCAGCTTAGGGTACGACAGTGTTTAAGGGTTAACGTTCGTGTGAGGGCAAGGGTTAGTGTTAGTGTCCTGGTTAAGATTAGGGCACGGGTGAGGGTAAGGTTTCGGGTGAGGGTCAGGGTTAGGATTCGGGTTAGGGTTAGGGTTAGGGAATGGGGAGGGATTAGGGTACAGTTTAGGGTACGACAACGATTAAGGGTTAGCGTACGTGTGAGGGCACGAGTTAGTGTTGGTGTCCTGGTTAAGATTAGGGCACGGGTGAGGGTAAGGTTTCGGGTGAGGGTCAGGGATAGAATTCGGTTTAGGGTTAGGGTTAGGGAATGGGGAGATATTAGGGCACAGTTTAGGGTACCACAACTCTTAAGGTTTAGCGTACGTGTGAGGTCACTAGTTAGTGTTAGTGTACTGCTTACGATTAGGGCACGGGTGAGGGTGAGGCCTCGGAAGAGGGTCACGTTAAGGGTTAGGGTTAGGGTTAGGGTTAGGGAATGGGGATTGATTAGGGTACAGGTTAGGGTACGGCAATGGCTTAGGGTTGGCGTACGTTAGAGGGCATGGGTTAGTGTTGATGTACTGGTTAAAATTAGGACACGGGTGAGGGTAAAGTTTCGGGTGAGTGTCATGGTTAGGTTTCAGGTTAGGGTTAGGGTTAGGGAATGGAGAGGGATTAGGGTATAGGTTAGGGTACGACAATGCTTAAGGGTTAGCGTAAGTGTGAGGGCACGAGTTAGTGTTGGTGTACTGGTTAAGACAACGGCACCGATGAGGGTAAGGCCTCGGAAAAGGGTCACGTTCAGGGTTTCGCTTAGGGTTTCGGTTAGGGAATGGGGAGGGTTTAGGGTACAGGATAGGGTACGACAATTCTTAAGTGTTAGCGTACGTTTGAGGGCATGAGTTAGTGTTGGTGTACTGGTTAAGATTAGGGCATTGGTTAGGGTAGGGCATCGGAAGTGGGTCAGGTTTAGGGATGGGGTTAGGGTTAGGGTTAAGGAATGGGGATGGATTAGGGTACAATTTAGGGTACGACAACGCTTAAGGTTTAGTGTACGTGTGAGGGCACGCGTTAGTGTTGGTGTCCTGGATAAGATTAGGGCACGGGTGAGAGTAAGGCCTCGGGTGAGGGTCAGGGTTAGGATTCGGGTTAGGGTTAGGGTTAAGGAATGCAGAGGGATTAGGGTACAATTTAGGGTACGACAACGCTTAAGGATTAGTGTACGTGTGAGGGCACGCGTTAGTTTTGGTGTCCTGGTTAAGATTAGGGCACGGGTGAGAGTAAGGCCTCGGGTGAGGGTCAGGGTTAGGATTCGGGTTAGGGTTAGGGTTAAGGAATGCAGAGGGATTAGGGTACAGTTTAGGGTACGACAACGATTAAGGCTTAGAGTACGTGTGAGGGCACGAGTTAGTGTTGGTGTCCTGGTTAAGATTAGGGCATGGGTGAGGGTAAGGTTTCGGGTGAGTGTCAGGGATAGAATTCGGGTTAGGGTTAGGGATAGGGAATGGGGAGATATTAGGGCACAGTTTAGGGTACCACAACGCTTAAGGTTTAGCGTACGTGTGAGGTCACTAGTTAGTGTTAGTGTACTGCTTACGATTAGGGCACGGGTGAGGGTAAGGCCTCGGAAGAGGGTCACGTTAAGGGTTAGGGTTAGGGTTAGATTTAGGGAATGGGGATTGATTAGGGTACAGGTTAGGGTACGGCAATGGCTTAGGGTTGGCGTATGTTAGAGGGCATGGGTTAGTGTTGATGTACTGGTTAAAATTAGGACACGGGTGAGGGTAAAGTTTCGGGTGAGTGTCATGGTTAGGTTTCAGGTTAGGGTTAGGGTTAGGGAATGGAGAGGGATTAGGGTACAGCTTAGGGTACCGCTGCGGTTTAGTGTTAGCGTACGTTTGAGGGCACGAGTTAGTGTTGGTGTCCTGGTTAAGATTAGGGCACGGGTGAGGGTAAGGCTTCGGGTGAGGGTCAGGGTTAGGATTCGGGTTAGGGTTAGGGTTAGGGAATGGAGAGGGATTAGGGTACAGGTTAGGGTACGACAATGCTTAAGGGTTAGCGTAAGTGTGAGGGCACGAGTTAGTGTTGGTGTACTGGTTAAGACAACGGCACCGATGAGGGTAAGGCCTCAGAAAAGGGTCACGTTCAGGGTTTCGCTTAGGGTTAGGGTTAAGGAATGGGGAGGGATTAGGGTACAGGATAGGGTACGACAATGCTTAAGGGTTAGCGTACGTTTGAGAGCATGAGTTAGTGTTGGTGTACTGGTTAAGATTAGGGCATTGGTTAGGGTAGGGCATCGGAAGTGGGTCAGGTTTAGGGATGGGGTTAGGGTTAGGGTTAAGGAATGGGGATGGATTAGGGTACAATTTATGGTACGACAACGCTTAAGGTTTAGTGTACGTGTGAGGGCATGCGTTAGTGTTGGTGTCCTGGTTAAGATTAGGGCACGGGTGAGAGTAAGGCCTCGGGTGAGGGTCAGGGTTAGGATTCGGGTTAGGGTTAGGGTTAAGGAATGCAGAGGGATTAGGGTACAGCTTAGGGTACGACAGTGTTTAAGGGTTAACGTTCGTGTGAAGGCAAGGGTTAGTGTTAGTGTCCTGGTTAAGATTAGGGCACGGGTGAGGGTAAGGCTTCGGGTGAGGGTCAGGGTTAGGATTCGGGTTAGGGTTAGGGTTAGGGAATGGGGAGATATTAGGGCACAGTTTAGGGTACCACAACACTTAAGGTTTAGCGTACGTGTGAGGTCACAAGTTAGTGTTAGTGTACTGCTTACGATTAAGGCACGGGTGAGGATAAGGCCTCGGAAGAGGGTCACGTTAAGGGTTAGGGTTAGGGTTAGGGTTAGGGAATGGGGATTGATTAGGGTACAGGTTAGGGTACGGCAATGGCTTAGGGTTGGCGTACGTTAGAGGGCTTGGGTTAGTGTTGATGTACTGGTTAAAATTAGGACACGGGTGAGAGTAAAGTTTCGGGTGAGTGTCATGGTTAGGTTTCAGGTTAGGGTTAGGGTTAGGGAATGGAGAGGGATTAGGTTACAGGTTAGGGTAACGCTGCGGTTTAGTGTTAGCGTACGTTTGAGGGCACGAGTTAGTCTTGGTTTCCTGGTTAAGATTAGGGCACGGGTGCGGGTAAGGCTTCGGGTGAGGGTCAGGGTTAGGATTCGGGTTAGGGTTAGGGTTAGGGAATGGAGAGGGATTAGGGTACAGGTTAGGGTACGACAATGCTTATGGGTTAGCGTAAGTGTGAGGGCACGAGTTAGTGTTGGTGTACTGGTTAAGACAACGGCACCGATGAGGGTAAGGCCTCGGAAAAGGGTCACGTTCAGGGTTTCGCTTAGGGTTAGGGTTAGGGAATGGGGAGGGATTAGGGTACAGGGTAGGGTACGACAATGCTTAAGGGTTAGCGTACGTTTGAGGGCATGAGTTAGTGTTTGTGTTCTGGTTAAGATTAGGGCATTGGTTAGGGTAGGGCATCGGAAGAGGGTCAGGTTTAGGGATGGGGTTAGGGTTAGGGTTAAGGAATGGGGAGGGGTTAGGGTACAGTTTAGGGTACGACAACGATTAAAGGTTAGCGTACGTGTGAGGGAACGAGTTAGTGTTGGTGTCCTTGTTAAGATTAGGGCACGGGTGAGGGTAAGGTTTCGGGTGAGGGTCATGGATAGAATTCGGGTTAGTGTTAGGGTTAGGGAATGGGGAGATATTAGGGCACAGTTTAGGGCACCACAACGCTTAAGGTTTAGCATACGTGTGAAGTCACTAGTTAGTGTTAGTGTACTGATTACGATTAGGGCACGGGTGAGGGTAATGCCTCGGAAGAGGGTCACGTTAAGGGTTAGGGTTAGGGTTAGATTTAGGGAATGGGGATTGATTAGGGTACAGGTTAGGGTACGGCAATGGCTTAGGGTTGGCGTACGTTAGAGGGCATGGGTTAGTGTTGATGTACTGGTTAAAATTAGGACACGGGTGAGGGTAAAGTTTCGGGTGAGTGTCATGGTTAGGTTTCAGGTTAGGGTTAGGGTTAGGGAATGGAGAGGGATTAGGGTACAGGTTAGGGTACGACAATGCTTAAGGGTTAGCGTAAGTGTGAGGGCACGAGTTAGTGTTGGTGTACTGGTTAAGACAACGGCACCGATGAGGGTAAGGCCTCGGAAAAGGGTCACGTTCAGGGTTTCGCTTAGGGTTTCGGTTAGGGAATGGGGAGGGTTTAGGGTACAGGATAGGGTACGACAATTCTTAAGGGTTAGCGTACGTTTGAGGGCATGAGTTAGTGTTGGTGTACTGGTTAAGATTAGGGCATTGGTTAGGGTAGGGCATCGGAAGTGGGTCAGGTTTAGGGATGGGGTTAGGGTTAGGGTTAAGGAATGGGGATGGATTAGGGTACAATTTAGGGTACGAGAACGCTTAAGGTTTAGTGTACGTGTGAGGGCACGCGTTAGTGTTGGTGTCCTGGATAAGATTAGGGCACGGGTGAGAGTAAGGCCTCGGGTGAGGGTCAGGGTTAGGATTCGGGTTAGGGTTAGGGTTAAGGAATGCAGAGGGATTAGGGTACAATTTAGGGTACGACAACGCTTAAGGATTAGTGTACGTGTGAGGGCACGCGTTAGTTTTGGTGTCCTGGTTAAGATTAGGGCACGGGTGAGAGTAAGGCCTCGGGTGAGGGTCAGGGTTAGGATTCGGGTTAGGGTTAGGGTTAAGGAATGCAGAGGGATTAGGGTACAGTTTAGGGTACGACAACGATTAAGGCTTAAAGTACGTGTGAGGGCACGAGTTAGTGTTGGTGTCCTGGTTAAGATTAGGGCATGGGTGAGGGTAAGGTTTCGGGTGAGTGTCAGGGATAGAATTCGGGTTAGGGTTAGGGATAGGGAATGGGGAGATATTAGGGCACAGTTTAGGGTACCACAACGCTTAAGGTTTAGCGTACGTGTGAGGTCACTAGTTAGTGTTAGTGTACTGCTTACGATTAGGGCACGGGTGAGGGTAAGGCCTCGGAAGAGGGTCACGTTAAGGGTTAGGGTTAGGGTTAGATTTAGGGAATGGGGATTGATTAGGGTACAGGTTAGGGTACGGCAATGGCTTAGGGTTGGCGTACGTTAGAGGGCATGGGTTAGTGTTGATGTACTGGTTAAAATTAGGACACGGGTGAGGGTAAAGTTTCGGGTGAGTGTCATGGTTAGGTTTCAGGTTAGGGTTAGGGTTAGGGAATGGAGAGGGATTAGGGTACAGCTTAGGGTACCGCTGCGGTTTAGTGTTAGCGTACGTTTGAGGGCACGAGTTAGTGTTGGTGTCCTGGTTAAGATTAGGGCACGGGTGAGGGTAAGGCTTCGGGTGAGGGTCAGGGTTAGGATTCGGGTTAGGGTTAGGGTTAGGGAATGGAGAGGGATTAGGGTACAGGTTAGGGTACGACAATGCTTAAGGGTTAGCGTAAGTGTGAGGGCACGAGTTAGTGTTGGTGTACTGGTTAAGACAACGGCACCGATGAGGGTAAGGCCTCAGAAAAGGGTCACGTTCAGGGTTTCGCTTAGGGTTAGGGTTAAGGAATGGGGAGGGATTAGGGTACAGGATAGGGTACGACAATGCTTAAGGGTTAGCGTACGTTTGAGGGCATGAGTTAGTGTTTGTGTACTGGTTAAGATTAGGGCATTGGTTGGGGTAGGGCATCGGAAGTGGGTCAGGTTTAGGGATGGGGTTAGTGTTAGGGTTAAGGAATGGGGAGGGATTAGGGTACAGTTTAGGGTACGACAACGATTAAGGGTTAGCGTACGTGTGAGGGCACGAGTTAGTGTTGGTGTCCTTGTTAAGATTAGGGCACGGGTGAGGGTAAGGTTTCGGGTGAGGGTCAGGGATAGAATTCGGGTTAGGGTTAGGGTTAGGGAATGGGGAGATATTAGGGCACAGTTTAGGGCACCACAACGCTTAAGGTTTAGCGTACGTGTGAGGTCACTAGTTAGTGTTAGTGTACTGCTTACGATTAGGGCACGGGTGAGGGTAAGGCCTCGGAAGAGGGTCACCTTAAGGGTTAGGGTTATGGTTAGGGTTAGTTAATGGGGATTGATTAGGGTACAGGTTAGGGTACGGCAATGGCTTAGGGTTGGCGTACGTTAGAGGGCATGGGTTAGTTTTGATGTACTGGTTAAAATTAGGACACGGGTGAGGGTAAAGTTTCGGGTGAGTGTCATGGTTAGGTTTCAGGTTAGGGTTAGGGTTAGGGAATGGAGGGGGATTAGGGTACAGGTTAGGGTACGACAATGCTTAAGGGTTAGCGTAAGTGTGAGGGCACGAGTTAGTGTTGGTGTACTGGTTAAGACAACGGCACCGATGAGGGTAAGGCCTCGGAAAAGGGTCACGTTCAGGGTTTCGCTTAGGGTTTCGGTTAGGGAATGGGGAGGGTTTAGGGTACAGGATAGGGTACGACAATGCTTAAGGGTTAGCGTACGTTTGAGAGCATGAGTTAGTGTTGGTGTACTGGTTAAGATTAGGGCATTGGTTAGGGTAGGGCATCGGAAGTGTGTCAGGTTTAGGGATGGGGTTAGGGTTAGGGTTAAGGAATGGGGATGGATTAGGGTACAATTTATGGTACGACAACGCTTAAGGTTTAGTGTACGTGTGAGGGCATGCGTTAGTGTTGGTGTCCTGGTTAAGATTAGGGCACGGGTGAGAGTAAGGCCTCGGGTGAGGGTCAGGGTTAGGATTCGGGTTAGGGTTAGGGTTAAGGAATGCAGAGGGATTAGGGTACAGCTTAGGGTACGACAGTGTTTAAGGGTGAACGTTCGTGTGAAGGCAAGGGTTAGTGTTAGTGTCCTGGTTAAGATTAGGGCACGGGTGAGGGTAAGGCTTCGGGTGAGGGTCAGGCTTAGGATTCGGGTTAGGGTTAGGGTTAGGGAATGGGGAGATATTAGGGCACAGTTTAGGGTACCACAACACTTAAGGTTTAGCGTACGTGTGAGGTCACAAGTTAGTGTTAGTGTACTGCTTACGATTAAGGCACGGGTGAGGATAAGGCCTCGGAAGAGGGTCACGTTAAGGGTTAGGTTTAGGGTTAGGGTTAGGGAATGGGGATTGATTAGGGTACAGGTTAGGGTACGGCAATGGCTTAGGGTTGGCGTACGTTAGAGGGCTTGGGTTAGTGTTGATGTACTGGTTAAAATTAGGACACGGGTGAGAGTAAAGTTTCGGGTGAGTGTCATGGTTAGGTTTCAGGTTAGGGTTAGGGTTAGGGAATGGAGAGGGATTAGGGTACAGGTTAGGGTAACGCTGCGGTTTAGTGTTAGCGTACGTTTGAGGGCACGAGTTAGTCTTGGTTTCCTGGTTAAGATTAGGGCACGGGTGCGGGTAAGGCTTCGGGTGAGGGTCAGGGTTAGGATTCGGATTAGGGTTAGGGTTAGGGAATGGAGAGGGATTAGGGTACAGATTAGGGTACGACAATGCTTATGGGTTAGCGTAAGTGTGAGGGCACGAGTTAGTGTTGGTGTACTGGTTAAGACAACGGCACCGATGAGGGTAAGGCCTCGGAAAAGGGTCACGTTCAGGGTTTCGCTTAGGGTTAGGGTTAGGGAATGGGGAGGGATTAGGGTACAGGGTAGGGTACGACAATGCTTAAGGGTTAGCGTACGTTTGAGGGCATGAGTTAGTGTTTGTGTACTGGTTAAGATTAGGGCATTGGTTAGGGTAGGGCATCGGAAGAGGGTCAGGTTTAGGGATGGGGTTAGGGTTAGGGTTAAGGAATGGGGAGGGGTTAGGGTACAGTTTAGGGTATGACAACGATTAAGGGTTAGCGTACGTGTGAGGGAACGAGTTAGTGTTGGTGTCCTTGTTAAGATTAGGGCACGGGTGAGGGTAAGGTTTCGGGTGAGGGTCAGGGATAGAATTCGGGTTAGTGTTAGGGTTAGGGAATGGGGAGATATTAGGGCACAGTTTAGGGCACCACAACACTTAAGGTTTAGAATACGTGTGAAGTCACTAGTTAGTGTTAGTGTACTGATTACGATTAGGGCACGGGTGAGGGTAAGGCCTTGGAAGAGGGTCACGTTAAGGGTTAGGGTTAGGGTTAGGGTTAGTTAATGGGGATTGATTAGGGTACAGGTTAGGGTACGGCAATGGCTTAGGGTTGGCGTACGTTAGAGGGCATGGGTTAGTGTTGATGTACTGGTTAAAATTAGGACACGGGTGAGGGTAAAGTTTCGGGTGAGTGTCATGGTTAGGTTTCAGGTTAGGGTTAGGGTTAGGGAATGGAGAAGGATTAGGGTACAGGTTAGGGTACCGCTGTGGTTTAGTGTTAGCGTACGTGTGAGGGCACGAGTTAGTCTTGGTGTCCTGGTTAAGATTAGGGCACGGGTGAGGGTAAGGCTTCGGGTGAGGGTCAGGGTTAGGATTCGGGTTAGGGTTAGGGTTAGGGAATGGAGAGGGATTAGGGTACAGGTTAGGGTACGACAATTCTTAAGGGTTAGCGTAAGTGTGACGGCACGAGTTAGTGTTGGTGTACTGGTTAAGACAACGGCACCGATGAGGGTAAGGCCTCGGAAAAGGGTCACGTTCAGGGTTTCGCTTAGGGTTAGGGTTAGGGAATGGGGAGGGTTTAGGGTACAGGATAGGGTACGACAATGCTTAAGGGTTAGCGTACGTTTGAGGGCATGAGTTAGTGTTGGTGTACTGGTTAAGATTAGGGCATTGGTTAGGGTAGGGCATCGGAAGTGGGTCAGGTTTAGGGATGGGGTTACGGTTAGGGTTAAGGAATGGGGATGGATTAGGGTACAATTAAGGGTACGACAACGCTTAAGGTTTAGTGTACGTGTGAGGGCACGCGTTAGTTTTGGTGTCCTGGTTAAGTTTAGGGCACGGGAGAGAATAAGGCCTCGGGTGAGGGTCAGGGTTAGGATTCGGGTTAGGGTTAGGTTTAAGGAATGCAGAGGGATTAGGGTACAGCTTAGGTTACGACAGTGTTTAAGGGTTAACGTTCGTGTGAGGGCAAGGGTTAGTGTTAGTTTCCTGGTTAAGATTAGGGCACGGGTGAGGGTAAGGCTTCGGGTGAGAGTCAGGGTTAGGATTCGGGTTAGGGTTAGGGTTAGGGAATGGGGAGGGATTAGGGTACAGTTTAGGGTACGACAACGATTAAGGGTTAGCGTACGTGTGAGGACACGAGTTAGTGTTGGTGTCCTGGTTAAGATTAGGGCACGGGTGAGGGTAAGGTTTCGGGTGAGGGTCAGGGATAGAATTCGGTTTAGGGTTAGGGTTAGGGAATGGGGAGATATTAGGGCACAGTTTAGGGTACCACAACGCTTAAGGTTTAGCGTACGTGTGAGGTCACAAGTTAGTGTTAGTGTACTGCTTACGATTAATGCACGGGTGAGGATAAGGCCTCGGAAGAGGGTCACGTTAAGGGTTAGGGTTAGGTTTAGGGTTAGGGAATGGGGATTGATTAGGGTACAGGTTAGGGTACGGCAATGGCTTAGGGTTGGCGTACGTTAGAGGGCATTGGTTAGTGTTGATGTACTGGTTAAAATTAGGACACGGGTGAGGGTAAAGTTTCGGATGAGTGTCATGGTTAGGTTTCAGGTTAGGGTTAGGGTTAGGGAATGGGGAGGGATTAGGGTACAGGTTAGGGTACAGCTGTGGTTTAGTGTTAGCGTACGTTTGAGGGCACGAGTTAGTCTTGGTGTCCTGGTTAAGATTAGGGAAAGGGTGAGCGTAAGGCTTCGGGTGAGGGTCAGGGTTAGGATTCGGGTTAGGGTTAGTGTTAGGGAATGGAGAGGCATTAGGAAACAGGTTAGGGTACGACAATGCTTAAGGGTTAGCTCAAGTGTGAGGGCACGAGTTAGTGTTGGTGTACTGGTTAAGACAACGGCACCGATGAGGGTAAGGCCTTGGAAAAGGGTCACGTTCAGGGTTTCGCTTAGGGTTAGGGTTAGGGAATGGGGAGGGATTAGGGTACAGGATAGGGTACGACAATGCTTAAGGGTTAGCGTACGTTTGAGGGCATGAGTTAGTGTTTGTGTACTGGTTAAGATTAGGGCATTGGTTAGGGTAGGGCATCGGAAGTGGGTCAGGTTTAGGGATGGGGTTAGGGTTAGGGTTAAGGAATGGGGAGGGATTAGGGTACAATTTAGGGTACGACAACGCTTAAGGTTTAGCGTACGTGTGAGGGCACGAGTTAGTGTTGGTGTCCGGGTTAAGATTAGGGCACGGGTGAGGGTAAGGCCTCGGGTGAGGGTCAGGGTTAGGATTCGGGTTAGGGTTAGGGTTAAGGAATGCAGAGGGATTAGGGTACAGCTTAGGGTACGACAGTGTTTAAGGGTCAACGTTCGTGTGAGGGCAAGGGTTAGTGTTAGTGTCTTGGTTAAGATTAGGGCACGGGTGAGGGTAAGGCTTTGGGTGAGGGTCAGGGTTAGGATTCGGGTTAGGGTTAGGGTTAGGGAATGGGGAGGGATTAGGGTACAGTTTAGGGTACGACAACGATTAAGGGTTAGCGTACGTGTGAGGGCACGAGTTAGTGTTGGTGTCCTGGTTAAGATTAGGGCACGGGTGAGGGTAAGGTTTCGGGTGAGGGTCAGGGATAGAATTCGTGTTAGGGTTAGGGTTAGGGAATGGGGAGATATTAGGGGACAGTTTAGGGTACCACAACGCTTAAGGTTTAGCGTACGTGTGAGGTCACTAGTTAGTGTTAGTGTACTGCTTACGATTAGGGTACGGGTGTGGGTAAGGCCTCGGAAGAGGGTCACGTTAAGGGTTAGGGTTAGGGTTAGGGTTAGGGAATGGGGATTGATTAGGGTACAGGTTACGGTACGGCAATGGCTTAGGGTTGGCGTACGTTAGAGGGCATGGGTTAGTGTTGATGTACTGGTTAAAATTAGGACACGGGTGAGGGTAAAGTTTCGGGTGAGTGTCATGGTTAGGTTTCAGTTTAGGGTTAGGCTTAGGGAATGGGGAGGGATTAGGGTACAGGTTAGTGTACCGCTGCGGTTTAGTGTTAGCGTACGTTTGAGGGCACGAGTTAGTCTTGGTGTCCTGATTAAGATTAGGACAAGGGTGAGGGTAAGGCTTCGGGTGAGTGTCAGGGTTAGGATTCGGGTTAGGGTTAGGGTTAGGGAATGGAGAGGGATTAGGGTACAGGTTAGGGTACGACAATGCTTAAGGGTTAGCGTAAGTGTGAGGGCACGAGTTAGTGTTGGTGTACTGGTTAAGACAACGGCACCGATGAGGGTAAGACCTCGGAAAAGGGTCACGTTCAGGGTTTGGCTTAGGGTTAGGGTTAGGGAATGGGGAGGGATTAGGGTACAGGATAGGGTACAATGCTTAAGGGTTAGCGTACGTTTGAGGGCATGAGTTAGTGTTTGTGTACTGGTTAAGATTAGGGCATTCGTTAGGGTAGGGCATCGGAAGTGGGTCAGGTTTAGGGATGGGGTTAGGGTTAGGGTTAAGGAATGGGGAGGTATTAGGGTACAATTAAGGGTACGACAACGCTTAAGGTTTAGCGTACGTGTGAGGGCACGAGTTAGTGTTGGTGTACTGGTTAAGACAACGGCACCTATGAGGGTAAGACCTCGGAAAAGGGTCACGTTCAGGGTTTCGCTTAGGGTTAGGGTTAGGGAATGGGGAGGCATTAGGGTACAGGATAGGGTACGACAATGCTTAAGGGTTAGCGTACGTTTGAGGGCATGAGTTAGTGTTTGTGTACTGGTTAAGATTAGGGCATTGGTTAGGGTAGGGCATCGGAAGTGGGTCAGTTTTAGGGATGGGGTTAGGGTTAGGGTTAAGGAATGGGGAGGGATTAGGGTACAATTTAGGGTACGACAACGCTTAAGGTTTAGCGTACGTGTGAGGGCACGAGTTAGTGTTGGTGTCCTGGTTAAGATTAGGGCACGGGGGAGGGTAAGGCTTCAGGTGAGGGTCAGGGATAGGATTCGGGTTAGGGTTAGGGTTAAGGAATGCAGATGGATTAGGGTACAGCTTAGGGTACGACAGTGCTTAAGGGTTAGCGTTCGTGTGAGGGCAAATGTTAGTGTTAGTGTCCTGGTTAAGATTATGGCACGGGTGAGGGTAAAGCTTCAGGTGAGGGTCAGGGATAGAATTAGAGTTAGGGTTAGGGTTAGGGAATGGGGAGATAGTAGGGCACAGTTTAGGGTACCACAACGCTTAAGGTTTAGCGTACGTGTGAGGGCACGAGATAGTGTTGGTGTCCTGGTTAAGATTAGGGCACGGGTGAGGGTAAGGTTTCGGGTGAGGGTCAGGGATAGAATACGGGTTAGGTTTAGGGTTAGGGAATGGGGAGATATTAGGGCACAGTTTAGGGTACCACAACGCTTAAGGTTCAGCATACGTGTGATGTCACTAGTTAGTGTTAGTGTACTGCTTACGATTAGGGCACGGGTGAGGGTAAGGCCTCGGAAGAGGGTCACGTTAAGGGTTAGGGTTAGGGTTAGGGTTAGGGAATGGGGATTGATTAGGGTACAGGTTAGGGTACGGCAATGGCTTAGGGTTGGCGTACATTAGAGGGCATTGGTTAGTGTTGATGTACTGGTTAAAATTAGGACACGGGTGCGGGTAAAGTGTCGGGTGAGTGTCATAGTTAGGTTTCAGGTTAGGGTTAGGGTTAGGGAATGTAGAGGGATTAGGGTACAGGTTAGGGTACCGCTGCGGTTTAGTGTTAGCGTACGTTTGAGGGCACGTGTTAGTGTTGGTGTCCTGGTTAAGATTAGGGCACGGGTGAGGGTAAGGCTTCGGGTGAGGGTCAGGGTTAGGATTCGGGTTAGGGTTAGTGTTAGGGAATGGAGAGGGATTAGGATACAGGTTAGGGTACGACAATGCTTAAGGGTTAGCTTAAGTGTGAGGGCACGAGTTAGTGTTGGTGTACTGGTTAAGACAACGGCACCGATGAGGGTAAGGCCTTGGAAAAGGGTCACGTTCAGGGTTTCGCTTAGGGTTAGGGTTAGGGAATGGGGAGGGATTAGGGTACAGGATAGGGTACGACAATGCTTAAGGGTTAGCGTACGTTTGAGGGCATGAGTTAGTGTTAGTGTACTGGTTAAGATTAGGGCATTGGTTAGGGTAGGGCATCGGAAGTGGGTCAGGTTTAGGGATGGGGTTAGGGTTAGGGTTAAGGAATTGGGAGGGATTAGGGTACAATTTAGGGTACGACAACGCTTAAGGTTTAGCGTACGTGTGAGGGCACGAGTTAGTGTTGGTGTCCTGGTTAAGATTAGGGCACGGGTGAGGGTAAGGCCTCGGGTGAGGGTCAGGGTTAGGATTCGGGTTAGGGTTAGGGTTAAGGAATGCAGAGGGATTAGGGTACAGCTTAGGGTACGACAGTGTTTAAGGGTTAACGTTCGTGTGAGGGCAAGGGTTAGTGTTAGTGTCTTGGTTAAGATTAGGGCACGGGTGAGGGTAAGGCTTTGGGTGAGGGTCAGGGTTAGGATTCGGGTTAGGGTTAGGGTTAGGGAATGGGGAGGGATTAGGGTACAGTTTAGGGTACGACAACGATTAAGGGTTAGCGTACGTGTGAGGGCACGAGTTAGTGTTGGTGTCCTGGTTAAGATTAGGGCACGGGTGAGGGTAAGGTTTCGGGTGAGGGTCAGGGATAGAATTCGTGTTAGGGTTAGGGTTAGGGAATGGGGAGATATTAGGGCACAGTTTAGGGTACCACAACGCTTAAGGTTTAGCGTACGTGTGAGGTCACTAGTTAGTGTTAGTGTACTGCTTACGATTAGGGCACGGGTGTGGGTAAGGCCTCGGAAGAGGGTCACGTTAAGGGTTAGGGTTAGGGTTAGGGTTAGGGAATGGGGATTGATTAGGGTACAGGTTACGGTACGGCAATGGCTTAGGGTTGGCGTACGTTAGAGGGCATGGGTTAGTGTTGATGTACTGGTTAAAATTAGGACACGGGTGAGGGTAAAGTTTCGGGTGAGTGTCATGGTTAGGTTTCAGTTTAGGGTTAGGCTTAGGGAATGGGGAGGGATTAGGGTACAGGTTAGTGTACCGCTGCGGTTTAGTGTTAGCGTACGTTTGAGGGCACGAGTTAGAGTTTGTGTACTGGTTAAGACAACGGCACCGATGAGGGTAAGACCTCGGAAAAGGGTCACGTTCAGGGTTTCGCTTAGGGATAGGGTTAGGGAATGGGGAGGGATTAGGGTACAGGATAGGGTACAATGCTTAAGGGTTAGCGTACGTTTGAGGGCATGAGTTAGTGTTTGTGTACTGGTTAAGATTAGGGCATTCGTTAGGGCAGGGCATCGGAAGTGGGTCAGGTTTAGGGATGGGGTTAGGGTTAGGGTTAAGGAATGGGGAGGTATTAGGGTACAATTAAGGGTACGACAATGCTTAAGGTTTAGCGTACGTGTGAGGGCACGAGTTAGTGTTGGTGTACTGGTTAAGACAACGGCACCGATAAGGGTAAGACCTCGGAAAAGGGTCACGTTCAGGGTTTCGCTTAGGGTTAGGGATAGGGAATGGGGAGGCATTAGGGTACAGGATAGGGTACGACAACGCTTAAGGTTTAGCATACGTGTGAGGGCACGAGTTAGTGTTGGTGTCCTGGTTAAGATTAGGGCACGGGTGAGGGTAAGGCTTCGGGTGAGTGTCAGGGTTAGGATTCGGGTTAGGGTTAGGGTTAAGGAATGCAGAGGGATTAGGGTACAGCTTAGGGTACGACGGTGCTTAAGGGTTACCGTTCGTGTGAGGGCAAGGGTTAGTGTTAGTGTCCTGGTTAAGATTAGGGCACGGGTGAGGGTAAGGCTTCAGGTGAGGGTCAGGATTAGGATTCGGGTTAGGGTTAGGGTTAGGGAATGGGGAGGGATTAGGGTACAGTTTAGGGTACGACAACGATTAAGTGTTAGCGTACGTGTGAGGACACGAGTTAGTTTTGTTGTCCTGGTTAAGATTAGGGCACGGGTGAGGGTAAGGTTTCGGGTGAGGGTCAGGGATAGAATTCGGGTTAGGGTAAGGGTTAGGGAACGGGGAGATATTAGGGCACAGTTTAGGGTACCACAACGATTAAGGTTTAGCGTACGTGTGAGGTCACTAGTTAGTGTTAGTGTACTGCTTACGATTAGGGCACGGGTGAGGGTAAGGCCTCAGAAGAGGGTCACGTTAAGGGTTAGGGTTAGGGTGAGGGTTAGGGTATGGGGATTGATTAGGGTACAGGTTAGTGTACGGCAATGGCTTAGGGTTAGCGTACGTTAGAGGGCATGGGTTAGTGTTGATGTACTGGTTAAAATTAGGACACGGGTGAGGGTAAAGTTTCGGGTGAGTGTCATGGTTAGGTTTCAGGTTAGGGTTTGGGTTAGGGAATGGAGAGGGATTAGGGTACAGGTTAGGGTACTGCTGCGGTTTAGTGTTAGCATACGTGTGAGGGCACGAGTTAGTCTTGGTGTCCTGGTTAAGATTAGGGCACGGGTGAGTGTAAGGCTTCGGGTGAGGGTCAGGGTTAGGATTCGGGTTAGGGGTAGGTTTCGGGAATGGAGAGGGATTAGGGTACAGGTTAGGGTACGACAATGCTTAAGGGTTAGCGTAAGTGTGAGGGCACGAGTTAGTGTTGGTGTACTGGTTAAGACAAAGGCACCGATGAGGGTAAGGCCTTGGAAAAGGATCACATTCAGGGTTTCGCTTAGGGTTAGTGTTAGGGAATGGGGAGGGATTAGGGTACAGGATAGGGTACGACAATGCTTAAGGATTAGCGTACGTTTGAGGGCATGAGTTAGTGTTTGTGTACTGGTTAAGGTTAGGGCATTGGTTAGGGTAGGGCATCGGAAGTGGGTCAGGTTTAGGGATGGGGTTAGCGTTAGGGTTAAGGAATTGGGAGGGTTTATTGTACAATTTAGGGTCCGACAACGCTTAAGGTTTAGCGTACGTGCGAGGGCACGAGTTAGTGTTGGTGTCCTGGTTAAGATTAGGGCACGGGTGAGGGTAAGGCTTCGGGTGAGGGTCAGGGTTAGGATTCGGGTTAGGATTACGGTTAAGGAATGCAGATGGATTAGGGTACAGCTTAGGGTACGACAGTGCTTAAGGGTTAGCGTTCGTGTGAGGGCAAAGGTTAGTGTTAGTGTCCTGGTTAAGATTAGGGCACGGGTGAGGGTAAGGCTTCAGGTGAGGGTCAGGGTTAGGATTCGGGTTAGGGTTAGGGTTAGTGAATGGGGAGGGATTAGGGTACAGTTTAGGGTACGACAACGATTAAGTGTTAGCGTACGTGTGAGGGCACGAGTTAGTGTTGGTGTCCTGGTTAAGATTAGGGCACAGGTGAGGGTAAGGTTTCGGGTGAGGGTCAGGGATAGAATTCGGGTTAGGGTTAGGGTTAGGGAATGGGGAGATATTAGGGCACAGTTTAGGGTACCACAACGCTTAAGGTTTAGCGTACGTGTGAGGGCACGAGTTAGTGTTGGTGTCCTGGTTAAGATTAGGGCACGGGTGAGGGTAAGGTTTCGGGTGGCGGTCAGGGATAGAATATGGGTTAGGTTTAGGGTTAGGGAATGGGGAGATATTAGGGCACAGTTTAGGGTACCACAACGCTTAAGGTTTAGCGTACGTGTGAGGTCACTAGTTAGTGTTAGTGTACTGCTTACGATTAGGGCACGGGTGAGGGTAAGGCCTCGGAAGAGGGTCACGTTAAGGGTTAGGTTTAGGGTTAGGGTTAGGGAATGGGGATTGATTAGGGTACAGGTTAGGGTACGGCAATGGCTTAGGGTTAGCGTACGTTAGAGGGCATGGGTTAGTGTTGATGTACTGATTAAAATTAGGACACGGGTGAGGGTAAAGTTTCGGGTGAGTGTCATGGTTAGGTTTCAGGTTAGGGTTAGGGTTAGGGAATGGAGAGGGATTAGGGTACAGGTTAGGGTACCGCTGCGGTTTAGTGTTAGCGTACGTGTGAGGGCACGAGTTAGTCTTGGTGTCCTGGTTAAGATTAGGGCACGGGTGAGGGTAAGGCTTCGGGTGAGGGTCAGGTTTAGGATTCGGGTTAGGGTTAGGGTTAGGGAATGGAGAGGGATTAGGGTACATGTTAGTGTACGACAATGCTTAAGTGTTAGCGTAAGTGTGAGGGCACGAGTTAGTGTTGGTGTACTGGTTAAGACAAGGGCACCGATGAGGGTAAGGCCTCGGAAAAGGGTCACGTTCAGGGTTTCGCTTAGGGTTAGGGTTAGGGAATGGGGAGGCATTAGGGTACAGGATAGGGTACGACAATGCTTAAGGGTTAGCGTACGTTTGAGGGCATGAGTTAGTGTTTGTGTACTGGTTAAGATTAGGGCATTGGTTAGGGTAGGGCATCGGAAGTGGGTCAGTTTTAGGGATGGGGTTAGGGTTAGGGTTAAGGAATGGGGAGGGATTAGGGTACAATTTCGGGTACGACAACGCTTAAGGTTTAGCGTACGTGTGAGGGCACGAGTTAGTCTTGGTGTCCTCGTTAAGATTAGGGCATGGGTGAGGGTAATGCTACGGGTGAGGGTCAGGTTTAGGATTCGTGTTAGGGTTAGGGTTAAGGAATGCAGAGGGATTAGGGTACAGCTTAGGGTACGACAGTGCTTAAGGTTTAGCGTTCGTGTGAGGGCAAGGGTTAGTGTTAGTGTCCTGGTTAAGATTAGGGCACTGGTGAGGGTAAGGCTTCAGGTGAGGGTCAGGGTTAGGATTCGGGTTAGGGTTAGGGTTAAGGAATGAGGAGGGATTAGGGTACAGTTTAGGGTACGACAACGATTAAGGGTTAGCGTACGTGTGAGGGCACGAGTTAGTGTGGGTGTCCTGGTTAAGATTAGGGCACGGGTGAGGGTAAGGTTTCGCGTGTGGGTCAGGGATAGAATTCGGGTTAGGGTTAGGGTTAGGGAATGGGGAAATATTAGGGCACAGTTTAGGGTACCACAACGCTTAAGGTTTAGCGTACGTGTGAGGTCACTAGTTAGTGTTAGTGTACTGCTTACGATTAGGGCACGGGTGAGGGTAAGGCCTCGGAAGAGGGTCATGTTAAGGGTTAGGGTTAGGGTTAGGGTTAGGGAATGCGGATTGATTAGGGTACAGGTTAGGGTACGGCAATGGCTTAGGGTTAGCGTACGTTAGAGGGCATGGGTTAGTGTTGATGTACTGGTTAAAATTATGACACGGGTGAGGGTAAAGTTTCGGGTGAGTGTCATGGTTAGGTTTCAGGTTAGGGTTAGGGTTAGGGAATGGAGAGGGATTAGGGTACAGGTTAGGGTACCGCTGCGGTTTAGAGTTAGCGTACGTGTGAGGGCACGAGTTAGTCTTGGTGTCCTGGTTAAGATTCGGGCACGGGTGAGGGTAAGGCTTCGGGTGAGGGTCAGGGTTAGGATTCGGGTTAGGGTTAGGGTTAGGGAATGGAGAGGGATTAGGGTACATGTTAGTGTACGACAATGGTTAAGTGTTAGCGTAAGTGTGAGGGCACGTGTTAGTGTTGGTGTACTGGTTAAGACAAGGGCACCGATGAGGGTAAGGCCTCGGAAAATGGTCACGTTCAGGGTTTCGCTTAGAGTTAGGGTTAGGGAATGGGGATTGATTAGGGTACAGGATAGGATACGACAATGCTTAAGGGTTAGCGTACGTTTGAGGGCATGAGTTAGTTTTTGTGTACTGGTTGTGGTTAGGGCATTGGTTACGGTAGGGCATCGGAAGTGGGTCAGGTTTAGGGATCTGGTTAGGGTTAGGGTTAAGGAATGGGGAGGGATTAGGGTACAATTTAGGGTACGACAACGCTTAAGGTTTAGCGTACGTGTGAGGGCACGAGTTAGTGTTGGTGTCCTGGTTAAGATTAGGGCACGGGTGAGGGTAAGGCTTCGGGTGAGGGTCAGGGTTAGGATTCGTGTTAGGGTTAGGGTTAAGGAATGCAGAGGGATTAGGGTACAGCTTAGGTTACGACAGTGCTTAAGGGTTAGCGTTCGTGTGAGGCCAAGGGTTAGTGTTAGTGTCCTGGTTAAGATTAGGGCACGGGTGAGGGTAAGGCTTCAGGTGAGGGTCAGAGTTAGGATTCGGGTTAGGGTTAGGGTTAGGGAATGGGGAGGGATTAGGGTACAGTTTAGGGTATGACAACGATTTAGGGTTAGGGTACGTGTGAGGGCACGAGTTAGTGTTGGTGTCCTGGTTAAGATTAGGGCACGGGTGAGGGTAAGGTTTCGGGTGAGGGTCAGGGATAGAATTCGTGTTAGGGTTAGGGTTAGGGAATGGGGAGATATTAAGGCACAGTTTAGGGTACCACAACGCTTAAGGTTTAGTGTACGTGTGAGGTCACTAGTTAGTGTTAGTGTACTGCTTACGATTAGGGCACGGGTGAGGGTAAGGCCTCGGAAGAGGGTCACGTTAAGGGTTAGGGTTAGGGTTAGGGTTAGGGAATGGGGATTGATTAGGGTAGGGTTAGTGTACGGCAATGGCTTAGGGTTAGCGTACGTTAGAGGGCATGGGTTAGTGTTGATGTACTGGTTAAAATTAGGACACGGGTGAGGGTAAAGTTTCGGGTGAGTGTCATGGTTAGGTTTCAGGTTAGGGTTTGGGTTAGGGAATGGAGAGGGATTAGGGTACAGGTTAGGGTACTGCTGCGGTTTAGTGTTAGCATACGTGTGAGGGCACGAGTTAGTCTTGGTGTCCTGGTTAAGATTAGGGCACGGGTGAGTGTAAGGCTTCGGGTGAGGGTCAGGGTTAGGATTCGGGTTAGGGGTAGGTTTCGGGAATGGAGAGGGATTAGGGTACAGGTTAGGGTACGACAATGCTTAAGGGTTAGCGTAAGTGTGAGGGCACGATTTAGTGTTGGTGTACTGGTTAAGACAAAGGCAACGATGAGGGTAGGGCCTTGGAAAAGGATCACATTCAGGGTTTCGCTTAGGGTTAGTGTTAGGGAATGGGGAGGGATTAGGGTACAGGATAGGGTACGACAATGCTTAAGGGTTAGCGTACGTTTGAGGGCATGAGTTAGTGTTTGTGTACTGGTTAAGGTTAGGGCATTGGTTAGGGTAGGGCATCGGAAGTGGGTCAGGTTTAGGGATGGGGTTAGCGTTAGGGTTAAGGAATGGGGAGGGATTATTGTACAATTTAGGGTACGACAACGCTTAAGGTTTAGCGTACGTGCGAGGGCACGAGTTAGTGTTGGTGTCCTGGTTAAGATTAGGGCACGGGTGAGGGTAAGGCTTCGGGTGAGGGTCAGGGTTAGGATTCGGGTTAGGATTACGGTTAAGGAATGCAGATGGATTAGGGTACAGCTTAGGGTACGACAGTGCTTAAGGGTTAGCGTTCGTGTGAGGGCAAAGGTTAGTGTTAGTGTCCTGGTTAAGATTAGGGCACGGGTGAGGGTAAGGCTTCAGGTGAGGGTCAGGGTTAGGATTCGGGTTAGGGTTAGGGTTAGTGAATGGGGAGGGATTAGGGTACAGTTTAGGGTACGACAACGATTAAGTGTTAGCGTACGTGTGAGGGCACGAGTTAGTGTTGGTGTCCTGGTTAAGATTAGTGCACAGGTGAGGGTAAGGTTTCGGGTGAGGGTCAGGGATAGAATTCGGGTTAGGGTTAGGGTTAGGGAATGGGGAGATATTAGGGCAAAGTTTAGGGTACCACAACGCTTAAGGTTTAGCGTACGTGTGAGGGCACGAGTTAGTGTTGGTGTCCTGGTTAAGATTAGGGCACGGGTGAGGTTAAGGTTTCGGGTGGCGGTCAGGGATAGAATATGGGTTAGGTTTAGGGTTAGGGAATGGGGAGATATTAGGGCACAGTTTAGGGTACCACAACGCTTAAGGTTTAGCGTACGTGTGAGGTCACTAGTTAGTGTTAGTGTACTGCTTACGATTAGGGCACGGGTGTGGGAAAGGCCTCGGAAGAGGGTCACGTTAAGGGTTAGGTTTAGGGTTAGGGTTAGGGAATGGGGATTGATTAGGGTACAGGTTAGGGTACGGCAATGGCTTAGGGTTAGCGTACGTTAGAGGGCATGGGTTAGTGTTGATGTACTGATTAAAATTAGGACACGGGTGAGGGTAAAGTTTCGGGTGAGTGTCATGGTTAGGTTTCAGGTTAGGGTTAGGGTTAGGGAATGGAGAGGGATTAGGGTACAGGTTAGGGTACCGCTGCGGTTTAGTGTTAGCGTACGTGTGAGGGCACGAGTTAGTCTTGGTGTCCTGGTTAAGATTAGGGCACGGGTGAGGGTAAGGCTTCGGGTGAGGGTCAGGTTTAGGATTCGGGTTAGGGTTAGGGTTAGGGAATGGAGAGGGATTAGGGTACATGTTAGTGTACGACAATGCTTAAGTGTTAGCGTAAGTGTGAGGGCACGAGTTAGTGTTGGTGTACTGGTTAAGACAAGGGCACCGATTAGGGTAAGGCCTCGGAAAAGGGTCACGTTCAGGGTTTCGCTTAGGGTTAGGGTTAGGGAATGGGGAGGCATTAGGGTACAGGATAGGGTACGACAATGCTTAAGGGTTAGCGTACGTTTGAGGGCATGAGTTAGTGTTTGTGTACTGGTTAAGATTAGGGCATTGGTTAGGGTAGGGCATCGGAAGTGGGTCAGTTTTAGGGATGGGGTTAGGGTAAGGGTTAAGGAATGGGGAGGGATTAGGGTACAATTTCGGGTACGACAACGCTTAAGGTTTAGCGTACGTGTGAGGGCACGAGTTAGTCTTGGTGTCCTCGTTAAGATTAGGGCATGGGTGAGGGTAATGCTACGGGTGAGGGTCAGGTTTAGGATTCGTGTTAGGGTTAGGGTTAAGGAATGCAGAGGGATTAGGGTACAGCTTAGGGTACGACAGTGCTTAAGGTTTAGCGTTCGTGTGAGGGCAAGGGTTAGTGTTAGTGTCCTGGTTAAGATTAGGGCACTGGTGAGGGTTAGGCTTCAGGTGAGGGTCAGGGTTAGGATTCGGGTTAGGGTTAGGGTTAAGGAATGAGGAGGGATTAGGGTACAGTTTAGGGTACGACAACGATTAAGGGTTAGGGTACGTGTGAGGGCACGAGTTAGTGTTGGTGTCCTGGTTAAGATTAGGGCACGGGTGAGGGTAAGGTTTCGGGTGAGGGTCAGGGATAGAATTCGTGTTAGGGTTAGGGTTAGGGAATGGGGAGATATTAGGGCACAGTTTAGGGTACCACAACGCTTAAGGTTTAGCGTACGTGTGAGGTCACTAGTTAGTGTTAGTGTACTGCTTACGATTAGGGCACGGGTGAGGGTAAGGCCTCGGAAGAGGGTCACGTTAAGGGTTAGGGTTAGGGTTAGGGTTAGGGAATGGGGATTGATTAGGGTAGGGTTAGTGTACGGCAATGGCTTAGGGTTAGCGTACGTTAGAGGGCATGGGTTAGTGTTGATGTACTGGTTAAAATTAGGACACGGGTGAGGGTAAAGTTTCGGGTGAGTGTCATGGTTAGGTTTCAGGTTATGGTTAGGGTTAGGGAATGGAGAGGGATTAGAGTACAGGTTAGGGTACCGCTGCGGTTTAGTGATAGCGTACGTTTGAGGGCACGTGTTAGTCTTGGTGTCCTGGTTAAGATTAGGGCACGGGCGAGGGTAAGGCTTCGGGTGAGGGTCAGGGTTAGGATTCGGTTTAGGGTTAGGGGTAGGGAATGGAGAGGGATTAGGGTACATGTTAGGGTACGAGAATGCTTAAGGGTTAGCGTAAGTGTGAGGGCACGAGTTAGTGTTGGTGTACTGGTTAAGACAAGGGCACCGATGAGGGTAAGGCCTCAGAAAAGGGTCACGTTCAGGGTTTCGCTTAGGGTTAGGGTTAGGGAATGGGGAGGCATTAGGGTACAGGATAGGGTACGACAATGCTTAAGGGTTAGCGTACGTTTGAGGGCATGAGTTAGTGTTTGTGTACTGGTTAAGATTAGGGCATTGGTTAGGGTAGGGCATCGGAAGTGGGTCAGTTTTAGGGATGGGGTTAGGGTTAGGGTTAAGGAATGGGGAGGGATTAGGGTACAATTTAGGGTACGACAACGCTTAAGGTTTAGCGTACGTGTGAGGGCACGAGTTAGTGTTGGTGTCCTGGTTAAGATTAGGGCACGGGTGAGGGTAAGGCTTCAGGTGAGTGTCAGGGTTAGGATTCGGGTTAGGGTTAGGGTTAAGGAATGCAGATGGATTAGGGTACAGCTTAGGGTACGACAGTGCTTAAGGGTTAGCGTTCGTGTGAAGGCAAAGGTTAGTGTTAGTGTCCTGGTTAAGATTAGGGCACGGGTGAGGGTAAGGCTTCAGGTGAGGGTCAGGGTTAGGAATCGGGTTAGGGTTAGGGTTAGGGAATGGGGAGGGATTAGGGTACAGTTTAGGGTACGACAACGATTAAGGGTTAGCGTACGTGTGAGGGCACGAGTTAGTGTTGGTGTCCTGGTTAAGATTAGGGCACGGGTGAGGGTAAGCTTTCGGGTGAGGGTCAGGGATAGAATTCGGGTTAGGGTTAGGGTTAGGGAATGGGGAGATAGTAGGGCACAGTTTAGGGTACCACAACGCTTAAGGTTTAGCGTACGTGTGAGGGCACGAGTTAGTGCTGGTGTCCTGGTTAAGATTAGGGCACGGGTGAGGGTAAGGTTTCGGGTGAGGGTCAGGGATAGAATACGGGTTAGGTTTAGGGTTAGGGAATGGGGAGATATTAGGGCACAGTTTATGGTACCACAACGCTTAAGGTTTAGCGTACGTGTGATGTCACTAGTTAGTGTTAGTGTACTGCTTACGATTAGGGCACGGGTGAGGGTAAGGCCTCGGAAGAGGGTCACGTAAAGGTTAGGGTTATGGTTATGGTTAGGGAATGGGGATTGATTAGGGTAGAGGTTAAGGTACGGCAATGGCTTAGGGTTAGCGTATGTTAGAGGGCATGGGTTAGTGTTGATGTACTGATTAAAATTAGGACACGGGTGAGGGTAAAGTTTCGGGTGAGTGTCATGGTTAGGTTTCAGGTTAGGCTTAGGGTTAGGGAATTGAGAGGGATTAGGGTACAGGTTAGGGTACGACAATGCTTAAGGGTTAGCGTAAGTGTGAGGGCACGAGTTAGTGTTGGTGTACTGGTTAAGACAAAGGCACCGATGAGGGTAAGGCCTCGGAAAAGGGTCACGTTAAGGGTTTCGCTTAGGGTTAAGGTTAGGGAATGGGGAGGGATTAGGGTACAGGATAGGGTACGACAACGCTTAAGGTTTAGCGTACGTGTGAGGGCACGAGTTAGTGTTGGTGTCCTGGTTAAGATTAGGGCACGGGTGAGGGTAAGGCTTCGGGTTCGGGTCAGGGTTAGGATTCGTGTTAGGTTTAGTGTTAAGGAATGCAGAGGGATTAGGGTACAGCTTAGGGTACGACAGTGCTTAAGGGTTAGCGTTCGTGTGAGGGCAAGGGTTAGTTTTAGTGTCCTGGTTAAGATTAGGGCACGGGTGAGGGTAAGGCTTCAGGTGAGGGTCAGAGTTAGGATTCGGGTTAGGGTTAGGGTTAGGGAATGGGGAGGGATTATGGTACAGTTTAGGGTACGACAACGATTAAGGGTTAGCGTACGTGTGAGGGCACGAGTTAGTGTTGGTGTCCTGGTTAAGATTAGGGAACGGGTGAGGGTAAGGCCTCGGAAGAGGGTCACGTTAAGATTAGGGTTATGGTTATGGTTAGGGAATGGGGATTGATTAGGGTAGAGGTTAGGGTACGGCAATGGCTTAGGGTTAGCGTATGTTAGAGGGCATGGGTTAGTGTTGATGTACTGATTAAAATTAGGACACGGGTGAGGGTAAAGTTTCGGGTGAGTGTCATGGTTAGGTTTCAGGTTAGGGTTAGGCTTAGGGAATTGAGAGGGATTAGGGTACAGGTTAGGGTACGACAATGCTTAAGGGTTAGCGTAAGTGTGAGGGCACGAGTTAGTGTTGGTGTACTGGTTAAGACAAAGGCACCGATGAGGGTAAGGCCTCGGAAAAGGGTCACGTTAAGGGTTTCGCTTAGGGTTAGGGTTAGGGAATGGGGAGGGATTAGGGTACAGGTTAGAGTACGACAACGCTTAAGGTTTAGCGTACGTGTGAGGGCACGAGTTAGTGTTGGTGTCCTGGTTAAGATTAGGGCACGGGTGAGGGTAAGGCTTCGGGTTCGGGTCAGGGTTAGGATTCGTGTTAGGTTTAGTGTTAAGGAATGCAGAGGGATTAGGGTACAGCTTATGGTACGACAGTGCTTAAGGGTTAGCATTCGTGTGAGGGCAAGGGTTAGTTTTAGTGTCCTGGTTAAGATTAGGGCACGGGTGAGGGTAAGGCTTCAGGTGAGGGTCAGAGTTAGAATTCGGGTTAGGGTTAGGGTTAGGGAATGGGGAGGGATTATGGTACAGTTTAGGGTACGACAACGATTAAGGGTTAGCGTACGTGTGAGGGCACGAGTTAGTGTTGGTGTCCTGGTTAAGATTAGGGCACGGGTGAGGGTAAGGTTTCGGGTGGCGGTCAGGGATAGAATATGGGTTAGGTTTAGGGTTAGGGAATGGGGAGATATTAGGGCACAGTTTAGGGTACCACAACGCTTAAGGTTTAGCGTACGTGTGAGGTCACTAGTTAGTGTTAGTGTACTGCTTACGATTAGGGCACGGGTGAGGGTAAGGCCTCGGAAGAGGGTCACGTTAAGGGTTAGGTTTAGGGTTAGGGTTAGGGAATGGGGATTGATTAGGGTACAGGTAATGGTACGGCAATGGCTTAGGGTTAGCGTACGTTAGAGGGCATGGGTTAGTGTTGATGTTCTGATTAAAATTAGGACACGGGTGAGGGTAAAGTTTCGGGTGAGTGTCATGGTTAGGTTTCAGGTTAGGGTTAGGGTTAGGGAAAGGAGAGGGATTAGGGTACAGGTTAGGGTACCGCTGCGGTTTAGTGTTAGCGTACGTGTGAGGGCACGAGTTAGTCTTGGTGTCCTGGTTAAGATTAGGGCACGGGTGAGGGTAAGGCTTCGGGTGAGGCTCAGGTTTAGGATTCGGGTTACGGTTAGGGTTAGGGAATGGAGAGGGATTAGGGTACATGTTAGTGTACGACAATGCTTAAGTGTTAGCGTAAGTGTGAGGGCACGAGTTAGTGTTGGTGTACTGGTTAAGACAAGGGCACCGATGAGGGTAAGGCCTCGGAAAAGGGTCACGTTCAGGGTTTCGCTTAGGGTTAGGGTTAGGGAATGGGGAGGCATTAGGGTACAGGATAGGGTACGACAATGCTTAAGGGTTAGCGTACGTTTGAGGGCATGAGTTAGTTTTTGTGTACTGGTTAAGATTAGGGCATTGGTTAGGGTAGGGCATCGGAAGTGGGTCAGTTTTAGGGATGGGGTTAGGGTTAGGGTTAAGGAATGGGGAGGGATTAGGGTACAATTTCGGGTACGACAACGCTTAAGGTTTAGCGTACGTGTGAGGGCACGAGTTAGTCTTGGTGTCCTCGTTAAGATTAGGGCATGGGTGAGGGTAAGGCTATGGGTGAGGGTCAGGTTTAGGATTCGTGTTAGGGTTAGGGTTAAGGAATGCAGAGGGATTAGGGTACAGCTTAGGGTACGACAGTGCTTAAGGTTTAGCGTTAGTGTGAGGGCAAGGGTTAGTGTTAGTGTCCTGGTTAAGATTAGGGCACTGGTGAGGGTAAGGCTTCAGGTGAGGGTCAGGGTTAGGATTCGGGTTAGGGTTAGGGTTAAGGAATGGGGAGGGATTAGGGTACAGTTTAGGGTACGACAACGATTAAGGGTTAGCGTACGTGTGAGGGCACGAGTTAGTGTGGGTGTCCTGGTTAAGATTAGGGCACGGGTGAGGGTAAGGTTTCGGGTGTGGGTCAGGGATAGAATTCGTGTTAGGGTTAGGGTTAGGGAATGGGGAAATATTAGGGCACAGTTTAGGGTACCACAACGCTTAAGGTTTAGCGTACGTGTGAGGTCACTAGTTAGTGTTAGTGTACTGCTTACGATTAGGGCACGGGTGAGGGTAAGGCCTCGGAAGAGGGTCACGTTAAGGTTAGGGTTATGGTTATGGTTAGGGAATGGGGATTGATTTGGGTAGAGGTTAGGGTACGGCAATGGCTTAGGGTTAGCGTATGTTAGAGGGCATGGGTTAGTGTTGATGTACTGATTAAAATTAGGACACGGGTGAGGGTAAAGTTTCGGGTGAGTGTCATGGTTAGGTTTCAGGTTAGGCTTAGGGTTAGGGAATTGAGAGGGATTAGGGTACAGGTTAGGGTACGACAATGCTTAAGGGTTAGCGTAAGTGTGAGGGCACGAGTTAGTGTTGGTGTACTGGTTAAGACAAAGGCACCGATGAGGGTAAGGCCTCGGAAAAGGGTCACGTTTAGGGTTTCGCTTAGGGTTAAGGTTAGGGAATGGGGAGGGATTAGGGTACAGGATAGGGTACAACAACGCTTAAGGTTTAGCGTACGTGTGAGGGCACGAGTTAGTGTTGGTGTCCTGGTTAAGATTAGGGCACGGGTGAGGGTAAGGCTTCGGGTTCGTGTCAGGGTTAGGATTCGTGTTAGGTTTAGTGTTAAGGAATGCAGAGGGATTAGGGTACAGCTTAGGGTACGACAGTGCTTAAGGGTTAGCGTTCGTGTGAGGGCAAGGGTTAGTTTTAGTGTCCTGGTTAAGATTAGGGCACGGGTGAGGGTAAGGCTTCAGGTGAGGGTCAGAGTTAGGATTCGGGTTAGGGTTAGGGTTAGGGAATGGGGAGGGATTATGGTACAGTTTAGGGTACGACAACGATTAAGGGTTACCGTACGTGTGAGGGCACGAGTTAGTGTTGGTGTCCTGGTTAAGATTAGGGAACGGGTGAGGGTAAGGCCTCGGAAGAGGGTCACGTTAAGGTTAGGGTTATGGTTATGGTTAGGGAATGGGGATTGATTAGGGTAGAGGTTAGGGTACGGCAATGGCTTAGGGTTAGCGTATGTTAGAGGGCATGGGTTAGTGTTGATGTACTGATTAAAATTAGGACACGGGTGAGGGTAAAGTTTCGGGTGAGTGTCATGGTTAGGTTTCAGGTTAGGGTTAGGGTTAGGGAATTGAGAGGGATTAGGGTACAGGTTAGGGTACGACAATGCTTAAGGGTTTGCGTAAGTGTGAGGGCACGAGTTAGTGTTGGTGTACTGGTTAAGACAAAGGCACCGATGAGGGTAAGGCCTCGGAAAAGGGTCACGTTAAGGGTTTCGCTTAGGGTTAGGGTTAGGGAATGGGGAGGGATTAGGGTACAGGTTAGGGTACGACAACGCTTAAGGTTTAGCGTACGTGTGAGGGCACGAGTTAGTGTTGGTGTCCTGGTTAAGATTAGGGCACGGGTGAGGGTAAGGTTTCAGGTTCGGGTCAGGGTTAGGATTCGTGTTAGGTTTAGTGTTAAGGAATGCAGAGGGATTAGGGTACAGCTTAGGGTACGACAGCGCTTAAGGGTTAGCGTTCATGTGAGGGCAAGGGTTAGTGTTAGTGTCCTGGTTAAGATTAGGGCACGGGTGAGGGTAAGGCTTCGGGTGAGGTTCAGGGTTATGATTCGTGTTAGGGTTAGGGTTAAGGAATGCAGAGGGATTAGGGTACAGCTTAGGGTACGATAGTGCTTAAGGGTTAGCGTTCGTGTTTGGGCAAGGGTTAGTGTTAGTGTCCTGTTTAAGATTAGGGCACGGGTGAGCGTAAGGCTTCAGATGAGGGTCAGGGTTAGGATTGGGGTTAGGGTTAGGATTAGGGAATGGGGTGGGATTAGGTTACAGTTTAGGGTACGACAACGATAAAGGGTTAGCGTACGTGTGAGTGCACGAGTTAGTGTTGGTGTCCTGGTTAAGATTAGGGCACGGGTGAGGGTAAGGTTTCGGGTGAGGGTCAGGGATAGAATTCGTGTTAGGGTTAGGGTTAGGGAATGGGGAGATATTAGGGCACAGTTTAGGGTACCACAACGCTTAAGGTTTAGCGTACGTGTGAGGTCACTAGTTAGTGTTAGTGTACTGCTTACGATTAGGGCACGGGTGAGGGTAAGGCCTCGGAAGAGGGTCACGTTAAGGGTTAGGGTTAGGGTTAGGGTTAGGGAATGGGGATTGATTAGGGTAGGGTTAGTGTACAGCAATGGCTTAGGGTTAGCGTACGTTAGAGGGCATGTGTTAGTGTTGATGTACTGGTTAAAATTAGGACACGGGTGAGGGTAAAGTTTCGGGTGAGTGTCATGGTTAGGTTTCAGGTTAGGGTTAGGGTTAGGGAATGGAGAGGGATTAGAGTACAGGTTAGGGTACCGCTGCGGTTAAGTGATAGCGTACGTTTGAGGGCACGAGTTAGTCTTGGTGTCCTGGTTAAGATTAGGGCACGGGCGAGGGTAAGGCTTCGGGTGAGGGTCAGGGTTAGGATTCGGTTTAGGGTTAGGGGTAGGGAATGCAGATGGATTAGGGTACAGCTTAGGGTACGACAGTGCTTAAGGGTTAGCGTTCGTGTGAGGGCAAAGGTTAGTGTTAGTGTCCTGGTTAAGATTAGGGCACGGGTGAGGGTAAGGCTTCAGGTGAGGGTCAGGGTTAGGAATCGGGTTAGGGTTAGGGTTAGGGAATGGGGAGGGATTAGGGTACAGTTTAGGGTACGACAACGATTAAGGGTTAGCGTACGTGTGAGGGCACGAGTTAGTGTTGGTGTCCTGGTTAAGATTAGGGCACGGGTGAGGGTAAGGTTTCGGGTGAGGGTCAGGGATAGAATTCGGGTTAGGGTTAGGGTTAGGGAATGGGGAGATAGTAGGGCACAGTTTAGGGTACCACAACGCTTAAGGTTTAGCGTACGTGTGAGGGCACGAGTTAGTGCTGGTGTCCTGGTTAAGATTAGGGCATGGGTGAGGGTAAGGTTTCGGGTGAGGGTCAGGGATAGAATACGGGTTAGGTTTAGGGTTAGGGAATGGGGAGATATTAGGGCACAGTTTAGGGTACCACAACGCTTAAGGTTTAGCGTACGTGTGATGTCACTAGTTAGTGTTAGTGTACTGCTTACGATTAGGGCACGGGTGAGGGTAAGGCCTCGGAAGAGGGTCACGTTAAGGTTAGGGTTATGGTTATGGTTAGGGAATGGGGATTGATTAGGGTAGAGGTTAGGGTACGGCAATGGCTTAGGGTTAGCGTATGTTAGAGGGCATGGGTTAGTGTTGATGTACTGATTAAAATTAGGACACGGGTGAGGGTAAAGTTTCGGGTGAGTGTCATGTTTAGTTTTCAGGTTAGGCTTAGGGTTAGGGAATTGAGAGGGATTAGGGTACAGGTTAGGGTACGACAATGCTTAAGGGTTAGCGTAAGTGTGAGGGCACGAGTTAGTGTTGGTGTACTGGTTAAGACAAAGGCACCGATGAGGGTAAGGCCTCGGAAAAGGGTCACGTTAAGGGTTTCGCTTAGGGTTAGGGTTAGGGAATGGGGAGGGATTAGGGTACAGGATAGGGTACGACAACGCTTAAGGTTTAGCGTACGTGTGAGGGCACGAGTTAGTGTTGGTGTCCTGGTTAAGATTAGGGCACGGGTGAGGGTAAGGCTTCGGGTTCGGGTCAGGGTTAGGATTCGTGTTAGGTTTAGTGCTAAGGAATGCAGAGGGATTAGGGTACAGCTTAGGGTATGACAGTGCTTAAGGGTTAGCGTTCGTGTGAGGGCAAGGGTTAGTTTTAGTGTCCTGGTTAAGATTAGGGCACGGGTGAGGGTAAGGCTTCAGGTGAGGGTCAGAGTTAGGATTCGGGTTAGGGTTAGGGTTAGGGAATGGGGAGGGATTATGGTACAGTTTAGGGTACGACAACGATTAAGGGTTAGCGTACGTGTGAGGGCACGAGTTAGTGTTGGTGTCCTGGTTAAGATTAGGGCACGGGTGAGGGTAAGGTTTCGGGTGAGGGTCAGGGATAGAATTCGTGTTAGGGTTAGGGTTAGGGAATGGGGAGATATTAGGGCACAGTTTAGGGTACCACAACACTTAAGGTTTAGCGTACGTGTGAGGTCACTAGTTAGTGTTAGTGTACTGCTTACGATTAGGGCACGGGTGAGGGTAAGGCCTCGGAAGAGGGTCACGTTAAGGGTTAGGGTTAGGGTTAGGGTTAGGGAATGGGGATTGATTAGGGTACAGGTTAGGGTACGGCAATGGCTTAGGGTTAGCGTACGTTAGAGGGCATGGGTTAGTGTTGATGTACTGGTTAAAATTAGGACACGGGTGAGGGTAAAGTTTCGGGTGAGTGTCATGGTTAGGTTTCAGGTTAGGGTTAGGGTTAGGGAATGGAGAGGGATTAGGGTACAGGTTAGGGTACCGCTGCGGTTTAGTGTTAGCGTACATGTGAGGGCACGAGTTAGTCTTGGTGTCCTGGTTAAGATTAGGTCACGGGTGAGGGTAAGGCTTCGGGTGAGGGTCAGGGTTAGGATTCGGGTTAGGGTTCGGGTTCGGGAAAGCAGAGGGATTAGGGTACAGGTTAGGGTACGAAAATTCTTAAGTGTTAGCGTAAGTGTGAGGGCATGAGTTAGTGTTGGTGTACTGGTTAAAACAAGGGCACCGATGAGGGTAAGGCCTCGGAAAACGGTCAAGTTCAGGGTTTCGCTTAGGGTTAGGGTTTCGGAATGGGGAGGGATTAGGGTACAGGTTAGGGTACCGCTGCGGTTTAGTGATAGCGTACGTTTGAGGGCACGTGTTAGTCTTGGTGTCCTGGTTAAGATTAGGGCACGGGCGAGGGTAAGGCTTCGGGTGAGGGTCAGGGTTAGGATTCGGGTTAGGGTTAGGGTTAGGGAATGGAGAGGGATTAGGGTACATGTTAGGGTACAACAATGCTTAAGGGTTAGCGTAAGTGTGAGGGCACGAGTTAGTGTTGGTGTAGTGGTTAAGACAAGGGCACCGATGAGGGTAAGGCCTCGGAAAAGGGTCACGTTCAGGGTTTCGCTTAGGGTTAGGGTTAGGGAATGGGGAGGCATTAGGGTACAGGATAGGGTACGACAATGCTTAAGGGTTAGCGTACGTTTGAGGGCATGAGATAGTGTTTGTGTACTGGTTAAGATTAGGGCATTGGTTAGGGTAGGGCATCGGAAGTGGGTCAGTTTTAGGGATGGGGTTAGGGTTAGGGTTAAGGAATGGGGAGGGATTAGGGTACAATTTAGGGTACGTCAATGCTTAAGGATTAGCGTACGTGTGAGGGCACGAGTTAGTGTTGGTGTCCTGGTTAAGATTAGGGCACGGGTGAGGGTAAGGCTTCAGTTGAGGGTCAGGGTTAGGATTCGGGTTAGGGTTAGGGTTAAGGAATGCAGATGGTTTAGGGTACAGCTTAGGGTACGACAGTGCTTAAGGGTTAGCGTTCGTGTGAGGGCAAAGTTTAGTGTTAATGTCCTGGTTAAGATTAGGGCACGGGTGAGGGTAAGGCTTCAGGTGAGGGTCAGGGTTAGGATTCGGGTTAGGGTTAGGGTTAGGGAATGGGGAGGGATTAGGGTACAGTTTAGGGTACGACAACGATTAAGGTTTAGCGTACGTTTGAGGGCACGAGTTAGTGTTGGTGTCCTGGTTAAGATTAGGGCACGGGTGAGGGTAAGGTTTCGGGTGAGGGTCAGGGATAGAATTCGGTTTAGGGTTAGGTTTAGGGAATGGGGAGATAGTAGGGCACAGTTTAGGGTACCACAACGCTTAAGGTTTAGCGTACGTGTGAGGGCACGAGTTAGTGCTGGTGTCCTGGTTAAGATTAGGGCACGGGTGAGGGTAAGGTTTCGATTGAAGGTCAGGGATAGAATAAGGGTTAGGTTTAGGGTTAGGGAATGGGGAGATATTAGGGCACAGTTTAGGGTACCACAACGCTTAAGGTTTAGCGTACGTGTGAGGTCACTAGTTAGTGTTAGTGTACTGCTTACGATTAGGGCACGGGTGAGGGTAAGGCCTCGGAATAGGGTTACGTTAAGGTTAGGGTTATGGTTAGGGTTAGGGAATGGGGATTGATTAGGGTAGAGGTTAGGGTACGGCAATGGCTTAGGGTTAGCGTACGTTAGAGGGCATGGGTTAGTGTTGATGTACTGATTAAAATTAGGACACGGATGAGGGTAAAGTTTCGGGTGAGTGTCATGGTTAGGTTTCAGGTTAGGGTTAGGGTTAGGGAATGGAGAGGGATTAGGGTACAGGTTAGGGTACGACAATGCTTAAGGGTTAGCGTAAGTGTGAGGGTCCGAGTTAGTGTTGGTGTACTGGTTAAGACAAAGTCACCGATGAGGGTAAGGCCTCGGAAAAGGGTCACGTTAAGGGTTTCGCTTAGGGTTAGGTTTAGGGAATGGAGAGGGATTAGGGTATAGGATAGGGTACGACAACGCTTAAGGTTTAGCGTACGTGTGAGGGTACGAGTTAGTGTTGGTGTCCTGGTTAAGATTAGGGCACGGGTGAGGGTAAGGCTTCGGGTGAGGGTCAGAGTTAGGATTCGGGTTAGGGTTAGGGAATGGAGAGGGATTAGGGTACAGGTTAGGGTACGGCAATGGCTTAGGATTGGCGTACGTTAGAGGGCATGGGTTAGTGTTGATGTACTGGTTAAAATTAGGACACAGTTGAGGGTAAAGTTTCGGGTGAGTGTTATGGTTAGGTTTCAGGTTAGGGTTAGGGTTAGGGAATGGAGAGGGATTAGGGTACAGGTTAGGTTACCGCTGCGGTTTAGTGTTAGCGTACGTTTGAGGGCACGAGTTAGTCTTGGTGTCCTGATTAAGATTAGGGCACTGGTGAGGGTAAGGCTTCGGGTGAGGGTCAGGGTTATTATTCGGGTTAGGGTTAGGGTTAGGGAATGGAGAGGGATTAGGGTACAGGTTAGGGTACGACAATGCTTAAGGGTTAGCGTAAGTGTGAGGGCACGAGTTAGTGTTGGTGTACTGGTTAAGACAACGGCACCGATGAGGGTAAGGCCTCGGAAAAGGGTCACGTTCAGGGTTTCGCTTAGGGTTAGGGTTAGGGAATGGGGAGGGATTAGGGTACAGGATAGGGTACGACAATGCTTAAGGGTTAGCGTAGGTTTGAGGGCATGAGTTAGTGTTTGTGTACTGGTTAAGATTAGGGCATTGGTTAGGGTAGGGCATCGGAAGTGGGTCAGGTTTAGGGATGGGGTTAGGGTTAGGGTTAAGGAATGGGGAGGGATTAGGGTACAATTTAGGGTACGACAACGCTTAAGGTTTAGCGTACGTGTGAGGGCACGAGTTAGTGTTGGTGTCCTGGTTAAGATTAGGGCACGGGTGGGGGTAAGGCTTCGGGTGAGAGTCAGGGTTAGGATTCGGGTTAGGGTTAGGGTTAAGGAATGCAGAGGGATTAGGGTACAGCTTAGGGTACGACAGTGCTTAAGGGTTAGCATTCGTGTGAGGGCAAGGGTTAGTGTTAGTGTCCTGGTTAAGATTAGGGCACGGGTGAGGGTAAGGCTTCAGGTGAGGGTCAGGGTTAGGATTCGGGTTAGGGTTAGGGTTAGGAAATGGGTAGGGATTAGGGTACAGTTTAGGGTACGACAACGATTAAGGGTTAGCGTACGTGTGAGGGCACAAGTTAGTGTTGGTGTCCTGGTTAAGATTAGGGCACGGGTGAGGGTAAGGTTTCGGGTGAGGGTGAGGGATAGAATTCGGGTTAGGGTTAGGGTTAGGGAATGGGGAGATATTAGGGCACAGTTTAGGGGACCACAACGCTTAAGGTTTAGCGTACGTGTGAGGTCACTAGTTAGTGTTAGTGTACTGCTTACGATTAGGGCACGGGTGAGGGTAAGGCCTCGGAAGAGGGTCACGTTATGGGTTAGGGTTAGGGTTAGGGTTAGGGAATGGGGATTGATTAGGGTACAGGTTAGGGTACGGCAATGGCTTAGGGTTGGCGTACGTTAGAGGGCATGGGTTAGTGTTGATGTACTGGTTAAAATTAGGACACGGGTGAGGGTAAAGTTTCGGGTGAGTGTCATGGTTAGGTTTCAGGTTAGGGTTAGGGTTAGGGAATGGAGAGGGATTAGGTTACAGGTTAGGGTACCGCTGCGGTTTAGTGTTAGCGTACGTTTGAGGGCACGAATTAGTCTTGGTGTCCTGGTTAAGATTAGGGCACGGGTGAGGGTAAGGCTTCGGGTGAGGGTCAGGGTTAGGATTCGGGTTAGGGTTAGGGTTAGAGAATGGAGAGGGATTAGGGTACAGGTTAGGGTACGACAATGCTTAAGGGTTAGCGTAAGTGTGAGGGCACGAGTTAGTGTTGGTGTACTGGTTAAGACAACGGCACCGATGAGGGTAAGGCATCGGAAAAGGGTCACGTTCAGGGTTTCGCTTAGGGTTAGGATTAGGGAATGGGGAGGGATTAAGGTACAGGATAGGGTACGACAATGCTTAAGGGTTAGCGTACGTTTGAGGGCATGAGTTAGTGTTTGTGTACTGGTTAAGATTAGGGCATTGGTTAGGGTAGGGCATCGGAAGTGGGTCAGGTTTAGGGATGTGGTTAGGGTTAGGGTTAAGGAATGGGGAGAGATTAGGGTACAATTTAGGGTACGACAACGCTTAAGGTTTAGCGTACGTGTGAGGGCACGCGTTAGTGTTGGTATCCTGGTTAAGATTAAGGCACGGGTGAGGGTAAGGCTTCGGGTGAGGGTCAGGGTTAGGATTCGGGTTAGGGTTAGGGTTAAGGAATGCAGAGGGATTAGGGTACAGCTTAGGGTATGACAGTGCTTAAGGGTTAGCGTTCGTGTGAGGGCAAGGGTTAGTGTTAGTGTCCTAGTTAAGATTAGGGCACGGGTGAGGGTAAGGCTTCAGGTGAGGGTCAGGGTTAGGATTCGGGTTAGGGTTAGGGTTAGGGAATGGGGAGGGATTAGGGTACAGTTTAGGGTACGACAACGATTAAGGGTTAGCGTACGTGTGAGGGCACAAGTTAGTGTTGGTGTCCTGGTTAAGATTAGGGCACGGGTGAGGGTAAGGTTTCAGGTGAGGGTCAGGGATAGAATTCGGGTTAGGTTTAGGGTTAGGGAATGGGGAGATATTAGGGCACAGTTTAGGGTACCACAACTCTTAAGGTTTAGCGTACGTGTGAGGTCACTAGTTAGTGTTAGTGTACTGCTTACGATTAGGGCACGGGTGAGGGTAAGGCCTCGGAAGAGGGTCACGTTAAGGTTTAGGGTTAAGGTTAGGGTTAGGGAATGATGATTGATTAGGGTACAGGTTAGGGTACGGCAATGGCTTAGGGTTGGCGTACGTTAGAGGGCATGGGTTAGTGTTGATGTACTGGTTAAAATTAGGACACGGGTGAGGGTAAAGTTTCGGGTGAGTGTCATGGTTAGGTTTCAGGTTAGGGTTAGGGTTAGGGAATGGAGAGGGATTAGGGTACAGGTTAGGGTATCGCTGCGGTTTAGTGTTAGCGTACGTTGGAGGGCACGAGTTAGTCTTGGTGTCCTGGTTAAGATTAGGGCACGGGTGAGGGTAAGGCTTCGGGTGAGGGTCAGGGTTCGGATTCGGGTTAGGGTTAGGGTTAAGGAATGCAGAGGGATTAGGGTACAGCTTAGGGTACGACAGTGCTTAAGGGTTAGCGTTCGTGTGAGGGCAAGGGTTAGTGTTAGTGTCCTGGTTAAGATTAGGGCACGGGTGAGGGTAAGGCTTCGGGTGAGGGTCAGGGTTAGGATTCGGGTTAGGGTTAGGGTTAGGGAATGGAGAGGGATTAGGGTACAGGTTAGGGTACGACAATGCTTAAGGGTTAGCGTAAGTGTGAGGGCACGAGTTAGTGTTGGTGTACTGGTTAAGACAACGGCACCGATGAGGGTAAGGCCTCGGAAAAGGGTCACGTTCAGGGTTTCGCTTAGGGTTAGGGTTAGGGAATGGGGAGGGATTAGGGTACAGGATAGGGTACGACAATGCTTAAGGGTTAGCGTACGTTTGAGGGCATGAGTTAGTGTTTGTGTACTGGTTAAGATTAGGGCATTGGTTAGGGTAGGGCATCGGAAGTGGGTCAGGTTTAGGGATGGGTTTAGGGTTAGGGTTAAGGAATGGGGAGGGATTAGGGTACAATTTAGGGTACGACAACGCTTAAGGTTTAGCGTACGTGTGAGGGCATGAGTTAGTGTTGGTGTCCTGGTTAAGATTAGGGCACGGGTGAGGGTAAGGCTTCGGGTGAGGGTCAGGGTTAGGATTCGGGTTAGGGTTAGGGTTAAGGAATGCAGAGGGATTAGGGTACAGCTTAGGGTACGACAGTGCTTAAGGGTTAGCGTTCGTGTGAGGGCAAGGGTTAGTGTTAGTGTCCTCGTTAAGATTAGGGCACGGGTGTGGGTAAGGCTTCAGGTGAGGGTCAGGATTAGGATTCGGTTTAGGGTTAGGGTTAGGGAATGGGGAGGGATTATTGTACAGTTTAGGGTACGACAACGATTAAGGGTTAGCGTACGTGTGAGGGCACGAGTTAGTGTTGGTGTCCTGGTTAAGATTAGGGCATGGGTGAGGTTAAGGTTTCGGGTGAGTGTCAAGGATAGAATTCGGGTTAGGGTTAGGGATAGGGAATGGGGAGATATTAGGGCACAGTTTAGGGTACCACAACGCTTAAGGTTTTGCGTACGTGTGAGGTCACTAGTTAGTGTTAGTGTACTGCTTACGATTAGGGCACGGGTGAGGGTAAGGCCTCGGAAGAGGGTCACGTTAAGGGTTAGGGTTAGGGTTAGATTTAGGGAATGGGGATTGATTAGGGTACAGGTTAGGGTACGGCAATGGCTTAGGGTTGGCGTACGTTAGAGGGCATGGGTTAGTGTTGATGTACTGGTTAAAATTAGGACACGGGTGAGGGTAAAGTTTCGGGTGAGTGTCATGGTTAGGTTTCAGGTTAGGGTTAGGGTTAGGGAATGGAGAGGGATTAGGGTACAGGTTAGGGTACCGCTGCAGTTTAGTGTTAGCGTACGTTTCAGGGCACGAGTTAGTCTTGGTGTCCTGGTTAAGATTAGGGCACGGGTGAGGGTAAGGCTTCGGGTGAGGGTCAGGTTTAGGATTCGGGTTAGGGTTAGGGTTAGGGAATGGAGAGGGATTAGGGTACAGGTTAGGGTACGACAATGCTTATGGGTTAGCGTAAGTGTGAGGGCACGAGTTAGTGTTGGTGTACTGGTTAAGACAACGGCACCGATGAGGGTAAGGCCTCGGAAAAGGGTCACGTTCAGGGTTTCGCTTAGGGTTATTGTTAGGGAATGGGGAGGGATTAGGGTACAGGATAGGGTACGACAATGCTTAAGGGTTAGCGTACGTTTGAGGGCATGAGTTAGTGTTTGTGTACTGGTTAAGTTTAGGGCATTGGTTAGGGTAGGGCATCGGAAGTGGGTCAGGTTTAGGGATGGGGTTAGGGTTAGGGTTAAGGAATGGGGAGGGATTAGGGTACAGTTTAGAGTACGACAACGATTAAGGGTTAGCGTACGTGTGAGGGCACGACTTAGTGTTGGTGTCCTTGTTAAGATTAGGGCACGGGTGAGGGTAAGGTTTCGGGTGAGTGTCAGGGATAGAATTCGGGTTAGGGTTAGGGTTAGGGAATGGGGAGATATTAGGGCACAGTTTAGGGCACCACAAGGCTTAAGGTTTAGCGTACGTGTGAGGTCACTAGTTAGTGTTAGTGTACTGCTTATGATTAGGGCACGGGTGAGGGTAAGGCCTCGGAAGAGGGTCACGTTAAGGGTTAGGGTTAGGGTTAGGGTTAGTTAATGGGGATTGATTAGGGTACAGGTTAGGGTACGGCAATGGCTTAGGGTTGGCGTACGTTAGAGGGCATGGGTTAGTGTTGATGTACTGGTTAAAATTAGGACACGGGTGAGGGTAAAGTTTCGGGTGAGTGTCATGGTTAGGTTTCAGGTTAGGGTTAGGGTTAGGGAATGGGGAAGGATTAGGGTACAGGTTAGGGTACCGCTGCGGTTTAGTGTTAGCGTACGTGTGAGGGCACGAGTTAGTCTTGGTGTCCTGGTTAAGATTAGGGCACGGGTGAGGGTAAGGCTTCGGGTGAGGGTCAGGGTTAGGATTCGGGTTAGGGTTAGGGTTAGGGAATGGAGAGGGATTAGGGTATAGGTTAGGGTACGTCAATGCTTAAGGGTTAGCGTAAGTGTGAGGGCACGAGTTAGTGTTGGTGTACTGGTTAAGACAACGGCACCGATGAGGGTAAGGCCTCGGAAAAGGGTCACGTTCAGGGTTTCGCTTAGGGTTAGGGTTAGGGAATGGGGAGGGTTTAGGGTACAGGATAGGGTACGACAATGCTTAAGGGCTAGCGTTCCTTTGAGGGCATGAGTTAGTGTTGGTGTACTGGTTAAGATTAGGGCATTGGTTAGGGTAGGGCATCGGAAGTGGGTCAGGTTTAGGGATGGAGTTAGGGTTAGGGTTAAGGAATGGGGATGGATTAGGGTACAATTTAGGGTACGAAAACGCTTAAGGTTTAGTGTACGTGTGAGGGCACGCGTTAGTGTTGGTGTCCTGGTTAAGATTAGGGCACGGGTGAGGGTAAGGCCTCGGGTTAGGGTCAGGGTTAGTACTCGGGTTAGGGTTAGGGTTAAGGAACGCTGAGGGATTAGGTACAGCTTAGGGTACGACAGTGTTTAAGGGTTAACGTTCGTGTGAGGGCAAGGGTTAGTGTTAGTGTCCTGGTTAAGATTAGGGCACAGGTGAGGGTAAGGCTTCGGGTGAGGGTCAGGTTTAGGATTCAGGTTAGGGTTAGGGTTAGGGAATGGGGAGGGATTAGGGTACAGTTTAGGGTACCACAACGATTAAGGGTTAGCGTACGTGTGAGGGCACGAGTTAGTGTTGGTGTCCTGGTTAAGATTAGGGCACGGGTGAGGGTAAGGTTTCGGGTGAGGGTCAGGGATAGAATTCGGGTTAGGGTTAGGGTTAGGGAATGGGGAGATATTAGGGCACAGTTTAGGGTACCACAACGCTTAAGGTTTAGCGTACGTGTGAGGTCACAAGTTAGTGTTAGTGTACTGCTTACGATTAGGGCACGGGTGAGGATAAGGCCTCGGAAGAGGGTCATGTTAAGGGTTAGGGTTAGGGTTAGGGTTAGGGAATGGGTATTGATTAGGGTACAGGTTAGGGTACGGCAATGGCTCAGGGTTGGCGTACGTTAGAGGGCATGGGTTAGTGTTGATGTACTGGTTAAAATTAGGACACGGGTGAGGGTAAAGTTTCGGGTGAGTGTCATGGTTAGGTTTCAGGTTAGGGTTAGGGTTAGGGAATGGAGAGGGATTAGGGTACAGGTTAGGGTACCGCTGCGGTTTAGTGTTAGCGTACGTTTCAGGGCACGAGTTAGTCTTGGTGTCCTGGTTAAGATTAGGGCACGGGTGAGGGTAAGGCTTCGGGTGAGGGTCAGGTTTAGGATTCGGGTTAGGGTTAGGGTTAGGGAATGGAGAGGGATTAGGGTACACGTTAGGGTACGACAATGCTTATGGGTTAGCGTAAGTGTGAGGGCACGAGTTAGTGTTGGTGTACTGGTTAAGACAACGGCACCGATGAGGGTAAGGCCTCGGAAAAGGGTCACGTTCAGGGTTTCGCTTAGGGTTATTGTTAGGGAATGGGGAGGGATTAGGGTACAGGATAGGGTACGACAATGCTTAAGGGTTAGCGTACGTTTGAGGGCATGAGTTAGTGTTTGTGTACTGGTTAAGATTAGGGCATTGGTTAGGGTAGGGCATCGGAAGTGGGTCAGGTTTAGGGATGGGGTTAGGGTTAGGGTTAAGGAATGGGGAGGGATTAAGGTACAGTTTAGGGTTAGGGTTAGGGTTAGGGTTAGGGAATGGGGAGGGATTAGGGTATAGTTTAAGGTACGACAATGATTAAGGGTTAGCGTACGTGTGAGGGCACAAGTTAGTGTTGGTTTCCTGGTTAAGATTAGGGCACGGGTGAGGGTAAGGCTTCAGGTGAGGGTCAGGGTTAGGATTCGGGTTAGGGTTAGGGTTAGGGAATGGGAAGGGATTAGGGTACAGTTTAGTGTACGACAACGATTGAGGGTTAGCGTACGTGTGAGGGCACGAGTTAGTGTTGGTGTCCTGTTTAAGATTAGGGCACGGGTGAGGGTAAGGTTTCGGGTGAGGGTCAGGGATAGAATTCGGGTTAGGGTTAGGTTTAGGGAATGGGGAGATATTAGGGCACAGTTTAGGGTACCACAACGCTTAAGGTTTAGCGTACGTGTGAGGTCACTAGTTAGTGTTAGTGTACTGCTTACGATTAGGGCACGGGTGAGGGTAAGGCCTCGGAAGAGGGTCACGTTAAGGGTTAGCGTTAGGGTTAGGGTTAGGGAATGGGGATTGATTAGGGTACAGGTTAGGTTACGGCAATGGCTTAGGGTTGACATACATTAGAGGGCATGGGTTAGTGTTGATGTACTGCTTAAAATTTGGAGACGGGTGAGGGTAAAGTTTCGGGTGAGTGTCATTGTTAGGTTTCAGGTTAGGGTTAGGGTTAGAGAATGGAGAGGGATTAGGGTACAGGTTAGGGTACCACTGCGGTTTAGTGTTAGCGTACGTTTCAGGGCACGAGTTAGTCTTGGTGTCCTGGTTAAGATTAGGGCACGGGTGAGGGTAAGGCTTCGGGTGAGGGTCAGGTTTAGGATTCGGGTTAGGGTTAGGGTTAGGGAATGGAGAGGGATTAGGGTACAGGTTAGGGTACGACAATGCTTATGGGTTAGCGTAAGTGTGAGGGCACGAGTTGGTGTTGGTGTACTGGTTAAGACAACGGCACCGATGACGGTAAGGCCTCGGAAAAGGGTCACGTTCAGGGTTTCGCTTAGGGTTATTGTTAGGGAATGGGGAGGGATTAGGGTACAGGATAGGGTACGACAATGCTTAAGGGTTAGCGTACGTTTGAGGGCATGAGTTAGTGTTTGTGTACTGGTTAAGATTAGGGCATTGGTTAGGGTAGGGCATCGGAAGTGGGTCAGGTTTAGGGATGGGGTTAGGGTTAGGGTTAAGGAATGGGGAGGGATTAAGGTACAGTTTAGGGTTAGGGTTAGGGTTAGGGTTAGGGAATGGGGAGGGATTAGGGTATAGTTTAAGGTACGACAACGATTAAGGGTTAGCGTACGTGTGAGGTCACTAGTTAGTGTTAGTGTACTGCTTACGATTAGGGCACGGGTGAGTGTAAGGCTTAGGAAGAGGGTCACGTTAAGGGTTCGGGTTAGGGAATGGGGATTGATTAGGGTACAGGTTAGGGTACGGCAATGGCTTAGGGTTGGCGTATGTTAGAGGGCTTGGGTTAGTGTTGATGTACTGGTTAAAATTAGGACACGGGTGAGGGTAAAGTTTCGGGTGAGTGTCATGGTTAGGTTTCAGGTTAGGGTTAGGGCTAGGGAATGGAGAGGGATTAGGGTACAGGTTAGGGTACCGCTGCGGTTTAGTGTTAGCGTACGTTTGAGGGCACGAGTTAGTCTTGGTGTCCTGGTTAAGATTAGGGCACGGGTGAGGGTAAGGCTTCGGGTGAGGGTCAGGGTTAGGATTCGGGTTAGGGTTAGGGTTAGGGAATGGAGAGAGATTAGGGTACAGGTTAGGGTATGACAATGCTTAAGGGTTAGCGTAAGTATGAGGTCACGAGTTAGTGTTGGTGTACTGGTTAAGACAACGGCACCGATGAGGGTAAGGCCTCGGAAAAGGGTCACGTTCAGGGTTTCGCTTAGGGTTAGGGTTAGGGAATGGGGAGGGATTAGGGTACAGGATAGGGTACGACAATGCTTAAGGGTTAGCGTACGTTTGAGGGCATGAGTTAGTGTTTGTGTACTGGTTAAGATTAGGGCATTGGTTAGGGTAGGGCATCGGAAGTGGGTCAGGTTTAGGGATGGGGTTAGGGTTAGGGTTAAGGAATGGGGAGGGATTAGAATACAATTTAGGATACGACAACGCTTAAGGTTTAGCGTACATGTGAGGGCACGAGTTAGTGTTGGTGTCCTGGTTAAGATTAGGGCAAGGGTGAGGGTATGGCTTCGGGTGAGGGTCAGGGTTAGGATTCGGGTTAGGGTTAGGGTTAAGGAATGCAGAGGGATTAGGGTACAGCTTAGGGTACGACAGTGCTTAAGGGTTAGCGTTCGTGTGAGGGCAAGGGTTAGTGTTAGTATCCTGGTTAAGATTAGGGCACGGGTGAGGGTAAGGCTTGGGGTGCGGGTCAGGGTTAGGATTCGGGTTAGGGGTAGGGTTAGGGAATCGGGAGGGATTAGGGTACAGTTTAGGGTACGACAACGCTTAAGGGTTAGCGTACGTGTGAGGGCACGAGTTAGTGTTGGTGTCCTTGTTAAGATCATGGCACGGGTGAAGGTAAGGTTTCGGGTGAGGGTCAGGGATAGAATTCGGGTTAGGGTTAGGGAATGGGGAGATATTAGGGCACAGTTTAGTGTACCACTACGCTTAAGGTTTAGCGTACGTGTGAGGTCACTAGTTAGTGTTAGTGTACTGCTTACGATTAGGGCACGGGTGAGGGTAAGGCCTCGGCAGAGGGTCACGTTAAGGGTTAGGGTTAGGGTTAGGGTTAGGGAATGGGGATTGATTAGGGTACAGGTTAGGGTATGGCAATGGCTTAGGGTTGGCGTACGTTAGAGGGCATGGGTTAGTGTTGATGTACTGGTTAAAATTAGGACACGAGTGAGGGTAAAGTTTCGGGTAGGTGTCATGGTTAGGTTTCAGGTTAGGGTTAGGGGTAGGGAATGGGGAGGGATTAGGGTACAGGTTAGGGTATCGCTGCGGTTTAGTGTTAGCGTACGTTTGAGGGCACGAGTTAGTCTTGGTGTCCTGGTTAAGATTAGGGCACGGGTGAGGGTAAGGCTTCGGGTGAGGGTCAGGGTTAGGATTCGGGTTAGGGTTAGGGTTAGGGAATGGAGAGGGATTAGGGTACAGGTTAGGGTACGACAATGCTTATGGGTTAGCGTAAGTGTGAGGGCACGAGTTAGTGTTGGTGTACTGGTTAAGACAACGGCACCGATGAGGGTAAGGCCTCGGAAAAGGGTCACGTTCAGGGTTTCGCTTAGGGTTAGGGTTAGGGAATGGGGAGGGATTAGGGTACAGGGTAGGGTACGACAATGCTTAAGGGTTAGCGTACGTTTGAGGGCATGAGTTAGTGTTTGTGTACTGGTTAAGATTAGGGCATTGGTTAGGGTAGGGCATCGGAAGTGGGTCAGGTTTAGGGATGGGATTAGGGTTAGGGTTAAGGAATGGGGAGGGATTAGGGTACAATTTAGGGTACGACAACGCTTAAGGTTTAGCGTACGTGTGAGGGCACGAGTTAGTGTTGGTGTCCTGGTTAAGATTAGGGCACGGGTGAGGGTAAGGCTTCGGGTGAGGGTCAGGGTTAGGATTCGGGTTAGGGTTAGGGTTAAGGAATGCAGAGGGATTAGGGTACAGCTTAGGGTACGACAGTGCTTAAGGGTTAGCGTTCGTGTGAGGGCAAGTGTTAGTGTTAGTGTTCTGGTTAAGATTAGGGTACGGGTGAGGGTAAGGCTTCGGGTGAGGGTCAGGGTTAGGATTCGGGTTAGGGTTAGGGTTAGGGAATGGGGAGGGACTAGGGTACAGTTTAGGGTACGACAACGATTAAGGGTTAGCGTACGTGTGAGGGCACAAATTAGTGTTGGTGTCCTGGTTAAGATTAGGGCACGGGTGAGGGTAAGGTTTCGGGTGAGGGTCAGGGATAGAATTCGGGTTAGGGTTAGGGTTAGGGAATGGGGAGATATTAGGGCACAGTTTAGTGTACCACAACGATTAAGGTTTAGCGTACGTGTGAGGTCACTAGTTAGTGTTTGTGTACTGCTTATAATTAGGGCACGGGTGAGGGTAAGGCCTCGGAAGAGGGTCACGTTAAGGGTTAGGATTAGGGTTAGGATTAGGGAATGGGGATTGATTAGGGTACAGGTTAGGGTACGGCAATGGCTTAGGGTTGGCGTACGTTAGAGGGCATGGGTTAGTGTTGATGTACTGCTTAAAATTAGGACACGGGTGAGGGTAAAGTTTCGGGTGAGTGTCATGGTTAGGTTTCAGGTTAGGGTTAGGGTTAGGGAATGGGGAGGGATTAGGGTAAAGGTTAGGGTACCGCTGCGGTTTAGTGTTACCGTACGTTTAAGGGCACGAGTTACTCTTGGTGTCCTGGTTAAGATTAGGGCACGGGTGAGGGTAAGGCTTCGGGTGAGGGTCAGGGTTAGGATTCGGGTTAGGGTTAGGGTTAAAGAATGCAGAGGGATTAGGGTACAGCTTAGTGTACGACAGTGCTTAAGGTTTAGCGCTCGTGTGAGGGCAATGGTTAGTGTTAGTGTCCTGGTTAAGATTAGGGCACGGGTGAGGGTAAGGCTTCGGGTGAGGGTCAGGGTTAGCATTCGGGTTAGGGTTAGGGTTAGGGAATGGGGAGATATTAGGGCACAGTTTAGCGTACCACAACGCTTATGGTTTAGCGTACGTGTAAGGTCACTAGTTAGTGTTAGTGTACTGCTTACGATGAGGGCACGGGTGAGGGTAAGGCCTCGGAAGAGGGTCACGTTAAGGGCTGGGTTAGGGTTAGGGAATGGGGATTGATTAGGGTACAGGTTAGGGTACGGCAATGGCTTAGGTTTGGCGTACGTTACAGGGCATGGGTTAGTGTTTGTGTACTGGTTAAGATTAGGACATTGGTTAGGTTAGGGCATCAGAAGTGGGGCAGGTTTAGGGATGGGGTTAGGGTTAGGGTTAAGGAATTGGGAGGGATTAGGGTACAATTTAGGGTACGACAACGCTTAAGGTTTAGCGTACGTGTGAGGTCACTTGTTAGTGTTAGTGTACTGCTTACGATTAGGGCACGGGTGAGGGTAAGGCCTCGGAAGAGGGTCACGTTAAGGGTTAGGGTTAGGGTTAGGGTTAGGGAATGGGGATTGATTAGGGTACAGGTTAGGGTACGGCAATGTCTCAGCTTTGGCGTACGTTAGAAGGCATGGGTTAGTGTTGATGTACTGGTTAAAATTAGGACACGGGTGAGGGTAAAGTTTCGGGTGAGTGTCATGTTTAGGTTTCAGGTTAGGGTTAGGGTTAGGGAATGGAGAGGGATTAGGGTACAGGTTAGGGTACCGCTGCTGTTTAGTGTTAGCGTACGTTTGAGGGCACGAGTTAGACTTGGTGTCCGGGTTAAGATTAGGGCACGGGTGAGGGTAAGGCTTCGGGTGAGGGTCAGGGTTAGGATTCGGGTTAGGGTTAGGGTTAGGGAATGGAGAGGGATTAGGGTACAGGTTAGGGTACGACAATGCTTAAGGGTTAGCGTAGGTTTGAGGGCATGAGTTAGTGTTTGTGTACTGGTTAAGATTAGGGCATTGGTTAGGGTAGGGCATCGGAAGTGGGTCAGGGTTAGGGATGGGGTTGGGGTTAGGGTTAAGGAATGGGGAGGGATTAGGGTACAATTTAGGGTACGACAGTGCTTAAGGGTTAGCGTTCGTGTGAGGGCAAGTGTTAGTGTTAGTGTCCTGGTTAAGATTAGGGCACGGGTGAGGGTAAGGCTTCAGGTGAGGGTCAGGGTTAGGATTCGGGTTAGGGTTAGGGTTAGGGAATGGTGAGGGATTAGGGTACAGTTTAGGGTACGACAACGATTAAGGGTTAGCATACGTGTGAGGGCACAAGTTAGTGTTGGTGTCCTGGTTAAGATTAGGGCACGGGTGGGGGTAAGGTTTCGGGTGAGGGTCAGGGATCGAATTCGTGTTAGGGTTAGGGTTAGGGAATGGGGAGATATTAGGGCACAGTTTAGGGTACCACAACGCTTAAGGTTTAGCGTACGTGTGAGGTCACTAGTTAGTGTTGGTGTCCTGGTTAAGATTAGGGCACGGGTGAGGGTAAGGTTTCGGGTGAGGGTCAGGGATAGAATTCGGGTTAGGGTTAGGGTTAGGGAATGGGGCGATATTAGGGCACAGTTTAGGGTACCACAACGCTTAAGGTTTAGCGTACGTGTGAGGTCACTAGTTAGTGTTAGTGTACTGCTTACGATTAGGGCACGGTTGAGGGTAAGGCCTCGGAAGAGGGTAACGTTAAGGGTTAGGGTTAGGGTTAGGGTTAGGGAATGGGGATTGATTAGGGTACAGGTTAGGGTACGGCAATGGCTTAGGGTTGGCGTACGTTAGAGGGCATGGGTTAGTGTTGATGTACTGGTTAAAATTAGGACACGGGTGAGGGTAAAGTTTCGGGTGAGTGTCATGGTTAGGTTTCAGGTTAGGGTTAGGGTTAGGGAATGGAGAGGGATTAGGGTACAGGTTAGGGTACCGCTGCGGTTTAGTGTTAGCGTACGTTTGAGGGCACGAGTTAGTCTTGGTGTCCTGGTTAAGATTAGGGCACGGGTGAGGGTAAGGCTTCGGGTGAGGGTCAGAGTTAGGATTCGGGTTAGGGTTAGGGTTAGGGAATGGAGAGAGAATAGGGTACAGGTTAGGGTACGACAATCCTTAAGGGTTAGCGTAAGTGTGAGGGCACGAGTTAGTGTTGGTGTACTGGTTTAGACAACGGCACCGATGAGGGTAAGGCCTCGGAAAAGGGTCACGTTCAGGGTTTCGCTTAGGGTTAGGGTTAGGGAATGGGGAGGGATTAGGGTAAAGGATAGGGTACGACAATGCTTAAGGGTTAGCGTACGTTTGAGGGCATGAGTTAGTGTTTGTCTACTGGTTAAGATTAGGGCATTGGTTAGTGTAGGGCATCCTAAGTGGGTCAGGTTTAGGGATGGGGTTAGGGTTAGGGTTAAGGAATGGGGAGGGATTAGGGTACAATTTAGGGTATGACAACACTTAAGGTTTAGCGTACGTGTGAGGACACGAGTTAGTGTTGGTGTCCTGGTTAAGATTAGGGCACGGGTGAGGGTAAGGCTTCGGGTGAGGGTCAGGGTTAAGATTCGGGTTAGGGTTAGGGTTAAGGAATGCAGAGGGATTAGGGTACAGCTTAGGGTACGACAGTGCTTAAGGGTTATCGTTCGTGTGAGGGCAAGGGTTAGTGTTAGTGTCCTGGTTAAGATTAGGGCACGGGTGAGGGTAAGGCTTCAGGTGAGGGTCAGGGTTAGGATTCGGGTTAGGGTTAGGGTTAGGGAATGGGGAGGGATTAGGGTAGAGTTTAGGGTACGACAACGATTAAGGGTTAGCGTACGTGTGAGGGAACAAGTTAGTGTTGGTGTCCTGGTTAAGATTAGTTCACGGGTGAGGGTAAGTTTTCGGGTGAGGGTCAGGGATAGAATTCGGGTTAGGGTTAGGGTTAGGGAATGGGGAGATATTAGGGCACAGTTTAGGGTAGCACAACGCTTAAGGTTTAGCGTACGTGTGAGGTCACAAGTTAGTGTTAGTGTACTGCTTACGATTATGGCACAGGTGAGGGTAAGGCCTCGGAAGAGGGTCACGTTAAGGGTTAGGGTTAGGGTTAGGGTTAGGGAATGGGGATTGATTAGGGTACAGGTTAGGGTACGGCAATGGCTTAGGGTTGGCGTACGTTAGAGGGCATGGGTTAGTGTTGATGTACTGGTTAAAATTAGGACACGGGTGAGGGTAAAGTATCGGGTGAGTGTCATGGTTAGGTTTCAGGTTAGGGTTAGGGTTAGGGAATGGAGAGGGATTAGGGTACAGGTTAGGGTACCGCTGCGGTTTAGTGTTAGCGTACGTGTGAGGGCACGAGTTAGTCTTGGTGTCCTGGTTAAGATTAGGGCACGGGTGAGGGTAAGGCTTCGGGTGAGGCTCAGGGTTAGGATTCGGGTTAGGGTTAGGGTTAGGGAATGGAGAGGGATTAGGGTACAGGTTAGGGTACGACAATGCTTAAGGGTTAGCGTAAGTGTGAGGGCACGAGTTAGTGTTGGTGTACTGGTTAAGACAACGGCACAGATGAGGGTAAGGACTCGGAAAAGGGTCACATTCAGGGTTTCGCTTAGGGTTAGGGTTAGGGAATGGGGAGGGATTAGGGTACAGGATAGGATATGACAATGCTTAAGGGTTAGCGTACGTTTGAGGGCATGAGTTAGTGTTTGTGTACTGGTTAAGATTAGGGCATTGGTTAGGGTAGGGCATCGGAAGTGGGTCAGGTTTAGGGATGGGGTTAGGGTTAGGGTTAAGGAATGGGGAGGGATTAGGGTACAATTTAGGGCACGACAACGCTTAAGGTTTTGCGTACGTGTGAGGGCACGAGTTAGTGTTGGTGTTCTGGTTAAGATTAGGGCACGGTTGAGGGTAAGGCTTCGGGTGAGGGTCAGGGTTAGGATTCGGGTAAGGCTTAGGGTTAAGGAATGCAGAGGGATTAGGTTACAGCTTAGGGTACGACAGTGCTTAAGGGTTAGCGTTCGTGTGAGGGCAAGGGTTAGTGTTAGTGTCCTGGTTAAAATTAGGGCACGGGTGAGGGTAAGGCTTCAGGTGAGGGTCAGGGTTAGGATTCGGGTTAGGGTTAGGGTTAGGGAATGGGGAGGGATTAGGGTACAGTTTAGGGTACGACAAGGATTAAGGGTTAGCGTACGTGTGAGGGCACAAGTTAGTGTTGGTGTCCTGGTTAAGATAAGGGCACGGGAGAGGGTAAGGTTTCGGGTGAGGGTCAGGGATAGAATTCGGGTTAGGGTTAGGGTTAGGGAATGGGGAGATATTAGGGCACAGTTTAGGGTACCACCACGCTTAAGGTTTAGCGTACGTGTGAGGTCACTAGTTAGTGTTAGTGTACTGATTACGATTAGGGCACGGGTGAGGGTAAGGCCTCGGAGGAGGGTCACGTTAAGGGTTAGGGTTAGGGTTAGGGTTAGGGAATGGGGATTGATTAGGGTACAGGTTAGGGTACGGCAATGGCTTAGGGTTGGCATACGTTAGATGGCATGGGTTAGTGTTGATGTACTGGTTAAAATTAGGACACGGGTGAGGGTAAAGTTTCGGGTGAGTGTCATGGTTAGGTTTCAGGTTAGGGTTAGGGTTAGGGAATGGAGAGGGATTCGGGTACAGGTTAGGGTACCGCTGCGGTTTAGTGTTAGCGTACGTGTGAGGGCCCGAGTTAGTCTTGGTGTACTGGTTAAGATTAGGGCACGGGTGAGGGTAAGGCTTCGGGTGAGGGTCAGGGTTAGGATTCGGGTTAGGGTTAGGTTTGGGGAATGGAATGGGATTAGGGTACAGGTTAGGGTACGACAATGCTTAAGGGTTAGCGTAAGTGTGAGGGCACGAGTTACTGTTGCTGTACTGGTTAAGACAACGGCACCGATGAGGGAAAGGCCTCGGAAAAGGGTCACATTCAGGGTTTCGCTTAGGGTTAGGGTTAGGGAATGGGGAGGGATTAGGGTACAGGATAGGGTACGACAATGCTTAAGGGTTAGCGTACGTTTGAGGGCATGAGTTAGTGTTTCTGTACTGGTTACGATCAGGGCATTGGTTAGTGTAGGGCATCGGAAGTGGGTCAGGTTTAGGGATGGGGTTAGGGTTAGGGTTAAGGAATGGGGAGGGATTAGGGTACAATTTAGGGTACGACAAGGCTTAATGTTTAGCGTACGTGTGAGGGCACGATTTAGTGTTGGTGTCCTGGTTAAGATTAGGGCATGGGTGAGGGTAAGGCTTCGGGTGAGGGTCAGGGTTAGGATTCGGGTTAGGGTTAGGGTTAAGGAATGGGGAGATATTAGGGCACAGTTTAGGGTACCACAACGCTTAAGGTTTAGCGTACGTGTGAGGTCACTAGTTAGTGTTAGTGTACTGCTTACGATTAGGGCACGGGTGAGGGTAAGGCCTCGGAAGAGGGTCACGTTAAGGGTTAGGGTTAGGGATAGGGTTAGGGAATGGGGATTGATTAGGGTACATGTTAGGGTACGGCAATGGCTTAGGGTTGGCGTACGTTAGAGGGCATGGGTTAGTGTTGATTTACTGGTTAAAATTAGGACACGGGTGAGGGTAAAGTTTCGGGTGAGTGTCATGGTTAGGTTTCAGGTTAGGGTTAGGGTTAGGGAATGGAGAGGGATTAGGGTACAGGTTAGGGTACCGCTGCGGTTTAGTGTTAGCGTACGTTTGAGGGCACGAGTTAGTCTTGGTGTCCTGGTTAAGATTAGGGCACGGGTGAGGGTAAGGCTTCGGGTGAGGGTCAGGGTTAGGATTCGGGTTAGGGTTAGGGTTAGGGAATGGAGAGGGATTAGGGTACAGGTTAGGGTACGACAATGCTTAAGTGTTAGCGTAAGTGTGAGGGCACGAGTTAGTGTTCGTGTACTGGTTAAGACAACGGCACCGATGAGGGTAAGGCATCGGAAAAGGCTCACGTTCAGGGTTTCGCTTAGGGTTAGGGTTAGGGAATGGAAAGGGATTAGGGTACAGGATAGGGTACAACAATGCTTAAGGGTTAGCGTACGTTTGAGGGCATGAGTTAGTGTTTGTGTACTGGTTAAGATTAGGGCATTGGTTAGGGTAGGGCATCGGAAGTGGGTCTGGTTTCGGGATGGGGTTAGGCTTAGTGTTAAGGAATGCAGAGGGATTAGGGTACAACTTAGGGTACGACAGTGCTTAAGGGTTAGCGTTCGTGTGAGGGCAAGGGTTAGTGTTAGTGTCCTGGTTAAGTTTAGGGCACGGGTGAGGGTAAGGCTTCAGGTGAGGGTCAGGGTTAGGATTCGGGTTAGGGTTAGGGTTAGGGAATGGGGAGGGATTAGGGTACAGTTTAGGGTACGAAAACGATTAAGGGTTAGCGTACGTGTGAGGGCACAAGTTAGTGTTGGTGTCCTGGTTAAGATTAGGGCACGGGTGAGGGTAAGGTTTCGGGTGAGGGTCAGGGATAGAATTCGGGTTAGGATTAGGGATACGGAATGGGGAGATATTAGGGCACAGTTTAGGGTACCACAACACTTAAGGTTTAGCGTACGTGTGAGGTCACTAGTTAGTGTTAGTGTACTGATTACGATTAGGGCACGGGTGAGGGTAAGGCCTCGGAAGAGGGTCACGTTAAGGGTTAGGGTTAGGGTTAGGGTTAGGGAATGGGGATTGATTCGGGTACAGGTTAGGGTACGGCAATGGCTTAGGGTTGGCGTACGTTAGAGGGCATGGGTTAGTGTTGATGTACTTGTTAAAATTAGGACACGGGTGAGGGTAAAGTTTCGGGTGAGTGTCATGGTTAGGTTTCAGGTTAGGGTTAGGGTTAGGGAATGGAGAGGGATTAGGGTACAGGTTAGGGTACCGCTGCGGTTTATTGTTAGCGTACGTTTGAGGGCACGAGTTAGTCTTGGTGCCCTGGTTAAGATTAGGGCACGGGTGAGGGTAAGGCTTCGGGTGAGGGTCAGGGTTAGGATTCGGGTTTGGGTTAGGGTTAGGGAATGGAGAGGGATTAGGGTACAGGTTAGGGTATGACAATGCTTAAGGGTTAGCGTAAGTGTGAGGGCACGAGTTAGTGTTGGTGTACTGGTTAAGACAACGGCACCGATGAGGGTAAGGCCTCGGAAAAGGGTCACGTTCAGGTTTTCGCTTAGGGTTAGGGTTAGGGAATGGGGAGGGATTAGGGTACAGGATAGGGTACGACAATGCTTAAGGGTTAGCGTACGTTTCAGGGCATGAGTTAGTGTTTGTGTACTGGTTAAGATTAGAGCATTGGTTAGGGTAGGGCATCGGAAGTGGGTCAGGTTTAGGGATGGGGTTAGGGTTAGGGTTAAGGAATGGGGAGGGATTAGGGTACAATTTAGGGTACGACAACGCTTAAGGTTTAGCGTACGTGTGAGGGCACGAGTTAATGTTGGTGTCCTGGTTAAGATTAGGGCACGGGTGAGGGTAAGGCTTCGGGTGAGGGTCAGGGTTAGAATTCGGGTTAGGGTTAGGGTTAGGGAATGGGGAGATATTAGGGCACAGTTTAGGGTACCACAACGCTTAAGGTTTAGCGTACGTGTGAGGTCACTAGTTAGTGTTAGTGTACTGATTACGATTAGGGCACGGGTGAGGGTAAGGCCTCGGAAGAGGGTCACGTTAAGGGTTAGGGTTAGGGTTAGGGTTAGGGAATGGGGATTGATTAGGGTACAGGTTAGGGTACGGCAATGGCTTAGGGTTGGCATACGTTAGATGGCATGGGTTAGTGTTGATGTACTGGTTAAAATTAGGACACGGGTGAGGGTAAAGTTTCGGGTGAGTGTCATGGTTAGGTTTCAGGTTAGGGTTAGGGTTAGGGAATGGAGAGGGATTCGGGTACAGGTTAGGGTACCGCTGCGGTTTAGTGTTAGCGTACGTGTGAGGGCCCGAGTTAGTCTTGGTGTACTGGTTAAGATTAGGGCACGGGTGAGGGTAAGGCTTCGGGTGAGGGTCAGGGTTAGGATTCGGGTTAGGGTTAGGTTTGGGGAATGGAATGGGATTAGGGTACAGGTTAGGGTACGACAATGCTTAAGGGTTAGCGTAAGTGTGAGGGCACGAGTTACTGTTGCTGTACTGGTTAAGACAACGGCACCGATGAGGGAAAGGCCTCGGAAAAGGGTCACATTCAGGGTTTCGCTTAGGGTTAGGGTTAGGGAATGGGGAGGGATTAGGGTACAGGATAGGGTACGACAATGCTTAAGGGTTAGCGTACGTTTGAGGGCATGAGTTAGTGTTTCTGTACTGGTTACGATCAGGGCATTGGTTAGTGTAGGGCATCGGAAGTGGGTCAGGTTTAGGGATGGGGTTAGGGTTAGGGTTAAGGAATGGGGAGGGATTAGGGTACAATTTAGGGTACGACAAGGCTTAATGTTTAGCGTACGTGTGAGGGCACGATTTAGTGTTGGTGTCCTGGTTAAGATTAGGGCATGGGTGAGGGTAAGGCTTCGGGTGAGGGTCAGGGTTAGGATTCGGGTTAGGGTTAGGGTTAAGGAATGGAGAGATATTAGGGCACAGTTTAGGGTACCACAACGCTTAAGGTTTAGCGTACGTGTGAGGTCACTAGTTAGTGTTAGTGTACTGCTTACGATTAGGGCACGGGTGAGGGTAAGGCCTCGGAAGAGGGTCACGTTAAGGGTTAGGGTTAGGGATAGGGTTAGGGAATGGGGATTGATTAGGGTACATGTTAGGGTACGGCAATGGCTTAGGGTTGGCGTACGTTAGAGGGCATGGGTTAGTGTTGATTTACTGGTTAAAATTAGGACACGGGTGAGGGTAAAGTTTCGGGTGAGTGTCATGGTTAGGTTTCAGGTTAGGGTTAGGGTTAGGGAATGGAGAGGGATTAGGGTACAGGTTAGGGTACCGCTGCGGTTTAGTGTTAGCGTACGTTTGAGGGCACGAGTTAGTCTTGGTGTCCTGGTTAAGATTAGGGCACGGGTGAGGGTAAGGCTTCGGGTGAGGGTCAGGGTTAGGATTCGGGTTAGGGTTAGGGTTAGGGAATGGAGAGGGATTAGGGTACAGGTTAGGGTACGACAATGCTTAAGTGTTAGCGTAAGTGTGAGGGCACGAGTTAGTGTTCGTGTACTGGTTAAGACAACGGCACCGATGAGGGTAAGGCATCGGAAAAGGCTCACGTTCAGGGTTTCGCTTAGGGTTAGGGTTAGGGAATGGAAAGGGATTAGGGTACAGGATAGGGTACAACAATGCTTAAGGGTTAGCGTACGTTTGAGGGCATGAGTTAGTGTTTGTGTACTGGTTAAGATTAGGGCATTGGTTAGGGTAGGGCATCGGAAGTGGGTCTGGTTTCGGGATGGGGTTAGGCTTAGTGTTAAGGAATGCAGAGGGATTAGGGTACAACTTAGGGTACGACAGTGCTTAAGGGTTAGCGTTCGTGTGAGGGCAAGGGTTAGTGTTAGTGTCCTGGTTAAGTTTAGGGCACGGGTGAGGGTAAGGCTTCAGGTGAGGGTCAGGGTTAGGATTCGGGTTAGGGTTAGGGTTAGGGAATGGGGAGGGATTAGGGTACAGTTTAGGGTACGACAACGATTAAGGGTTAGCGTACGTGTGAGGGCACAAGTTAGTGTTGGTGTCCTGGTTAAGATTAGGGCACGGGTGAGGGTAAGGTTTCGGGTGAGGGTCAGGGATAGAATTCGGGTTAGGATTAGGGATACGGAATGGGGAGATATTAGGGCACAGTTTAGGGTACCACAACACTTAAGGTTTAGCGTACGTGTGAGGTCACTAGTTAGTGTTAGTGTACTGATTACGATTAGGGCACGGGTGAGGGTAAGGCCTCGGAAGAGGGTCACGTTAAGGGTTAGGGTTAGGGTTAGGGTTAGGGAATGGGGATTGATTCGGGTACAGGTTAGGGTACGGCAATGGCTTAGGGTTGGCGTACGTTAGAGGGCATGGGTTAGTGTTGATGTACTTGTTAAAATTAGGACACGGGTGAGGGTAAAGTTTCGGGTGAGTGTCATGGTTAGGTTTCAGGTTAGGGTTAGGGTTAGGGAATGGAGAGGGATTAGGGTACAGGTTAGGGTATCGCTGCGGTTTATTGTTAGCGTACGTTTGAGGGCACGAGTTAGTCTTGGTGTCCTGGTTAAGATTAGGGCACGGGTGAGGGTAAGGCTTCGGGTGAGGGTCAGGGTTAGGATTCGGGTTTGGGTTAGGGTTAGGGAATGGAGAGGGATTAGGGTACAGGTTAGGGTATGACAATGCTTAAGGGTTAGCGTAAGTGTGAGGGCACGAGTTAGTGTTGGTGTACTGGTTAAGACAACGGCACCGATGAGGGTAAGGCCTCGGAAAAGGGTCACGTTCAGGTTTTCGCTTAGGGTTAGGGTTAGGGAATGGGGAGGGATTAGGGTACAGGATAGGGTACGACAATGCTTAAGGGTTAGCGTACGTTTCAGGGCATGAGTTAGTGTTTGTGTACTGGTTAAGATTAGAGCATTGGTTAGGGTAGGGCACCGGAAGTGGGTCAGGTTTAGGGATGGGGTTAGGGTTAGGGTTAAGGAATGGGGAGGGATTAGGGTACAATTTAGGGTACGACAACGCTTAAGGTTTAGCGTACGTGTGAGGGCACGAGTTAATGTTGGTGTCCTGGTTAAGATTAGGGCACGGGTGAGGGTAAGGCTTCGGGTGAGGGTCAGGGTTAGAATTCGGGTTAGGGTTAGGGTTAGGGAATGGGGAGATATAAGGGCACAGTTTAGGGTACCACAACGCTTAAGGTTTAGCGTACGTGTGAGGTCACTAGTTAGTGTTAGTGTACTGATTACGATTAGGGCACGGGTGAGGGTAAGGCCTCGGAAGAGGGTCACGTTAAGGGTTAGGGTTAGGGTTAGGGTTAGGGAATGGGGATTGATTAGGGTACAGGTTAGGGTACGGCAATGGCTTAGGGTTGGCATACGTTAGATGGCATGGGTTAGTGTTGATGTACTGGTTAAAATTAGGACACGGGTGAGGGTAAAGTTTCGGGTGAGTGTCATGGTTAGGTTTCAGGTTAGGGTTAGGGTTAGGGAATGGAGAGGGATTCGGGTACAGGTTAGGGTACCGCTGCGGTTTAGTGTTAGCGTACGTGTGAGGGCCCGAGTTAGTCTTGGTGTACTGGTTAAGATTAGGGCACGGGTGAGGGTAAGGCTTCGGGTGAGGGTCAGGGTTAGGATTCGGGTTAGGGTTAGGTTTGGGGAATGGAATGGGATTAGGGTACAGGTTAGGGTACGACAATGCTTAAGGGTTAGCGTAAGTGTGAGGGCACGAGTTACTGTTGCTGTACTGGTTAAGACAACGGCACCGATGAGGGAAAGGCCTCGGAAAAAGGTCACATTCACGGTTTCGCTTAGGGTTAGGGTTAGGGAATGGGGAGGGATTAGGGTACAGGATAGGGTACGACAATGCTTAAGTGTTAGCGTACGTTTGAGGGCATGAGTTAGTGTTTCTGTACTGGTTACGATCAGGGCATTGGTTAGTGTAGGGCATCGGAAGTGGGTCAGGTTTAGGGATGGGGTTAGGGTTAGGGTTAAGGAATGGGGAGGGATTAGGGTACAATTTAGGGTACGACAAGGCTTAATGTTTAGCGTACGTGTGAGGGCACGATTTAGTGTTGGTGTCCTGGTTAAGATTAGGGCATGGGTGAGGGTAAGGCTTCGGGTGAGGGTCAGGGTTAGGATTCGGGTTAGGGTTAGGGTTAAGGAATGGGGAGATATTAGGGCACAGTTTAGGGTACCACAACGCTTAAGGTTTAGCGTACGTGTGAGGTCACTAGTTAGTGTTAGTGTACTGCTTACGATTAGGGCACGGGTGAGGGTAAGGCCTCGGAAGAGGGTCACGTTAAGGGTTAGGGTTAGGGATAGGGTTAGGGAATGGGGATTGATTAGGGTACATGTTAGGGTACGGCAATGGCTTAGGGTTGGCGTACGTTAGAGGGCATGGGTTAGTGTTGATGTACTGGTTAAAATTAGGACACGGGTGAGGGTAAAGTTTCGGGTGAGTGTCATGGTTAGGTTTCAGGTTAGGGTTAGGGTTAGGGAATGGAGAGGGATTAGGGTACAGGTTAGGGTACCGCTGCGGTTTAGTGTTAGCGTACGTTTGAGGGCACGAGTTAGTCTTGGTGTCCTGGTTAAGATTAGGGCACGGGTGAGGGTAAGGCTTCGGGTGAGGGTCAGGGTTAGGATTCGGGTTAGGGTTAGGGTTAGGGAATGGAGAGGGATTAGGGTACAGGTTAGGGTACGACAATGCTTAAGTGTTAGCGTAAGTGTGAGGGCACGAGTTAGTGTTGGTGTACTGGTTAAGACAACGGCACCGATGAGGGTAAGGCATCGGAAAAGGCTCACGTTCAGGGTTTCGCTTAGGGTTAGGGTTAGGGAATGGAAAGGGATTAGGGTACAGGATAGGGTACAACAATGCTTAAGGGTTACCGTACGTTTGAGGGCATGAGTTAGTGTTTGTGTACTGGTTAAGATTAGGGCATTGGTTAGGGTAGGGCATCGGAAGTGGGTCTGGTTTCGGGATGGGGTTAGGGTTAGTGTTAAGGAATGCAGAGGGATTAGGGTACAACTTAGGGTACGACAGTGCTTAAGGGTTAGCGTTCGTGTGAGGGCAAGGGTTAGTGTTAGTGTCCTGGTTAAGTTTAGGGCACGGGTGAGGGTAAGGCTTCAGGTGAGGGTCAGGGTTAGGATTCGGGTTAGGGTTAGGGTTAGGGAATGGGGAGGGATTAGGGTACAGTTTAGGGTACGACAACGATTAAGGGTTAGCGTACGTGTGAGGGCACAAGTTAGTGTTGGTGTCCTGGTTAAGATTAGGGCACGGGTGAGGGTAAGGTTTCGGGTGAGGGTCAGGGATAGAATTCGGGTTAGGATTAGGGATACGGAATGGGGAGATATTAGGGCACAGTTTAGGGTACCACAACACTTAAGGTTTAGCGTACGTGTGAGGTCACTAGTTAGTGTTAGTGTACTGATTACGATTAGGGCACGGGTGAGGGTAAGGCCTCGGAAGAGGGTCACGTTAAGGGTTAGGGTTAGGGTTAGGGTTAGGGAATGGGGATTGATTCGCGTACAGGTTAGGGTACGGCAATGGCTTAGGGTTGGCGTACGTTAGAGGGCATGGGTTAGTGTTGATGTACTTGTTAAAATTAGGACACGGGTGAGGGTAAAGTTTCGGGTGAGTGTCATGGTTAGGTTTCAGGTTAGGGTTAGGGTTAGGGAATGGAGAGGGATTAGGGTACAGGTTAGGGTACCGCTGCGGTTTATTGTTAGCGTACGTTTGAGGGCACGAGTTAGTCTTGGTGTCCTGGTTAAGATTAGGGCACGGGTGAGGGTAAGGCTTCGGGTGAGGGTCAGGGTTAGGATTCGTGTTAGGGTTAGGGTTAGGGAATGGAGAGGGATGAGGGTACAGGTTAGGGTACGACAATGCTTAAGGGTTAGCGTAAGTGTGAGGGCACGAGTTAGTGTTGGTGTACTGGTTAAGACAACGGCACCGATGAGGGTAAGGCCTCGGAAAAGGGTCACGTTCAGGTTTTCGCTTAGGGTTAGGGTTAGGGAATGGGGAGGGATTAGGGTACAGGATAGGGTACGACAATGCTTAAGGGTTAGCGTACGTTTCAGGGCATGAGTTAGTGTTTGTGTACTGGTTAAGATTAGAGCATTGGTTAGGGTAGGGCATTGGAAGTGGGTCATGTTTAGGGATGGGGTTAGGGTTAGGGTTAAGGAATGGGGAGGGATTAGGGTACAATTTAGGGTACGACAACGCTTAAGGTTTAGCGTACGTGTGAGGGCACGAGTTAATGTTGGTGTCCTGGTTAAGATTAGGGCACGGGTGAGGGTAAGGCTTCGGGTGAGGGTCAGGGTTAGGTTTCGGGTTAGGGTTAGGGTTAAGAAATGCATAGGGATTAGGGTACCGCTTAGGTACGACAGTGCTTAAGGGTTAGCGTTCGTGTGAGGGCAAGGGTTAGTGTTAGTGTCCTGGTTAAGATTAGGGCACGGGTGAGGGTAAGGCTTCAGGTGAGGGTCAGGGTTAGGATTCGGGTTAGGGTTAGGGTTAGGGAATGGGGAGGGATTAGGGTACTGTTTAGGGTACGACAACGATTAAGGCTTAGCGTACGTGTGAGGGCACAAGTTAGTGTTGGTGTCCTGGTTAAGATTAGGGCACGGGTGAGGGTAAGGCTTCGGGTGAGGGTCAGGGTTAGGATTCGGGTTAGGGTTAGGGTTAGGGAATGGGGAGGGATTAGGGTACAGTTTAGGGTACGACAACGATTAAGGGTTAGCGTACGTGTGAGGGCACAAGTTAGTGTTGGTGTCCTGGTTAAGATTAGGGCACGGGTGAGGGTAAGGCGTCGGGTGAGGGTCAGGGTTAGGATTCAGGTTAGGGTTAGGGATAGGGAATGGAGAGGGATTAGGGTACCGGTTAGGGTACGACAATGCTTAAGGGTTAGCGTAAGTGTGAGGGCACGAGTTAGTGTTGGTGTACTGGTTAAGACAACGGCACCGATGAGGGTAAGGCCTCGGAAAAGGGTCACGTTCACGGTTTGGCTTAGTGTTAGGGTTAGGGAATGGGGAGCGATTAGGGTACAGGATAGGGTACGACAATGCTTAAGGTTTAGCGTACGTTTGAGGGCATGCGTTAGTGTTTGTTTACTGGTTAAGATTAGGGCATTGGTTAGGGTAGGGCATCGGAAGTGGGTCAGGTTTAGGGATGGGGTTAGGGTTAGGTTTAAGGAATGGGGAGGGATTAGGGTACAATTTAGGGTACGACAACGCTTAAGGTTTAGCGTACGTGTGAGTGCACGAGTTAGTGTTGGTGTACTGGTTAAGACAACGGCACCGATGAGGGTAAGGCCTCGGAAAAGGGTCACGTTCAGGGTTTCACTTAGGGTTAGGGTTAGGGAATGGGGAGGGATTAGGGTACAGGATAGGGCACGACAATGCTTAAGGGTTAGCGTACGTTTGAGGGCATGAGTTAGTGTTTGTGTACTGGTTAAGATTAGGGCATTGGTTAGGGTAGGGCATGGGAAGTGGGTCAGGTTTAGGGATGGGGTTAGGGTTAGGGTTAAGGAATGGGGAGGGATTAGGGTACAATTTAGGGTACGACAACGCTTAAGGTTTAGCGTACGTTTGAGGGCACGAGTTAGTGTTGGTGTCCTGGTTAAGATTAGGGCACGGGTGAGGGTAAGGCTTCGGGTGAGGGTCATGGTTAGGATTCGGGTTAGGGTTAGGGTTAGGGAATGGAGAGGGATTAGGGTACAGGTTAGGGTACGACAATGCTTAAGCGTTAGCGTAAGTGTGAGGGCACGAGTTAGTGTTGGTGTACTGGTTAAGACAAGGGCACCGATGAGGGTAAGGCCTCGGAAAAGGGTCACGTTCAGGGTTTCGCTTAGGGTTAGGGTTAGGGAATGGGGAGGGATTAGGGTACAGGATAGGGCACGACAATGCTTAAGGGTTAGCGTACGTTTGAGGGCATGAGTTAGTGTTTGTGTACTGGTTAAGATTAGGGCATTGGTTAGGGTAGGGCATCGGAAGTGGGTCAGGTTTAGGGATGGGGTTAGGGTTAGGGTTAAGGAATGGGGAGGGATTAGGGTACAATTTAGGGTACGACAACGCTTAAGGTTTAGCGTACGTTTGAGGGCACGAGTTAGTGTTGGTGTCCTGGTTAAGATTAGGGCACGGGTGAGGGTAAGGCTTCGGGTGAGGGTCAGGGTTAGGATTCGGGTTAGGGTTAGGGTAAAGGAATGCAGAGGGATTAGGGTACAGCTTAGGGTACGACAGTGCTTAAGGGTTAGCGTTCGTGTGAAGGCAAGGGTTAGTGTTAGTGTCCTGGTTAAGATTAGGGCACGGGTGAGGTTAAGGCTTCAGGTGAGGGTCAGGGTTAGGATTCGGGTTAGGGTTAGGGTTAGGGAATGGGGAGGGTTTAGCGTACAGTTTAGGGTACGACAACGATTAAGGGTTAGCGTACGTGTGAGGGCACAAGTTAGTGTTGGTGTCCTGGTTAAGATTAGGGCACGGGTGAGGGTAAGGTTTCGGGTGAGGGTCAGGGATAGAATTCGTGTTAGGGTTAGGGTTAGGGAATGGGGAGATATTAGGGCACAGTTTAGGGTACCACAACGCTTAAGGTTTAGCGTATGTGTGAGGTCACTAGTTAGTGTTAGTGTACTGCTTACGATTAGGGCACGGGTGAGGGTAAGGCCTCGGAAGAGGGTCACGTTAAGGGTTAGGGTTAGGGTTAGGGTTAGGGAATGGGGATTTATTAGGGTACAGGTTAGGGTACGGCAATGGCTTAGGGTTGGCGTACGTTAGAGGGCATGGGTTAGTGCTGATGTACTGGTTAAAATTAGGACACGGGTGAGGGTAAAGTTTCGGGTGAGTGTCATGGTTAGGTTTCAGGTTAGGGTTAGGGTTAGGGAATGGAGAGGGATTAGGGTACAGGTTAGGGTACCGCTGCGGGTTAGTGTTAGCGTACGTGTGATGGCAAGAGTTAGTCTTGGTGTCCTGGTTAAGATTAGGGCACGGGTGAGGGTAAGGCTTCGGGTGAGGGTCAGGGTTAGGATTCGGGTTAGGGTTAGGGTTAAGGAATGCAGAGGGAAGAGGGTACAGCTTATGGTACGACAGTGCTTAAGGGTTAGCGTTCGTGTGAGGGCAAGTGTTAGTGTTAGTGTCCTGGTTAAGATTAGGGCATGGGTGAGGGTAAGGCTTCAGGTGAGGGTCAGGGTTAGGATTCGGGTTAGGGTTAGGGTTAGGGAATGGGGAGGGATTAGGGTACAGTTTAGGGTACGACAACGATTAAGGGTTAGCCTACGTGTGAGGGCACAATTTAGTGTTGGTGTCCTGCTTAAGATTAGGGCACGGGTGAGGGTAAGGTTTCGGGTGAGGGTCAGGGATAGAATTCGGGTTAGGGTTAGGGTTAGGGAATGGGGAGATATTAGGGCACAGTTTAGGGTACCACAACGCTTAAGGTTTAGCGTACGTGTGAGGTTACTAGTTAGTGTTAGTGTACTGCTTACGATTAGGGCACGGGTGAGGGTAAGGCCTCGGAAGAGGGTCTCGTTAAGGGTTAGGGTTAGGGTTAGGGTTAGGGAATGGGGATTGATTAGGGTACAGGTTAGGGTACCACAATGGCTTAGGGTTGGCGTACGTTAGAGGGCATGGGTTAGTGTTGATGTACTGGTTAAAATTAGGACACGGGTGAGGGTAAAGTTTCGGGTGAGTGTCATGGTTAGGTTTCAGGTTAGGGTTAGGGTTAGGGAATGGAGAGGGATTAGGTACAGGTTAGGGTACCGCTGCGGTTTAGTGTTAGTGTACGTGTGAGGGCACGAGTTAGTCTTGGTGTCCTGGTTAAGATTAGGGCACAGGTGAGGGTAAGGCTTCGGGTGAGGGTCAGGGTTAGGATTCGGGTTAGGGTTAGGGTTAGGAAATGGGGAGGGATTAGGGTACTGTTTAGGGTACGACAACGATTAAGGCTTAGCGTACGTGTGAGGGCACAAGTTAGTGTTTGTGTCCTGGTTAAGATTAGGGCACGGGTGAGGGTAAGGCTTCGGGTGAGGGTCAGGGTTAGGATTCGGGTTAGGGTTAGGGTTAGGGAATGGGGAGGGATTAGGGTACAGTTTAGGGTACGACAACGATTAAGGGTTAGCGTACGTGTGAGGGCACAAGTTAGTGTTGGTGTCCTGGTTAAGATTAGGGCACGGGTGAGGGTAAGGCGTCGGGTGAGGGTCAGGGTTAGGATTCAGGTTAGGGTTAGGGATAGGGAATGGAGAGGGATTAGGGTACCGGTTAGGGTACGACAATGCTTAAGGGTTAGCGTAAGTGTGAGGGCACGAGTTAGTGTTGGTGTACTGGTTAAGACAACGGCACCGATGAGGGTAAGGCCTCGGAAAAGGGTCACGTTCAGGGTTTTGCTTAGGGTTAGGGTTAGGGAATGGGGAGGGATTAGGGTACAGGATAGGGTACGACAATGCTTAAGGGTTAGCGTACGTTTGAGGCCATGAGTTACTGTTTGTGTACTGGTTAAGATTAGGGCATTGGTTAGGGTAGGGCATCGGAAGTGGGTCAGGTTTAGGGATGGGGTTAGGGTTAGGGTTAAGGAATGGGGAGGGATTAGGGTACAATTTAGGGTACCACAACGCTTAAGGTTTAGCGTACGTGTGAGGGCACGAGTTAGTGTTGGTGTCCTGGTTAAGATTAGGGCACGGGTGAGGGTAAGGCTTCGGGTGAGGGTCAGGGTTAGGATTCGGGTTAGGGTTAGGTTTAAGGAATGCAGAGGGATTAGGGTACAGCTTACGGTACGACAGTGCTTAAGGGTTAGCGTTCGTGTAAGGGCAAGGTTTAGTGTTAGTGTCCTGGTTAATATTAGGGCACGGGTGAGGGTAAGGTTTCGGGTGAGGGTCAGGGATAGAATTCGGGTTAGGTTTAGGGTTAGGGAATGGCGAGATATTAGGGCACAGTTTAGGGTACAACAACGCTTAAGGTTTAGCGTACGTGTGAGGTCACTAGATAGTGTTAGTGTACAGCTTACGATTAGGGCACGGGTGAGGGTAAGGCCTCGGAAGAGGGTCACGTTAAGGGTTAGGGTTAGGGTTAGGGTTAGGGAATGGGGATTGATTAGGGTACAGGTTAGGGTACGGCAATGGCTTAGGGTTGGCGTACGGTAGAGGGCATGGGTTAGTGTTGATGTACTGGTTAAAATTAGGACACGGGTGAGGGTAAAGTTTCGGGTGAGTGTCATGGTTAGGTTTCAGGTTAGGGTTAGGGTTAGGGAATGGAGAGGGATTAGGGTACAGGTTAGGGTACCGCTGCGGTTTAGTGTTAGCGTACGTTTGAGGGCACGAGTTAGTCTTGGTGTCCTGGTTAAGATTAGGGCACGGGTGAGGGTAAGGCTTCGGGTGAGGGTCAGGGTTAGGATTCGGGTTAGGGTTAGGGTTAGGGAATGGAGAGAGATTAGGGTACAGGTTAGGGTACGACAATGCTTAAGGGTTAGCGTAAGTGTGAGGGCACGAGTTAGTGTTGGTGTACTGGTTAAGACAACGGCACCGATGAGGGTAAGGCCTCGGAAAAGGGTCACGTTCAGGGTTTCGCTTAGGGTTAGGGTTAGGGAATGGGGAGGGATTAGGGTACAGGATAGGGTAGGACAATGCTTAAGGGTTAGCGTACGTTTGAGGGCATGAGTTAGTGTTTGTGTACTGGTTAAGATTAGGGCATTGGTTAGGGTAGGGCATCGGAAGTGGGTCAGGTTTAGGGATGGGGTTAGGGTTAGGGTTAAGGAATGGGGAGGGATTAGGGTACAATTTAGGGTACGACAACGCTTAAGGTTTAGCGTACGTGTGAGGGCACGAGTTAGTGTTGGTGTCCTGGTTAAGATTAGGGCACGGGTGAGGGTAAGCCTTCGGGTGAGGGTCATGGTTAGGATTCGGGTTAGGGTTAGGGTTAGGGAATGGGGAGGGATTAGGGTACGGCTTAGGGTACGACAGTGCTTAAGGGTTAGCGTCCGTGTGAGGGCAAGGGTTAATGCTAGTGTCCTGGTTACGATTAGGGCACGGGTGAGGGTAAGGCTTCATGTGAGGGTCAGGGATAGGATTCGGTTTAGGGTTAGGGTCAGGGAATGGGGAGGGATTAGGGTACAGTTTAGGGTACGACAACGATTAAGGGTTAGCGTACGTGTGAGGGCACAAGTTAGTGTTGGTGTCCTGGTTAAGATTAGGGCACGGGTGAGGGTAAGGTTTCGGGTTAGGGTCAGGGATAGAATTCGGGTTAGGGTTAGGGTTAGGGAATGGGGAGATATTAGGGCACAGTTTAGGGTACCACAACGCTTTAGGTTTAGCGTACGTGTGAGGTCACTAGTTAGTGTTAGTGTACTGCTTACGATAAGGCCACGGGTGAGGTTAAGGCCTCGGAAGAGGGTCACATTAAGGGTTAGGGTTAGGGTTAGGGTTAGGGAATGGGGATTGATTAGGGTACAGGTTAGGGTACGGCAATGGCTTAGGGTTGGCGTACGTTAGAGGGCATGGGTTAGTGTTGATGTACTGGTTAAAATTAGGACACGGCTGAGGGTAAAGTTTCGGGTGAGTTCATGGTTAGGTTTCAAGTTAGGGTTAGGGTTAGGGAATGGAGAGGGATTAGTGTACAGCTTAGGGTACCGCTGCGGTTTAGTGTTAGCGTACGTTTGAGGGCACGAGTTAGTCTTGGTGTCCTGGTTAAGATTAGGGCACGGGTGAGGGTAAGGCTTCGGGTGAGGGTCAGGGTTAGGATTCGGGTTAGGGTTAGGGTTAGGGAATGGAGAGGGATTAGGGTACAGGTTAGGGTACGACAATGCTTAAGGGTTAGCGTAAGTGTGAGGGCACGAGTTAGTGTTGGTGTACTGGTTAAGACAACGGCACCGATGAGGGTAAGGCCTCGGAAAAGGGTCACCTTCAGGGTTTCGCTTAGGGTTAGGGTTAGGGAATGGGGAGGGATTAGGGTACAGTATAAGATACGACAATGCTTAAGTGTTAGCGTACGTTTGAGGGCATGAGTTAGTGTTTGTGTACTGGTTAAGATTAGAGCATTGGTTAGGGTAGGGCATCGGAAGTGGGTCAGGTTTAGGGATGGGGTTAGGGTTAGGGTTAAGGAATGGGGAGGGATTAGGGTACAATTTAGGGTACGACAACGCTTAAGGTTTAGCGTACGTGTGAGGGCACGAGTTAATGTTGGTGTCCTGGTTAAGATTAGGGCACGGGTGAGGGTAAGGCTTCGGGTGAGGGTCAGGGTTAGGATTCGGGTTAGGGTTAGGGTTAAGAAATGCATAGGGATTAGGGTACCGCTTAGGTACGACAGTGCTTAAGGGTTAGCGTTCGTGTGAGGGCAAGGGTTAGTGTTAGTGTCCTGGTTAAGATTAGGGCACGGGTGAGGGTAAGGCTTCAGGTGAGGGTCAGGGTTAGGATTCGGGTTAGGGTTAGGGTTAGGGAATGGGGAGGGATTAGGGTACTGTTTAGGGTACGACAACGATTAAGGCTTAGCGTACGTGTGAGGGCACAAGTTAGTGTTGGTGTCCTGGTTAAGATTAGGGCACGGGTGAGGGTAAGGCTTCGGGTGAGGGTCAGGGTTAGGATTCGGGTTAGGGTTAGGGTTAGGGAATGGGGAGGGATTAGGGTACAGTTTAGGGTACGACAACGATTAAGGGTTAGCGTACGTGTGAGGGCACAAGTTAGTGTTGGTGTCCTGGTTAAGATTAGGGCACGGGTGAGGGTAAGGCGTCGGGTGAGGGTCAGGGTTAGGATTCAGGTTAGGGTTAGGGATAGGGAATGGAGAGGGATTAGGGTACCGGTTAGGGTACGACAATGCTTAAGGGTTAGTGTAAGTGTGAGGGCACGAGTTAGTGTTGGTGTACTGGTTAAGACAACGGCACCGATGAGGGTAAGGCCTCGGAAAAGGGTCACGTTCACGGTTTGGCTTAGTGTTAGGGTTAGGGAATGGGGAGGGATTAGGGTACAGGATAGGGTACGACAATGCTTAAGGGTTAGCGTACGTTTGAGGGCATGCGTTAGTGTTTGTTTACTGGTTAAGATTAGGGCATTGGTTAGGGTAGGGCATCGGAAGTGGGTCAGGTTTAGGGATGGGGTTAGGGTTAGGGTTAAGGAATGGGGAGGGATTAGGGTACAATTTAGGGTACGACAACGCTTAAGGTTTAGCGTACGTGTGAGTGCACGAGTTAGTGTTGGTGTACTGGTTAAGACAACGGCACCGATGAGGGTAAGGCCTCGGAAAAGGGTCACGTTCAGGGTTTCACTTAGGGTTAGGGTTAGGGAATGGGGAGGGATTAGGGTACAGGATAGGGTACGACAATGCTTAAGGGTTAGCGTACGTTTTAGGGCATGAGTTAGTGTTTGTGTACTGGTTAAGATTAGGGCATTGGTTAGGGTAGGGCATCGGAAGTGGGTCAGTTTTAGGGATGGGGTTAGGGCTAGGGTTAAGGAATGGGGAGGGATTAGGGTACAATTTAGGGTACGACAACGCTTAAGGTTTAGCGTACGTGTGAGGGCACGAGTTAGTGTTGGTGTACTGGTTAAGACAAGGGCACTGATGAGGGTAAGGCCTCGGAAAAGGGTCACGTTCAGGGTTTCGCTTAGGGTTAGGGTTAGGGAATGGGGAGGGATTAGGGTACAGGATAGGGCACGACAATGCTTAAGGGTTAGCGTACGTTTGAGGGCATGAGTTAGTGTTTGTGTACTGGTTAAGATTAGGGCATTGGTTAGGGTAGGGCATCGGAAGTGGGTCAGGTTTAGGGATGGGGTTAGGGTTAGGGTTAAGGAATGGGGAGGGATTAGGGTACAATTTAGGGTACGACAACGCTTAAGGTTTAGCGTACGTTTGAGGGCACGAGTTAGTGTTGGTGTCCTGGTTAAGATTAGGGCACAGGTGAGGGTAAGGCTTCGGGTGAGGGTCAGGGTTAGGATTCGGGTTAGGGTTAGGGTAAAGGAATGCAGAGGGATTAGGGTACAGCTTAGGGTACGACAGTGCTTAAGGGTTAGCGTTCGTGTGAAGGCAAGGGTTAGTGTTAGTGTCCTGGTTAAGATTAGGGCACGGGTGAGGTTAAGGCTTCAGGTGAGGGTCAGGGTTAGGATTCGGGTTAGGGTTAGGGTTAGGGAATGGGGAGGGTTTAGCGTACAGTTTAGGGTACGACAACGATTAAGGGTTAGCGTACGTGTGAGGGCACAAGTTAGTGTTGGTGTCCTGGTTAAGATTAGGGCACGGGTGAGGGTAAGGTTTCGGGTGAGGGTCAGGGATAGAATTCGTGTTAGGGTTAGGGTTAGGGAATGGGGAGATATTAGGGCACAGTTTAGGGTACCACAACGCTTAAGGTTTAGCGTATGTGTGAGGTCACTAGTTAGTGTTAGTGTACTGCTTACGATTAGGGCACGGGTGAGGGTAAGGCCTCGGAAGAGGGTCACGTTAAGGGTTAGGGTTAGGTTTAGGGTTAGGGAATGGGGATTTATTAGGGTACAGGTTAGGGTACGGCAATGGCTTAGGGTTGGCGTACGTTAGAGGGCATGGGTTAGTGCTGATGTACTGGTTAAAATTAGGACACGGGTGAGGGTAAAGTTTCGGGTGAGTGTCATGGTTAGGTTTCAGGTTAGGGTTAGGGTTAGGGAATGGAGAGGGATTAGGGTACAGGTTAGGGTACCGCTGCGGGTTAGTGTTAGCGTACGTGTGATGGCAAGAGTTAGTCTTGGTGTCCTGGTTAAGATTAGGGCACGGGTGAGGGTAAGGCTTCGGGTGAGGGTCAGGGTTAGGATTCGGGTTAGGGTTAGGGTTAGGGAATGGAGAGAGATTAGGGTACAGGTTAGGGTACGACAATGCTTAAGGGTTAGCGTAAGTGTGAGGGCACGAGTTAGTGTTGGTGTACTGGTTAAGACAACGGCACCGATGAGGGTAAGGCCTCGGAAAAGGGTCACGTTCAGGGTTTTGCTTAGGGTTAGGGTTAGGGAATGGGGAGGGATTAGGGTACAGGATAGGGTACGACAATGCTTAAGGGTTAGCGTACGTTTGAGGCCATGAGTTACTGTTTGTGTACTGGTTAAGATTAGGGCATTGGTTAGGGTAGGGCATCGGAAGTGGGTCATGTTTAGGGATGGGGTTAGGGTTAGGGTTAAGGAATGGGGAGGGATTAGGGTACAATTTAGTGTACGACAACGCTTAAGGTTTAGCGTACGTGTGAGGGCACGAGTTATTGTTGGTGTCCTGGTTAAGATTAGGGCACGGGTGAGGGTAAGGCTTCGGGTGAGGGTCAGGGTTAGGATTCGGGTTAGGGTTAGGGTTAAGAAATGCAGAGGGATTATGGTACAGCTTAGGGTACGACAGTGCTTAAGGGTTAGCGTTCGTGTGAGGGAAAGTGTTAGAGTTAGTGTCCTGGTTAAGATTAGGGCACGGGAGAGGGTAAGGCTTCAGGAGAGGGTCAGGGTTAGGATTCGGGTTAGGGTTAGGGTTAGGGAATGGGGAGGGATTAGGGTACAGTTTAGGGTACGACAACGATTAAGGGTTAGCGTACGTGTGAGGGCACAAGTTAGTGTTGGTGTCCTGGTTAAGATTAGGGCACGGGTGAGGGTAAGGTGTCGGGTGAGGGTCAGGGATAGAATTCGGGTTAGGGTTAGGGTTAGGGAATGGGGAGATATTAGGGCACAGTTTAGGGTACCACAACGCTTAAGGTTTAGCGTACGTGTGAGGTCACTAGTTAGTGTTAGTGTACTGCTTACGATTAGGGCACGGGTGAGGGTAAGGCCTCGGAAGAGGGTCACGTTAAGGGTTAGGGTTAGGGTTAGGGTTAGGGAATGGGGATTGATTAGGGTACAGGTTAGGGTACGGCAATGGCTTAGGGTTGGCGTTCGTTAGAGGGCATGAGTTAGTGTTGATTTACTGTTTAAAATTAGGACACGGGTGAGGGTAAAGTTTCGGGTGAGTGTCATGGTTAGGTTTCAGGTTAGGGTTAGGGTTAGGGAATGGAGAGGGATTAGGGTAAAGGTTAGGGTACCTCTGCGGTTTAGTGTTAGCGTACGTGTGAGGGCACGAGTTAGTCTTGGTGCCCTGGTTAAGATTAGGGCACGGGTGAGGGTAAGGCTTCGGGTGAGGGTCAGGGTTAGGATTCGGGTTAGGGTTAGGGTTAGGGAATGGAGAGGGATTAGGGTACAGGTTAGCGTACGACAATGCTTAAGGGTTAGCGTAAGTGTGAGGGCACGAGTTAGTGTTGGTGTACTGGTTAAGACAACGGCACCGATGAGGGTAAGGCCTCGGAAAAGGGTCACGTTCAGGGTTTCGCTTAGGGTTAGGGTTAGGGAATGGGGAGGGATTAGGGTACAGGATAGGGTACGGCAATGCTTAAGGGTTAGCGTACGTTTGAGGGCATGAGTTAGTGTTTGTGTACTGGTTAAGATTAGGGCTTTGGTTAGGGTAGGGCATCGGAAGTGGGTCATGTTTAGGGATGGGGTTAGGGTTATCGTTAAGAAATGGGGAGGGATTAGGGTACAATTTAGGGTACGACAACGCTTAAGGTTTAGCGTACGTGTGAAGGCACGAGTTAGTCTTGGTGTCCTGGTTAAGATAAGGGCACGGGTGAGGGTAAGGCATCGGGTGAGGGTGAGGGTTCAGATTCGTGTTAGGGTTAGGGTTAAGGAATGCAGAGGGATTAGGGTACACCTTAGGGTACGACAGTGCTTACGGGTTAGCGTTCGTGTGAGGACAAGTGTTAGTGTTAGTGTCCTGGTTAAGATTAGGGCACGGGTGAGGGTAAGGCTTCAGGTGATGGTCAGGGTTAGGATTCGGGTTAGGGTTAGGGTTAGGGAATGGGGAGATATTAGGGCACAGTTTAGGGTACCACAACGCTTAAGGTTTAGCGTACGTGTGAGGTCACTAGTTAGTGTTAGTGTACTGCTTACGATTAGGGCACGGGTGAGGGTAAGGCCTCGGAAGAGGGTCACGTTAATGGTTATGGTTAGGGTTAGGGTTAGGGAATGGGGATTGATTAGTGTACAGGTTATGGTACGGCAATGGCTTAGGGTTAGCGTACGTTAGAGTTCATGGGTTAGTGTTGATGTATTGGTTAAAATTAGGACACTGGTGAGGGTAAAGTTTCGGGGGAGTGTCATGGTTAGTTTTCAGGTGAGGGTTAGGGTTAGGGAATGGAGAGGGATTAGAGTACTGGTTAGGGTACCGCTGCGGTTCAGTGTTAGCGTACGTCTGAGGGAACGAGTTATTCTTGATGTCCTGGTTAAGATTAGGGCACGGGTGAGGATAAGGCTTCGGGTGAGGTTCAGGGTTAGGATCCGGGTTAGGGTTAGGGTTAGGGAATGGAGAGGGATTAGGGTACAGTTTAGGGTACGACAATGCTTAAGGGTTAGCGTAAGTGTGAGGGCATGAGTTAGTGTGGGTGTACTGGTTAAGACAAGGGCACCGATGAGGGTAAGGCCTCGGAAAAGGGTCACGTTCAGGGTTTTGTTTAGGGTTAGGGTTAGGAAATGGGGAGGGATTAGGGTACAGGATAGGGTACGACAATGCTTAAGGGTTAGCGTACGTTTGAGGGCATGAGTTAGTGTCTGTGTACTGGTTAAGATTAGGGCATTGGTTAGGCTAGGGCATCGGAAGTGGGACAGGTTTAGGGTTGGGGTTAGGGTTAGGGTTAAGGGATCGGGAGGGATTAGAGTACAATTTAGGGTACGACAACACTTAAGGTTTAGCGTACGTTTGAGGGCACGAGTTAGTGTTGGTGTCCTGGTTAAGATTAGGGCACGGGTGAGGGTAAGGCTTCAGGTAAGGGTCAGGGTTAGGATTCGGGTTAGGGTTAGTGTTAGAGAATGGGGAGGGATTAGGGTACAGTTTAGGGTACGACAACGATTAAGGGTTAGCGTACGTGTGAGGGCACGAGTTAGTGTTGGTGTCCTGGTTAAGATTAGGGCACGGGTGAGGGTAAGGTTTCGGGTGAGGGTCAGGGATAGAATTCGGGTTAGTGTTAGGGTTAGGGAATGGGGAGATATTAGGGCACAGTTTAGGGTACCACAACGCTTAAGGTTTGGCGTAAATGTGAGGTCACTAGTTAGTGTTAGTGTACTGGTTACGATTAGGGTACGGGTGAAGGTAAGGCCTCAGACGAGCGTCACGTTAAGGGTTAGGGTTAGGGTTAGGGTTACGGAATGGGGATTGATTAGGGTACAGGTAATGGTACGGCAATGGCTTAGGGTTAGCGTACGTTAGAGGGCATGGGTTAGTGTTGATGTACTGGTTAAAATTAGGACACGGGTGAGGGTAAAGTTTCGGGTGAGTGTCATGGTTAGGTTTCAGGTTAGGGTTAGGGTTAGGGAATGGAGAGGGATTAGGGTACAGGTTAGGGTACCGCTGCGGTTTAGTGTTAGCGTACGTTTGAGGGCACGAGTTAGTCTTGGTGTCCTGGTTAAGATTAGGGCACGGGTGAGGGTAAGTCTTCGGGTGAGGGTCAGAGTTAGGATTCGGGTTAGGGTTAGGGTTAAGGAATGCAGAGGGATTAGGCTACAGCTCAGGGTACGACAGTGCTTAAGGGTTAGCGTTCGTGAGAGGGCAAGGGTTAGTGTTAGTGTCCTGCTTAAGATTAGGTCACGGGTGAGGGTAAGGCTTCAGGTGAGGGTCAGGGTTAGGATTCGGGTTAGGGTTAGGGTTAAGGAATGCAGAGGGATTAGGCTACAGCTCAGGGTACGACAGTGCTTAAGGGTTAGCGTTCGTGAGAGGGCAAGGGTTAGTGTTAGTGTCCTGGTTAAGATTAGGGCACGGATGAGGGTAAGGCTTCAGGTGAGGGTCAGGGTTAGGATTCGGGTTAGGGTTAGGGTTAGGGAATGGGGAGGGTTTAGGGTACAGTTTAGGGTACGACAACGATTAAGGGTTAGCGTACGTGTGAGGGCACGACTTAGTGTTGGTGTCCTGGTTAAGATTAGGGCACGGGTGAGGGTAAGGTTTCGGGTGAGGGTCAGGGATAGAATTCGGGTTAGGGTTAGGGTTAGGGAATGGGGAGATATTAGGGCACAGTTTAGGGTACCACAACGCTTAAGGTTTAGCGTACGTGTGAGGTCACTACTTAGTGTTAGTGTACTGGTTACGATTAGGGCACGGGTGAGAGTAAGGCCTCGGAAGAGGGCCACGTTAAGGGTTAGGGTTAGGGTTAGTGTTACGGAATGGGGATTGATTAGGGTACAGGTTATGATATAGCAATGGCTTAAGGTTAGCGTACGTTAGAGGGCATGGGTTAGTGTTGATTTCCTGGTTAAAATTAAGACACGGGTGAGGGTAAAGTTTCGGGTGAGTGTCATGGTTAGGTTTCAGGTTAGGGTTAGGGTTAGGGAATGGAGAGGGATTAGTGTACAGGTTAGGGTACCGCTGCGGTTTAGTGTTAGCGTACGTGTGAGGGCACAAGTTAGTCTTGGTGTCCTGGTTAAGATTAGGGCACGGGTGAAGGTAGGCTTCGGTTGAGGGTCAGGGTTAGGATTCGTTTTAGGGTTAGGGTTAGGGAATGGCGAGGGATTAGGGTACAGGTTAGTGTACGACAATGCTTAAGTGTTAGCGTAAGTGTGAGGGCACGATTTAGTGTTGGTGTCCTGGTTAAGATTAGGGCACGGGAGAGGGTAAGGGTTCGGGTGAGGGTCAGGGTTAGGATTCGGGTTAGGGTTAGGGTTAGGGAATGGAGAGGGATTAGGTTACAAGTTAGGGTACGACAATCTTAAGGGTTAGCGTAAGTGTGAGGGCACGAGTTCGTGTTGGTGTACTGGTTAAGACAAGGGCACCGATGAGGTAAGGCCTCGGAAAAGGGTAACGTTCAGGGTTCGGTTAGGGTTAGGGTTAGGGAATGGGGAGGGATTAGGGTACAGGATAGGGTACGGCAATGCTTAAGGGTTAGCGTACGTTTGAGGGCATGAGTTAGTGTTTGTGTACTGGTTAAGATTAGGGCTTTGGTTAGGGTAGGGCATCGGAAGTGGGTCATGTTTAGGGATGGGGTTAGGGTTAGCGTTAAGAAATGGGGAGGGATTAGGGTACAATTTAGGGTACGACAACGCTTAAGGTTTAGCGTACGTGTGAAGGCACGAGTTAGTGTTGGTGTCCTGGTTAAGATAAGGGCACGGGTGAGGGTAAGGCTTCGGGTGAGGGTGAGGGTTCGGATTCGTGTTAGGGTTAGTGTTAAGGAATGCAGAGGGATTAGGGTACAGCTTAGGGTACGACAGTGCTTACGGGTTAGCGTTCGTGTGAGGACAAGTGTTAGTGTTAGTGTCCTGGTTAAGATTAGGGCACGGGTGAGGGTAAGGCTTCAGGTGAGGGTCAGGGTTAGGATTCGGGTTAGGGTTAGGGTTAGGGAATGTGGAGGGATTAGGGTACAGTTTAGGGTACGACAACGATTAAGGGTTTGCGTACGTTTGAGGGCACGAGTTAGTGTTGGTGCCCTGGTTAAGTTTAGGGCACGGGTGAGAGTAAGGTTTCGGGTGAGGGTCAGGAATAGAATTCTGGTTAGGGTTAGGGTTAGGGAATGGTGAGATATTAGGGCACAGTTTAGCGTATCACAACGTTTAAGGTTTAGCGTACGTGTGAGGTCACTAGTTAGTTTTAGTGTACTGCTTACGATTAGGGCACGGGTGAGAGTAAGGCCTCGGAAGAGGGTCACGTTAATGGTTATGGTTAGGGTTAGGGTTAGGGAATGGGGATTGATTAGTGTACAGGTTATGGTACGGCAATGGCTTAGGGTTAGCGTACGTTAGAGGTCATGGGTTAGTGTTGATGTACTGGTTAAAATTAGGACACGGGTGAGGGTAAAGTTTCGGGGGTGTGTCATGGTTAGTTTTCAGGTGAGGGTTAGGGTTAGGGAATGGAGAGGGATTAGAGTACTGGTTAGGGTACCGCTGCGGTTTAGTGTTAGCGTACGTGTGAGGGAACGAGTTATTCTTGATGTCCTGGTTAAGATTAGGGCACGGGTGAGGATAAGGCTTCGGGTGAGGTTCAGGGTTAGGATTCGGGTTAGGGTTAGGGTTAGGGAATGGAGAGGGATTAGGGTACAGGTTAGGGTACGACAATGCTTAAGGGTTAGCGTAAGTGTGAGGGCATGAGTTAGTGTGGGTGTACTGGTTAAGACAAGGGCACCGATGAGGGTAAGGCCTCGGAAAAGGGTCACGTTCAGGGTTTTGGTTAGGGTTAGGGTTAGGAAATGGGGAGGGATTAGGGTACAGGATAGGGTACGACAATGCTTAAGGGTTAGCGTACGTTTGAGGGCATGAGTTCGTGTCTGTGTACTGGTTAAGATTAGGGCATTGGTTAGGCTAGGGCATCGGAAGTGGGACAGGTTTAGGGTTGGGGTTAGGGTTAGGGTTAAGGAATGGGGAGGGATTAGGGTACAATTTAGGGTACGACAACGCTTATGGTTTAGCGTACGTGTAAGGGTACGAGTTAGTGTTGGTGTCCTGGTTAAGATAAGGGCACGGGTGAGGGTAAGCCTTCGGGTGAGGGTCAGGGTTAGGATTCGGGTTAGGGTTAGAGTTAGGGAATGGGGAGGGATTAGGGTACAGTTTAGGGTACGACAACTATTAAGGGTTAGCGTACGTGTGAGGGCACAATTTAGTGTTGGTGTCCTGGTTAAGATTAGGGCACGGGTGAGGGTAAGGTTTCGGGTGAGGGTCAGGGATAGAATTCGGGTTAGGGTTAGGGTTAGGGAATGGGGAGATATTAGCGCACAGTTTAGGGTACCACAACGCTTAAGGTTTAGCGTACGTGTGAGGTCACTAGTTAGTGTTAGTGTACTGCTTACGATTAGGGCACGGGCGAGGGTAAGGCCTCGGAAGAGGGTCACGTTAAGGGTTAGGGTTAGGGTTAGGGTTAGGGAATGGGGATTGATTAGGGTACAGGTTTGGGTACGGCAATGGCTTAGGGTTGGCGTACTTTAGAGGGCATAGGTTAGTGTTGATGTACTGGTTAAAATTAGGACACGGGTGAGGGTAAAGTTTCGGGTGAGTGTCATGGTTAGGTTTCAGGTTAGGGTTAGGGTTAGGGAATGGAGAGGGATTAGGGTACAGGTTAGGGTACCGCTGCGGTTTAGTGTTAGCATACGTGTGAGGGCACGAGTTAGTCTTGGTGTCCTGGTTAAGATTAGGGCACGGGTGAGGGTAAGGTTTCGGGTGAGGGTCAGGGTTAGGATTCGGGTTAGGGTTAGGGTTAGGGAATGGGGAGATATTAGGGCACAGTTTAGGGTACCAAAACGCTTAAGGTTTGGCGTAAGTGTGAGGTCACTAGTTAGTGTTAGTGTAGTGGTTACGATTAGGGTACGGGTGAAGGTAAGGCCTCAGAAGAGCGTCACGTTAAGGGTTAGGGTTAGGGTTAGGGTTAGGGAATGGGGATTGATTAGGGTACAGGTAATGGTACGGCAATGGCTTAGGGTTAGCGTACGTTAGAGGGCATGGGTTAGTGTTGATGTACTGGTTAAAATTAGGACACGGGTGAGGGTAAAGTTTCGGGTGAGTCTCATGGTTAGGTTTCAGGTTAGGGTTAGGGTTAGGGAATGGAGAGGGATTAGGGTACAGGTTAGGGTACCGCTGCGGTTTAGTGTTAGCGTACGTTTGAGGGCACGAGTTAGTCTTGGTGTCCTGGTTAAGATTAGGGCACGGGTGAGGGTAAGTCTTCGGGTGAGGGTCAGAGTTAGGATTCGGGTTAGGGTTAGGGTTAAGGAATGCAGAGGGATTAGGCTACAGCTCAGGGTACGACAGTGCTTAAGGGTTAGCGTTCGTGAGAGGGCAAGGGTTAGTGTTAGTGTCCTGGTTAAGATTAGGGCACGGGTGAGGGTAAGGCTTCAGGTGAGGGTCAGGGTTAGGAATCGGGTTAGGGTTAGGGTTAAGGAATGCAGAGGGATTAGGCTACAGCTCAGGGTACGACAGTGCTTAAGGGTTAGCGTTCGTGAGAGGGCAAGGGTTAGTGTTAGTGTCCTGGTTAAGATTAGGGCACGGGTGAGGGTAAGGCTTCAGGTGAGGGTCAGGGTTAGGATTCGGGTTAGGGTTAGGGTTAGGGAATGGGGAGGGATTAGGGTAGAGTTTAGGGTACGACAACGATTAAGGGTTAGCGTACGTGTGAGGGCACAAGTTAGTGTGGGTGTCCTGGTTAAGATTAGGGCACGGGTGAGGGTAAAGTTTCGGGTGAGGGTCAGGGATAGAATTCGGGTTAGGTTTAGGGTTAGGGAATGGCGAGATATTAGGGCACAGTTTAGGGTACCACAACGCTTAAGGTTTAGCGTACGTGTGAGGTCACTAGTTAGTGTTAGTGTACTGCTTACGATTAGGGCACGGGTGAGGGTAAGGCCTCGGAAGAGGGTCACGTTACGGGTTAGCGTTAGGGTTAGGGTTAGGGAATGGGGATTGATTAGGGTACAGGTTAGGGTACGGCAATGGCTTAGGGTTGGCGTACGTTAGAGGGCATGGGTTAGTGTTGATGTACTGGTTAAAATTAGGACACGGGTGAGGGTAAAGTTTCGGGTGAGTGTCATGGTTAGGTTTCAGGTTAGGGTTAGGGTTAGGGAATGGAGAGGGATTAGGGTACAGGTTAGGGTACCGCTGCGGGTTAGTGTTAGCGTACGTGTGAGGGCACGAGTTAGTCTTGCTGTCCTGGTTAAGATTAGGGCACGGGTGAGGGTAAGGCTTCGGGTGAGGGTCAGGGTTAGGATTCGGGTTAGGGTTAGGATTAGGGAATGGAGAGGGATTAGTGTAAAGGTTAGGGTACGACAATGCTTAAGGGTTAGCGTAAGTGTGAGGGCACGAGTTAGTGTTGGTGTACTGTTTAAGACAACGGCACCGATGAGGGTAAGGCCTCGGAAAAGGGTCACGTTCAGGGTTTCGCTTACGGTTAGGGTTAGGGAATGGGGAGGGATTTGGGTACAGGATAGGGTACAACAATGCTTAAGGGTTAGCGTACGTTTGAGGGCATGAGTTAGTGTTTGTGTACTGGTTAAGATTAGGGCATTGGTTAGGGTAGGGCATCGGAAGTGGGTCAGGTTTAGGGATGGGGTTAGGGTTAGGGTTAAGGAATGGGGAGGGATTAGGGTACAATTTAGGGTACGACAACGCTTAAGGATTAGCGTACGTGTGAGGGCACGAGTTAGTGTTGGTGTCCTGGTTAAGATTAGGGCACGGGTGAGGGTAAGGCTTCGGGTGAGGGTCAGGGTTAGGATTCGGGTTGGGGTTAGGGTTAAGGAATGCAGAGGGATTAGGCTACAGCTCAGGGTACGACAGTGCTTAAGGGTTAGCGTTCGTGAGAGGGCAAGGGTTAGTGTTAGTGTCCTGGTTAAGATTAGGGCACAGGTGAGGGTAAGGCTTCAGGTGAGGGTCAGGGTTAGGATTCGGGTTAGGGTTAGGGTTAGGGAATGGGGAGGGATTAGGGTACAGTTTAGGGTACGACAACGATTAAGGGTTAGCGTACGTGTGAGGGCACAAGTTAGTGTTGGTGTCCTGGTTAAGATAAGGGCACGAGTGAGGGTAAGGTTTCGGGTGAGGGTCAGGGATAGAATTCGGGTTAGGGTTAGGGTTAGGGAATGGGGAGATATTAGGGCACAGTTTAGGGTACCACAACGCTTAAGGTTTAGCGTACGTGTGAGGTCACTAATTAGTGTTAGTGTACTGCTTACGATTAGGCCACGGGTGAGGGTAAGGCCTCGGAAGAGGGTCACGTTAAGGGTTAGGGTTAGGGTTAGGGTTAGGGAATGGGGATTGATTAGGGTACAGGTTAGGGTACGGCAATGGCTTAGGGTTGGCGTACGTTAGAGGGCATGGGTTAGTGTTGATGTACTGGTTAAAATTAGGACACGGGTGAGGGTAAAGTTTCGGGTGAGTGTCATGGTTAGGTTTCAGGTTAGGGTTAGGGTTAGGGAATGGAGAGGGATTAGGGTACAGGTTAGGGTACCGCTGCGGGTTAGTGTTAGCGTACGTGTGAGAGCACGAGTTAGTCTTGGTGTCCTGGTTAAGATTAGGGCACGGGTGAGGGTAAAGCTTCGGGTGAGGGTCAGGGTTAGGATTCGGGTTAGGGTTAGGGTTAGGGAATGGAGAGGGATTAGGGTACAGGTTAGGGTACGACAATGCTTAAGGGTTAGCGTAAGTGTGAGGGCACGAGTTAGTGTTGGTGTACTGGTTAAGAAAACGGCACCGATGAGGGTAAGGCCTCGTTAAAGGGTCACGTTCAGGGTTTCGCTTAGGGTTAGGGTTAGGGAATGGGGAGGGATTAGGGTACAGGATAGGGTACGACAATGCTTAAGGGTTAGCGTAGGTTTGAGGCCATGAGTTAGTGTTTGTGTACTGGTTAAGATTAGGGCATTGGTTAGGGTAGGGCATCGGAAGTGGGTCAGGTTTAGGGATGGGGTTAGGGTTAGGGGTAAGGAATGGGGAGGGATTAGGGTACAATTTAGGGTACGACAATGCTTAAGGTTTAGCGTACGTGTGAGGGCACGATTTAGTGTTGGTGTCCTGGTTAAGATTAGGGCACGGGTGAGGGTAAGGCTTCGGGTGAGGGTCAGGGTTAGGATTCGGGTTAGGGTTAGGGTTAAGGAATGCAGAGGGATTAGGGTACAGCTTAGGGTACGACAGTGCTTAAGGGTTAACGTTCGTGTGAGGGCAAGGTTTAGTGTTAGTGTCCTGGTTAAGATTAGGGCACGGGTGAGGGTAAGGTTTCGGGTGAGGTTCAGGGATAGAATTCGGGTTAGGGTTAGGGTTAGGGAATGGGGAGATATTAGGGCACAGTTTAGGGTACCACAACGCTTAAGGTTTAGAGTTCGTGTGAGGTCACTAGTTAGTGTTAGTGTACTGCTTAGGATTAGGGCACGGGTGAGTCTAAGGCCTCGGAAGAGGGTCACGTTAAGGGTTAGGGTTAGGGTTAGGGTTAGGGAATGGGGATTGATTAGGGTACAGGTTAGGGTACGGCAATGGCTTAAGGTTGGCGTACGTTAGAGGGCATGGGTTAGTGTTGATGTACTGGTTAAAATTAGGACACGGGTGAGGGTAAAGTTTCGGGTGAGTGTCATGGTTAGGTTTCAGGTTAGGGTTAGGGTTAGGTAATGGAGAGGGGTTAGGGTACAGGTTAGGGTACCGCTGCGGTTTAGTGTTATCGTACGTTTGAGGGCACGAGTTAGTCTTGGTGTCCTGGTTAAGATTAGGGCACGGGTGAGGGTAAGTCTTCGGGTGAGGGTCAGAGTTAGGATTCGGGTTAGGGTTAGGGTTAGGGAATGGAGAGGGATTAGGGTACAGGTTAGGGTACGACAATGCTTAAGGGTTAGCGTAAGTGTGAGGGCACGAGTTAGTGTTGGTGTACTGGTTAAGACAACGGCACCGTTGAGGGTAAGGCCTCGGAAAAGGGTCACGTTCAGGGTTTCGCTTAGGGTTAGGGTTAGGGAATGGGGAGGTATTAGGGTACAGGATAGGGTACAACAATGCTTAAGGGTTAGCGTACGTTTGAGGGCATGAGTTAGTGTTTGTGTACTGGTTAAGATTAGGGCATTGGTTAGGGTAGGGCATCGGAAGTGGGTCAGGTTTAGGGATCGGGTTAGGGTTAGGGATAAGGAATGGGGAGGGATTAGGGTACAATTTAGGGTACGACAACGCTTAAGGTTTAGCGTACGTGTGAGGGCACGAGTTAGTGTTGGTGTCCTGGTTAAGATTAGGGCACGGGTGAGGGTAAGGCTTCGGGTGAGGGTCAGGGTTAGGATTCGGGTTAGGGTTAGGGTTAAGGAATGGGGAGATATTAGGGCACAGTTTAGGGTACCACAACGCTTAAGGTTTAGCGTACGTGTGAGGTCACTAGTTAGTGTTAGTGTACTGCTTACGATTAGGGCACGGGTGAGGGTAAGGCCTCGGAAGAGGGTCACGTTAAGGGTTAGGGTTAGGGTTAGGGTTAGGGAATGGGGATTGATTAGGGTAAAGGTTAGGGTACGGCAATGGCTTAGGGTTGGCGTACGTTAGAGGGCATGGGTTAGTGTTGATGTACTGGTTAAAATTAGGACACGGGTGAGGGTAAAGTTTCGGGTGAGTGTCATGGTTAGGTTTCAGGTTAGGGTTAGGGTTAGGGAATGGAGAGGGTTTAGGGTACAGGTTAGGGTACCGCTGCGGTTTAGTGTTAGCGTACGTTTGAGGGCACGAGTTAGTCTTGGTGTCCTGGTTAAGATTAGGGCACGGGTGAGGGTAAGTCTTCGGGTGAGGGTCAGAGTTAGGATTCGGGTTAGGGTTAGGGTTAGGGAATGGAGAGGGATTAGGGTACAGGTTAGGGTACGACAATGCTTAAGGGTTAGCGTTCGTGTGAGGGCAAGGGATAGTGTTAGTGTCCTGGTTAAGATTAGGGCACGGGTGAGGGTAAGGCTTCAGGTGAGTGTCAGGTTTAGGATTCGGGTTAGGGTTAGGGTTAGGGAATGGGGAGGGATTAGGGTACAGTTTAGGGTACGACAACATTTAAGGGTTAGCGTACGTGTGAGGGCACAAGTTAGTGTTGGTGTCCTGCTTAAGATTAGGGCACGGGTGAGGGTAAGGTTTCGGGTGAGGGTCAGGGATAGAATTCGGGTTAGGGTTAGGGTTAGGGAATGGGGAGATATTAGGGCACAGTTTAGGATACCACAACGCTTAAGGTTTAGCGTACGTGTGAGGTCACTAGTTAGTGTTAGTGTACTGCTTACGATTAGGGCACGGATGAGGGTAAGGCCTCGGAAGAGGGTCACGTTAAGGGTTAGGGTTAGGGTTAGGGTTAGGGAATGGGGATTGATTAGGGTACAGGTTAGGGTACGGCAATGGCTTAGGGTTGGCGTTCGTTAGAGGGCATGAGTTAGTGTTGATGTACTGGTTAAAATTAGGACACAGGTGAGGGTAAAGTTTCGGATGAGTGTCATGGTTAGGTTCCAGGTTAGGGTTATTGTTAGGGAATGGAGAGGGATTAGGGTACAGGTTAGGGTACCTCTGCGGTTTAGTGTTAGCGTACGTTTGAGGGCACGAGTTAGTCTTGGTGTCCTGGTTAAGATTAGGGCACGGGTGAGGGTAAGGCTTTGGGTGAGGGTCAGGGTTAGGATTCGGGTTAGGGTTAGGGTTAGGGAATGGAGAGGGATTAGGGTACAGGTTAGGGTACGACAATGCTTTAGGGTTAGCGTAAGTGTGAGGGCACAATTTAGTGTTGGTGTACTGGTTAAGACAACGGCACCGATGAGGGTAAGGCCTCGGAAAAGGGTCACTTTCAGGGTTTCGCTTAGGGTTAGGGTTAGGGAATGGGGAGGGATTAGGGTACAGGATAGGGTACGACAATGCTTAAGGGTTAGCGTACGTTTGAGGGCATGAGTTATTGTTTGTGTACTGGTTAAGAATAGGGCATTGGTTAGGGTAGGGCATCGGAGGTGGGTCAGGTTTAGGGATGGGGTTAGGGTTAGGGTTAAGGAATGGGGAGGGATTAGGGTACAATTTAGGGTACGACAACGCTTAAGGTTTAGCGTACGTGTGAGGGCACGAGTTAGTGTTGGTGTCCTGGTTAAGATTAGGGCACGGGTGAGGGTAAGGCTTCGGGTGAGGGTCAGGGTTAGGATTCGGGTTAGGGTTAGGGTTAAGGAATGGGGAGATATTAGGGCACAGTTTAGGGTACCACAACGCTTAAGGTTTAGCGTACGTGTGAGGTCACTAGTTAGTGTTAGTGTACTGCTTACGATTAGGGCACGGGTGAGGGTAAGGCCTCGGAAGAGGGTCACGATAAGGGTTAGGGTTAGGGTTAGGGTTAGGGAATGGGGATTGATTAGGGTACAGGTTAGGGTACGGCAATGGCTTAGGGTTGGCGTACGTTAGAGGGCATGGGTTAGTGTTGATGTACTGGTTAAAATTAGGACACGGGTGAGGGTAAAGTTTCGGGTGAGTGTCATGGTTAGGTTTCAGGTTAGGGTTAGGGTTAGGGAATGGAGAGGGATTAGGGTACAGGTTAGGGTAACGCTGCGGTTTAGTGTTAGCGTACGTTTGAGGGCAAGAGTTAGTCTTGGTGTCCTGCTTAAGATTAGGGCACGGGTGAGGGTAAGTCTTCGGGTGAGGGTCAGAGTTAGGATTCGGGTTAGGGTTAGGGTTAGGGAATGGAGAGGGATTAGGGTACAGTTTAGGGTACGACAATGCTTAAGGGTTAGCGTAAGTGTGAGGGCACGAGTTAGTGTTGGTGTACTGGTTAAGACAACGGCACCGATGAGGGTAAGGCCTAGGAAAAGGGTCACATTCAGGGTTTCGCTAAGGATTAGGGTTAGGGAATGGGGAGGGATTTGGGTACAGGATAGGGTACAACAATGCTTAAGGGTTAGCGTACGTTTGAGGGCATGAGTTAGTGTTTGTGTACTTGTTAAGATTAGGGCATTGGTTAGGGTAGGGCATCGGAAGTGGGTCAGGTTTAGGGATGGGGTTAGGGTTAGGGTTAAGGAATCGGGAGGGATTAGCGTACAATTTAGGGTACGACAACGCTTAAGGTTTAGCGTACGTGTGAGGGCACGAGTTAGTGTTGGTGTCCTGGTTAAGATTAGGGCACGGGTGAGGGTAAGGCTTCGGGTGAGGGTCAGGGTTAGGATTCGGGTTAGGGTTAGGGTTAAGGAATGCAGAGGGATTAGGCGACAGCTCAGGGTACGACAGTGCTTAAGGGTTAGCGTTCGTGTGAGGGCAAGGGATAGTGTTAGTGTCCTGGTTAAGATTAGGGCACGGGTGAGGGTAAGGCTTCAGGTGAGTGTCAGGTTTAGGATTCGGGTTAGGGTTAGGGTTAGGGAATGGGGAGGGATTAGGGTACAATTTAGGGTACGACAACGCTTAAGGTTTAGCGTACGTGTGAGGGCACGAGTTAGTGTTGGTGTCCTGGTTAAGATTAGGGCACGGGTGAGGGTAAGGCTTCGGGTGAGGGTCAGGGTTAGGATTCGGGTTAGGGTTAGGGTTAAGGAATGGGGAGATATTAGGGCACAGTTTAGGGTACCACAACGCTTAAGGTTTAGCGTACGTGTGAGGTCACTAGTTAGTGTTAGTGTACTGCTTACGATTAGGGCACGGGTGAGGGTAAGGCCTCGGAAGAGGGTCACGTTAAGGGTTAGGGTTAGGGTTAGGGTTAGGGAATGGGGATTGATTAGGGTAAAGTTTAGGGTACGGCAATGGCTTAGGGTTGGCGTACGTTAGAGGGCATGGGTTAGTGTTGATGTACTGGTTAAAATTAGGACACGGGTGAGGGTAAAGTTTCGGGTGAGTGTCATGGTTAGGTTTCAGGTTAGGGTTAGGGTTAGGGAATGGAGAGGGATTAGGGTACAGGTTAGGGTACCGCTGCGGTTTAGTGTTAGCGTACGTTTGAGGGCACGAGTTAGTCTTGGTGTCCTGGTTAAGATTAGGGCACGGGTGAGGGTAAGTCTTCGGGTGAGGGTCAGAGTTAGGATTCGGGTTAGGGTTAGGGTTAGGGAATGGAGAGGGATTAGGGTACAGGTTAGGGTACGACAATGCTTAAGGGTTAGCGTAAGTGTGAGGGCACGAGTTAGTGTTGGTGTACTGGTTAAGACAACGGCACCGATGAGGGTAAGGCCTCGGAAAAGGGTCACGTTCAGGGTTTCGCTTAGGGTTAGGGTTAGGGAATGGGGAGGGATTTGGGTACAGGATAGGGTACAACAATGCTTAAGGGTTAGCGTACGTTTGAGGGCATGAGTTAGTGTTTGTGTACTTGTTAAGATTAGGGCATTGGTTAGGGTAGGGCATCGGAAGTGGGTCAGGTTTAGGGATGGGGTTAGGGTTAGGGTTAAGGAATCGGGAGGGATTAGGGTACAATTTAGGGTACGACAACGCTTAAGGTTTAGCGTACGTGTGAGGGCACGAGTTAGTGTTGGTGTCCTGGTTAAGATTAGGGCACGGGTGAGGGTAAGGCTTCGGGTAAGGGGCAGGGTTAGGATTCGGGTTAGGGTTAGGGTTAAGGAATGAAGAGGGATTAGGCTACAGCTCAGGGTACGACAGTGCTTAAGGGTTAGCGTTCGTGTGAGGGCAAGGGATAGTGTTAGTGTCCTGGTTAAGATTAGGGCACGGGTGAGGGTAAGGCTTCAGGTGAGTGTCAGGTTTAGGATTCGGGTTAGGGTTAGGGTTAGGGAATGGGGAGGGATTAGGGTACAGTTTAGGGTACGACAACAATTAAGGGTTAGCGTACGTGTGAGGGCACAAGTTAGTGTTGGTGTCCTGCTTAAGATTAGGGCACGGGTGAGGGTAAGGTTTCAGGTGAGGGTCAGGGATAGAATTCGGGTTAGGGTTAGGGTTAGGGAATGGGGAGATATTAGGGCACAGTTTAGGATACCACAACGCTTAAGGTTTAGCGTACGTGTGAGGTCACTAGTTAGTGTTAGTGTACTGCTTACGATTAGGGCATGGGTGAGGGTAAGGCCTCGGAAGAGGGTCACCTTAAGGGTTAGGGTTAGGGTTAGGGTTAGGGAATGGGGATTGATTAGGGTACAGGTTAGGATACGGCAATGGCTTAGGGTTGGCGTTCGTTAGAGGGCATGAGTTAGTGTTGATGTACTGGTTAAAATTAGGACACGGGTGAGGGTAAAGTTTCGGATGAGTGTCATGGTTAGGTTTCAGGTTAGGGTTAGGGTTAGGGAATGGAGAGGGATTAGGGTACAGGTTAGGGTACCTCTGCGGTTTAGTGTTAGTGTACGTTTGAGCGCACGAGTTAGTCTTGGTGTCCTGGTTAAGATTAGGGCACGGGTGAGGGTAAGGCTTCGGGTGAGGGTCAGGGTTAGGATTCGGGTTAGGTTTAGGGTTAGGGAATGGAGAGGGATTAGGGTACAGGTTAGGGTACGACAATGCTTTAGGGTTAGCGTAAGTGTGAGGGCACAAGTTAGTGTTGGTGTACTGGTTAAGACAACGGCACCGATGAGGGTAAGGCCTCGGAAAAGGGTCACGTTCAGGGTTTCGCTTAGGGTTATGGTTAGGGAATGGGGAGGGATTAGGGTAAGGATAGGGTACGACAATGCTTAAGGGTTAGCGTACGTTTGAGGGCATGAGTTAGTGTTTGTGTACTGGTTAAGAATAGGGCATTGGTTAGGGTAGGGCATCGGAGGTGGGTCAGGTTTAGGGATGGGGTTAGGGTTAGGGTTAAGGAATGGGGAGGGATTAGGGTACAATTTAGGGTACGACAACGCTTAAGGTTTAGCGTACGTGTGAGGGCACGAGTTAGTGTTGGTGTCCTGGTTAAGATTAGGGCACGGGTGAGGGTAAGGCTTCGGGTGAGGGTCAGGGTTAGGATTCGGGTTAGGGTTAGGGTTAAGGAATGGGGAGATATTAGGGCACAGTTTAGGGTACCACAACGCTTAAGGTTTAGCGTACGTGTGAGGTCACTAGTTAGTGTTAGTGTACTGCTTACGATTAGGGCACGGGTGAGGGTAAGGCCTCGGAAGAGGGTCACGATAAGGGTTAGGGTTAGGGTTAGGGTTAGGGAATGGGGATTGATTAGGGTACAGGTTAGGGTACGGCAATGGCTTAGGGTTGGCCTACGTTAGAGGGCATGGGTTAGTGTTGATGTACTGGTTAAAATTAGGACACGGGTGAGGGTAAAGTTTCGGGTGAGTGTCATGGTTAGGTTTCAGGTTAGGGTTAGGGTTAGGGAATGGAGAGGGATTAGGGTACAGGTTAGGGTAACGCTGCGGTTTAGTGTTAGCGTACGTTTGAGGGCAAGAGTTAGTCTTGGTGTCCTGCTTAAGATTAGGGCACGGGTGAGGGTAAGTCTTCGGGTGAGGGTCAGAGTTAGGATTCGGGTTAGGGTTAAGGTTAGGGAATGGAGAGGGATTAGGGTACAGTTTAGGGTACGACAATGCTTAAGGGTTAGCGTAAGTGTGAGGGCACGAGTTAGTGTTGGTGTACTGGTTAAGACAACGGCACCGATGAGGGTAAGGCCTCGGAAAAGGGTCACATTCAGGGTTTCGCTAAGGATTAGGGTTAGGGAATGGGGAGGGATTTGGGTACAGGATAGGGTACAACAATGCTTAAGGGTTAGCGTACGTTTGAGGGCATGAGTTAGTGTTTGTGTACTTGTTAAGATTAGGGCATTGGTTAGGGTAGGGCATCGGAAGTGGGTCAGGTTTAGGGATGGGGTTAGGGTTAGGGTTAAGGAATCGGGAGGGATTAGCGTACAATTTAGGGTACGACAACGCTTAAGGTTTAGCGTACGTGTGAGGGCACGAGTTAGTGTTGGTGTCCTGGTTAAGATTAGGGCACGGGTGAGGGTAAGGCTTCGGGTGAGGGTCAGGGTTAGGATTCGGGTTAGGGTTAGGGTTAAGGAATGCAGAGGGATTAGGCGACAGCTCAGGGTACGACAGTGCTTAAGGGTTAGCGTTCGTTTGAGGGCAAGGGATAGTGTTAGTGTCCTGGTTAAGATTAGGGCACGGGTGAGGGTAAGGCTTCAGGTGAGTGTCAGGTTTAGGATTCGGGTTAGGGTTAGGGTTAGGGAATGGGGAGGGATTAGGGTACAGTTTAGGGTACGACAAAAATTAAGGGTTAGCGTACGTGTGAGGGCACAAGTTAGTGTTGGTGTCCTGGTTAAGATTAGGGCACGGGTGAGGGTAAGGTTTCGGGTGAGGGTCAGGGATAGAATTCGGGTTAGGGTTAGGGTTAGGGAATGGGGAGATATTAGGGCACAGTTTAGGATACCACAACGCTTAAGGTTTAGCGTACGTGTGAGGTCACTAGTTAGTGTTAGTGTACTGCTTACGATTAGGGCACGGGTGAGGGTAAGGCCTCGGAAGAGGGTCACGTTAAGGGTTAGGGTTAGGGTTAGGGTTAGGGAATGGGGATTGATTAGGGTACAGGTTAGGGTACGGCAATGGCTTAGGGTTGGCGTTCGTTAGAGGGCATGAGTTAGTGTTGATGTACTGGTTAAAATTAGGACACGGGTGAGGGTAAAGTTTCGGATGAGTGTCATGGTTAGGTTTCAGGTTAGGGTTAGGGTTAGGGAATGGAGAGGGATTAGGGTACAGGTTAGGGTACCTCTGCGGTTTAGTGTTAGCGTACGTTTGAGGGCACGAGTTAGTCTTGGTGTCCTGGTTAAGATTAGGGCACGGGTGAGGGTAAGGCTTCGGGTGAGGGTCAGGGTTAGGATTCGGGTTAGGGTTAGGGTTAGGGAATGGAGAGGGATTAGGGTACAGGTTAGGGTACGACAATGCTTTAGGGTTAGCGTAAGTTTGAGGGCACAAGTTAGTGTTGGTGTACTGGTTAAGACAACGGCACCGATGAGGGTAAGGCCTCGGAAAAGGGTCACGTTCAGGGTTTCGCTTAGGGTTATGGTTAGGGAATGGGGAGGTATTAGGGTACAGGATAGGGTACGACAATGCTTAAGGGTTAGCGTACGTTTGAGGGCATGAGTTAGTGTTTGTGTACTTTTTAAGAATAGGGCATTGGTTAGGGTAGGGCATCGGAGGTGGGTCAGGTTTAGGGATGGGGTTAGGGTTAGGGTTAAGGAATGGGGAGGGATTAGGGTACAATTTAGGGTACGACAACGCTTAAGGTTTAGCGTACGTGTGAGAGCACGAGTTAGTGTTGGTGTCCTGGTTAAGATTAGGGCATGGGTGAGGGTAAGGCTTCGGGTGAGGGTCAGGGTTAGGATTCGGGTTAGGGTTAGGGTTAAGGAATGGGGAGATATTAGGGCACAGTTTAGGGTACCACAACGCTTAAGGTTTAGCGTACGTGTGAGGGCACGAGTTAGTGTTGGTGTCCTGGTTAAGATTAGGGCACGGGTGAGGGTAAGGCTTCGGGTGAGGGTCAGGGTTAGGATTCGGGTTAGGGTTAGGGTTAAGGAATGCAGAGGGATTAGGCGACAGCTCAGGGTACGACAGTGCTTAAGGGTTAGCGTTCGTGTGAGGGCAAGGGATAGTGTTAGTGTCCTGGTTAAGATTAGGGCACGGGTGAGGGTAAGGCTTCAGGTGAGTGTCAGGTTTAGGATTCGGGTTAGGGTTAGGGTTAGGGAATGGGGAGGGATTAGGGTACAGTTTAGGGTACGACAACAATTAAGGGTTAGCGTACGTGTGAGGGCACAAGTTAGTGTTGGTGTCCTGGTTAAGATTAGGGCACGGGTGAGGGTAAGGTTTCGGGTGAGGGTCAGGGATAGAATTCGGGTTAGGGTTAGGGTTAGGGAATGGGGAGATATTAGGGCACAGTTTAGGATACCACAACGCTTAAGGTTTAGCGTACGTGTGAGGTCACTTGTTAGTGTTAGTGTACTGCTTACGATTAGGGCACGGGTGAGGGTAAGGCCTCGGAAGAGGGTCACGTTAAGGGTTAGGGTTAGGGTTAGGGTTAGGGAATGGGGATTGATTAGGGTACAGGTTAGGGTACGGCAATGGCTTAGGGTTGGCGTTCGTTAGAGGGCATGAGTTAGTGTTGATGTACTGGTTAAAATTAGGACACGGGTGAGGGTAAAGTTTCGGATGAGTGTCAGGGTTAGGTTTCAGGTTAGGGTTAGGGTTAGGGAATGGAGAGGGATTAGGGTACAGGTTAGGGTACCTCTGCGGTTTAGTGTTAGCGTACGTTTGAGGGCACGAGTTAGTCTTGGTGTCCTGGTTAAGATTAGGGCACGGGTGAGGGTAAGGCTTCGGGTGAGGGTCAGGGTTAGGATTCGGGTTAGGGTTAGGGTTAGGGAATGGAGAGGGATTAGGGTATAGGTTAGGGTACGACAATGCTTTAGGGTTAGCGTAAGTGTGAGGGCACAAGTTAGTGTTGGTGTACTGGTTAAGACAATGGCACCGATGAGGGTAAGGCTCGGAAAAGGGTCACGTTCAGGGTTTCGCTTAGGGTTATGGTTAGGGAATGGGGAGGGATTAGGGTACAGGATAGGGTACGACAATGCTTAAGGGTTAGCGTACGTTTGAGGGCATGAGTTAGTGTTTGTGTACTGGTTAAGAATAGGGCATTGGTTAGGGTAGGGCATCGGAGGTGGGTCAGGTTTAGGGATGGGGTTAGGGTTAGGGTTAAGGAATGGGGAGGAATTAGGGTACAATTTAGGGTATGACAACGCTTAAGGTTTAGCGTACGTGTGAGGGCACGAGTTAGTGTTGGTGTCCTGGTTAAGATTAGGGCATGGGTGAGGGTAAGGCTTCGGGTGAGGGTCAGGGTTAGGATTCAGGTTAGGTTTAGGGTTAAGGAATGGGGAGATATTAGGGCACAGTTTAGGGTACCACAACGCTTAAGGTTTAGCGTACGTGTGAGGTCACTAGTTAGTGTTAGTGTACTGCTTACGATTAGGGCACGGGTGAGGGTAAGGCCTCGGAAGAGGGTCACGATAAGGGTTAGGGTTAGGGTTAGGGTTAGGGAATGGGGATTGATTAGGGTACAGGTTAGGGTACGGCAATGGCTTAGGGTTGGCGTACGTTAGAGGGCATGGGTTAGTGTTGATGTACTGGTTAAAATTAGGACACGGGTGAGGGTAAAGTTTCGGGTGAGTGTCATGGTTAGGTTTCAGGTTAGGGTTAGGGTTAGGGAATGGAGAGGGATTAGGGTACAGGTTAGGGTAACGCTGCGGTTTAGTGTTAGCGTACGTTTGAGGGCAAGAGTTAGTCTTGGTGTCCTGGTTAAGATTAGGGCACGGGTGAGGGTAAGTCTTCGGGTGAGGGTCAGAGTTAGGATTCGGGTTAGGGTTAGGGTTAGGGAATGGAGAGGGATTAGGGTACAGTTTAGGGTACGACAATGCTTAAGGGTTAGCGTAAGTGTGAGGGCACGAGTTAGTGTTGGTGTACTGGTTAAGACAACGGCACCGATGAGGGTAAGGCCTCGGAAAAGGGTCACGTTCAGGGTTTCGCTTAGGGTTAGGGTTAGGGAATGGGGAGGGATTTGGGTACAGGATAGGGTACAACAATGCTTAAGGGTTAGCGTACGTTTGAGGGCATGAGTTAGTGTTTGTGTACTGGTTAAGATTAGGGCATTGGTTAGGGTAGGGCATCGGAAGTGGGTCAGGTTTAGGGTGGCTTTAGGGTTAGGGTTAAGGAATCGGGAGGGATTAGGGTACAATTTAGGGTACGACAAAGCTTAAGGTTTAGCGTACGTGTGAGGGCACGAGTTAGTGTTGGTGTCCTGGTTAAGATTAGGGCACGGGTGAGGGTAAGGCTTCGGGTGAGGGTCAGGGTTAGGATTCGGGTTAGGGTTAGGGTTAAGGAATGCAGAGGGATTAGGCTACAGCTCAGGGTACCACAGTGCTTAAGGGTTAGCGTTCGTGTGAGGGCAAGGGATAGTGTTAGTGTCCTGGTTAAGATTAGGGCACGGGTGAGGGTAAGGCTTCAGGTGAGTGTCAGGGTTCGGATTCGGGTTAGGGTTAGGGTTAGGGAATGGGGAGGGATTAGGGTACAGTTTAGGGTACGACAACAGTTAAGGGTTAGCGTACGTGTGAGGGCACAAGTTAGTGTTGGTGTCCTGGTTAAGATTAGGGCACGGGTGAGGGTAAGGTTTCGGGTGAGGGTCAGGGATAGAATTCGGGTTAGGGTTAGGGTTAGGGAATGGGGAGATATTAGGGCACAGTTTAAGGTACCACAACGCTTAAGGTTTAGCGTACGTGTGAGGTCACTAGTTAGTGTTAGTCTACTGCTTACGATTAGGGCACGGGTGAGGGTAAGGCCTCGGAAGAGGGTCACGTTAAGGGTTAGGGTTAGGGTTAGGGTTAGGGAATGGGGATTGATTAGGGTACAGGTTAGGTTACGGCAATGGCTTAGGGTTGGCGTACGTTAGGGGGCATGGGTTAGTGTTGATGTACTGGTTAAAATTAGGACACGGGTGAGGGTAAAGTTTCGGGTGAGTGTCATGGTTAGGTTTCAGGTTAGGGTTAGGTTTAGGGAATGGAGAGGGATAAGGGTACAGGTTAGGGTACCGCTGCAGTTTAGTGTTAGCGTACGTTTGAGGGCACGAGTTAGTCTTGGTGTCCTGGTTAAGATTAGGGCACGGATGAGGGTAAGGCTTCGGGTGAGGGTCAGGGTTAGAATTCTGGTTAGGGTTAGGGTTAGGGAATGGAGAGGGATTAGGGTACAGGTTAGGGTACGACAATGCTTAAGGGTTAGCGTAAGTGTGAGGGCACGAGTTAGTGTTGGTGTACTGGTTAAGACAAGGGCACCGATGAGGGTAAGGCCTCGGAAAAGGGTCACGTTCAGGGTTTCGCTTAGGGTTAGGGTTAGGGAATGGGGAGGGATTAGGGTACAGGATAGGGTACGACAATGCTTAAGGGTTAGCGTACGTTTGAGGGCATGAGTTAGTGTTTGTGTACTGGTTAAGATTAGGGCATTGATTAGGGTAGGGCATCGGAAGTGGGTCAGGTTTAAGGATGGGGTTAGGGTTAGGGTTAAGGAATGGGGAGGGATTAGGGTACAATTTAGGGTACGACAACGCTTAAGGTTTAGCGTACGTGTGAGGGCACGAGTTAGTGTTGGTGTCCTGTTTAAGATTAGGGCACGGGTGAGGGTAAGGCTTCGGGTGAGGGTCAGGTTTAGGATTCGGGTTAGGGTTAGGGTTAAGGAATGCAGAGGGATTAGGGTACCGCTTAGGGTACGACAACGATTAAGGGTTAGCGTACGTGTGAGTGCACAAGTTAGTGTTGGTGTCCTGGTTAAGATTAGGGCACGGGTGAGGGTAAGGTTTCGGGTGAGGGTCAGGGATAGAATTCGGGTTAGGGTTAGGGTTAGGGAATGGGGAGATATTAGGGCACAGTTTAGGGTACCACAACGCTTAAGGTTTAGCATACGTGTGAGGTCACTAGTTAGTGTTAGTGTACTGCTTACAATTAGGGCACGGGTGAGGGTAAGGCGTCGGAAGAGGGTCACGTTAAGGGTTAGGGTTAGGGTTAGGGTTAGGGAATGGGGATTGATTAGGGTACAGGTTAGGGTACGGCTATGGCTTAGGGTTGGCGTACGTTAGAGGGCATGGGTTAGTGTTGATGTACTGGTTAAAATTAGGACTCGGGTGAGGGTAAAGTTTCGGGTGAGTGTCATGGTTAGGTTTCAGGTTAGGGTTAGAGTTAGGGAATGGAGAGGGATTAGAGAACAGGTTAGGGTACCGCTGTGGTTTAGTGTTAGCGTACGTTTGATGGCACGAGTTAGACTTGGTGTCCTGGTTAAGATTAGGGCACGGGTGAGGGTAAGGCTTCGGGTGAGGGTCAGGGATAGGATTCGGGTTAGGGTTAGGGTTAGGGAATGGACAGGGATTAGGGTACAGTTTAGGGTACGACAATGCTTAAGGGTTAGCGTAAGTGTGAGGGCACGAGTTAGTGTTGGTGTACTGGTTAAGACAACGGCACCGATGAGGGTAAGGTCTCGGAAAAGGGTCACGTTCAGGGTTTCACTTAGGGTTAGGGTTAGGGAATGGGGAGGGATTAGGGTACAGGATAGGGTACGACAATGCTTAAGGGTTAGCCTGCGTTTGAGGGCATGAGTTAGTGTTTGTGTACTGGTTAAGATTAGGGCATTGGTTAGGGTAGGGCATAGGAAGTGGGTCAGGTTTAGGGATGGGGTTAGGGTTAGGGTTAAGGAATGGGGAGGGATTAGGGTACAATTTAGGGTACGAAAACGCTTAAGGTTTAGCGTACGTGTGAGGGCACGAGTTAGTGTTGGTGTCCTGGTTAAGATTAGGGCACGGGTGAGGGTAAGGCTTCGGGTGAGGGTCAGGGTTAGGATTCGGGTTAGGGTTAGGGTTAAGGAATGTAGAGGGATTAGGGTACAGGTTAGGGTACGACAACGATTAAGGGTTAGCGTACGTGTGAGGGCACAAGTTAGTGTTGGTGTCCTGGTTAAGATTAGGGCACGGGTGAGGGTAAAGTTTCGGGTGAGTGTCATGGTTAGGTTTCAGGTTAGGGTTAGGGTTAGGGAATGGAGAGGGATTAGGGTACAGGTTAGGGTAACGCTGCGGTTTAGTGTTAGCGTACGTTTGAGGGCAAGAGTTAGTCTTGGTGTCCTGGTTAAGATTAGGGCACGGGTGAGGGTAAGTCTTCGGGTGAGGGTCAGAGTTAGGATTCGGGTTAGGGTTAGGGTTAGGGAATGGAGAGGGATTAGGGTACAGTTTAGTGTACGACAATGCTTAAGGGTTAGCGTAAGTGTGAGGGCACGAGTTAGTGTTGGTGTACTGGTTAAGACAACGGCACCGATGAGGGTAAGGCCTCGGAAAAGGGTCACGTTCAGGGTTTCGCTTAGGGTTAGGGTTAGGGAATGGGGAGGGATTTGGGTACAGGATAGGGTACAACAATGCTTAAGGGTTAGCGTACGTTTGAGGGCATGAGTTAGTGTTTGTGTACTGGTTAAGATTAGGGCATTGGTTAGGGTAGGGCATCGGAAGTGGGTCAGGTTTAGGGTGGCTTTAGGGTTAGGGTTAAGGAATCGGGAGGGATTAGGGTACAATTTAGGGTACGACAAAGCTTAAGGTTTAGCGTACGTGTGAGGGCACGAGTTAGTGTTGGTGTCCTGGTTAAGATTAGGGCACGGGTGAGGGTAAGGCTTCGGGTGAGGGTCAGGGTTAGGATTCGGGTTAGGGTTAGGGTTAAGGAATGCAGAGGGATTAGGCTACAGCTCAGGGTACCACAGTGCTTAAGGGTTAGCGTTCGTGTGAGGGCAAGGGATAGTGTTAGTGTCCTGGTTAAGATTAGGGCACGGGTGAGGGTAAGGCTTCAGGTGAGTGTCAGGGTTCGGATTCGGGTTAGGGTTAGGGTTAGGGAATGGGGAGGGATTAGGGTACAGTTTAGGGTACGACAACAGTTAAGGGTTAGCGTACGTGTGAGGGCACAAGTTAGTGTTGGTGTCCTGGTTAAGATTAGGGCACGGGTGAGGGTAAGGTTTCGGGTGAGGGTCAGGGATAGAATTCGGGTTAGGGTTAGGGTTAGGGAATGGGGAGATATTAGGGCACAGTTTAAGGTACCACAACGCTTAAGGTTTAGCGTACGTGTGAGGTCACTAGTTAGTGTTAGTCTACTGCTTACGATTAGGGCACGGGTGAGGGTAAGGCCTCGGAAGAGGGTCACGTTAAGGGTTAGGGTTAGGGTTAGGGTTAGGGAATGGGGATTGATTAGGGTACAGGTTAGGTTACGGCAATGGCTTAGGGTTGGCGTACGTTAGGGGGCATGGGTTAGTGTTGATGTACTGGTTAAAATTAGGACACGGGTGAGGGTAAAGTTTCGGGTGAGTGTCATGGTTAGGTTTCAGGTTAGGGTTAGGTTTAGGGAATGGAGAGGGATAAGGGTACAGGTTAGGGTACCGCTGCAGTTTAGTGTTAGCGTACGTTTGAGGGCACGAGTTAGTCTTGGTGTCCTGGTTAAGATTAGGGCACGGATGAGGGTAAGGCTTCGGGTGAGGGTCAGGGTTAGAATTCTGGTTAGGGTTAGGGTTAGGGAATGGAGAGGGATTAGGGTACAGGTTAGGGTACGACAATGCTTAAGGGTTAGCGTAAGTGTGAGGGCACGAGTTAGTGTTGGTGTACTGGTTAAGACAAGGGCACCGATGAGGGTAAGGCCTCGGAAAAGGGTCACGTTCAGGGTTTCGCTTAGGGTTAGGGTTAGGGAATGGGGAGGGATTAGGGTACAGGATAGGGTACGACAATGCTTAAGGGTTAGCGTACGTTTGAGGGCATGAGTTAGTGTTTGTGTACTGGTTAAGATTAGGGCATTGATTAGGGTAGGGCATCGGAAGTGGGTCAGGTTTAAGGATGGGGTTAGGGTTAGGGTTAAGGAATGGGGAGGGATTAGGGTACAATTTAGGGTACGACAACGCTTAAGGTTTAGCGTACGTGTGAGGGCACGAGTTAGTGTTGGTGTCCTGTTTAAGATTAGGGCACGGGTGAGGGTAAGGCTTCGGGTGAGGGTCAGGTTTAGGATTCGGGTTAGGGTTAGGGTTAAGGAATGCAGAGGGATTAGGGTACCGCTTAGGGTACGACAACGATTAAGGGTTAGCGTACGTGTGAGTGCACAAGTTAGTGTTGGTGTCCTGGTTAAGATTAGGGCACGGGTGAGGGTAAGGTTTCGGGTGAGGGTCAGGGATAGAATTCGGGTTAGGGTTAGGGTTAGGGAATGGGGAGATATTAGGGCACAGTTTAGGGTACCACAACGCTTAAGGTTTAGCATACGTGTGAGGTCACTAGTTAGTGTTAGTGTACTGCTTACAATTAGGGCACGGGTGAGGGTAAGGCGTCGGAAGAGGGTCACGTTAAGGGTTAGGGTTAGGGTTAGGGTTAGGGAATGGGGATTGATTAGGGTACAGGTTAGGGTACGGCTATGGCTTAGGGTTGGCGTACGTTAGAGGGCATGGGTTAGTGTTGATGTACTGGTTAAAATTAGGACTCGGGTGAGGGTAAAGTTTCGGGTGAGTGTCATGGTTAGGTTTCAGGTTAGGGTTAGAGTTAGGGAATGGAGAGGGATTAGAGAACAGGTTAGGGTACCGCTGTGGTTTAGTGTTAGCGTACGTTTGATGGCACGAGTTAGACTTGGTGTCCTGGTTAAGATTAGGGCACGGGTGAGGGTAAGGCTTCGGGTGAGGGTCAGGGTTAGGATTCGGGTTAGGGTTAGGGTTAGGGAATGGACAGGGATTAGGGTACAGTTTAGGGTACGACAATGCTTAAGGGTTAGCGTAAGTGTGAGGGCACGAGTTAGTGTTGGTGTACTGGTTAAGACAACGGCACCGATGAGGGTAAGGTCTCGGAAAAGGGTCACGTTCAGGGTTTCACTTAGGGTTAGGGTTAGGGAATGGGGAGGGATTAGGGTACAGGATAGGGTACGACAATGCTTAAGGGTTAGCCTGCGTTTGAGGGCATGAGTTAGTGTTTGTGTACTGGTTAAGATTAGGGCATTGGTTAGGGTAGGGCATAGGAAGTGGGTCAGGTTTAGGGATGGGGTTAGGGTTAGGGTTAAGGAATGGGGAGGGATTAGGGTACAATTTAGGGTACGAAAACGCTTAAGGTTTAGCGTACGTGTGAGGGCACGAGTTAGTGTTGGTGTCCTGGTTAAGATTAGGGCACGGGTGAGGGTAAGGCTTCGGGTGAGGGTCAGGGTTAGGATTCGGGTTAGGGTTAGGGTTAAGGAATGTAGAGGGATTAGGGTACAGGTTAGGGTACGACAACGATTAAGGGTTAGCGTACGTGTGAGGGCACAAGTTAGTGTTGGTGTCCTGGTTAAGATTAGGGCACGGGTGAGGGTAAGGTTTCGGGTGAGGGTCAGGGATAGAATTCGGGATAAGGTTAGGGTTAGGGAATGGGGAGATATTAGGGCACAGTTTAGGGTACCACAACGCTTAAAGTTTAGCGTACGTGTGAGGTCACTAGTTAGTGTTAGTGTACTGCTTACGATTAGGGCACGGGTGAGGGTAAGGCCTCGGAAGAGGGTCACGTTAAGGGTTAGGGTTAGGGTTAGGGTTAGGGAATGGGGATTGATTAGGGTACAGTTTAGGGTACGGCAATGGCTTAGGGTTGGCGTACGTTAGAGGGCATGGGTTAGTGTTGATGTACTGGTTAAAATTAGGACACGGGTGAGGGTAAAGTTTCGGGTGAGTGTCATGGTTAGGTTTCAGGTTAGGGTTAGGGTTAGGGAATGGAGAGGGATTAGGGTACAGGTTAGGGTAACGCTGCGGTTTAGTGTTAGCGTACGTTTGAGGGCAAGAGTTAGTCTTGGTGTCCTGCTTAAGATTAGGGCACGGGTGAGGGTAAGTCTTCGGGTGAGGGTCAGAGTTAGGATTCGGGTTAGGGTTAAGGTTAGGGAATGGAGAGGGATTAGGGTACAGTTTAGGGTACGACAATGCTTAAGGGTTAGCGTAAGTGTGAGGGCACGAGTTAGTGTTGGTGTACTGGTTAAGACAACGGCACCGATGAGGGTAAGGCCTCGGAAAAGGGTCACATTCAGGGTTTCGCTAAGGATTAGGGTTAGGGAATGGGGAGGGATTTGGGTACAGGATAGGGTACAACAATGCTTAAGGGTTAGCGTACGTTTGAGGGCATGAGTTAGTGTTTGTGTACTTGTTAAGATTAGGGCATTGGTTAGGGTAGGGCATCGGAAGTGGGTCAGGTTTAGGGATGGGGTTAGGGTTAGGGTTAAGGAATCGGGAGGGATTAGCGTACAATTTAGGGTACGACAACGCTTAAGGTTTAGCGTACGTGTGAGGGCACGAGTTAGTGTTGGTGTCCTGGTTAAGATTAGGGCACGGGTGAGGGTAAGGCTTCGGGTGAGGGTCAGGGTTAGGATTCGGGTTAGGGTTAGGGTTAAGGAATGCAGAGGGATTAGGCGACAGCTCAGGGTACGACAGTGCTTAAGGGTTAGCGTTCGTTTGAGGGCAAGGGATAGTGTTAGTGTCCTGGTTAAGATTAGGGCACGGGTGAGGGTAAGGCTTCAGGTGAGTGTCAGGTTTAGGATTCGGGTTAGGGTTAGGGTTAGGGAATGGGGAGGGATTAGGGTACAGTTTAGGGTACGACAAAAATTAAGGGTTAGCGTACGTGTGAGGGCACAAGTTAGTGTTGGTGTACTGGTTAAGATTAGGGCACGGGTGAGGGTAAGGTTTCGGGTGAGGGTCAGGGATAGAATTCGGGTTAGGGTTAGGGTTAGGGAATGGGGAGATATTAGGGCACAGTTTAGGATACCACAACGCTTAAGGTTTAGCGTACGTGTGAGGTCACTAGTTAGTGTTAGTGTACTGCTTACGATTAGGGCACGGGTGAGGGTAAGGCCTCGGAAGAGGGTCACGTTAAGGGTTAGGGTTAGGGTTAGGGTTAGGGAATGGGGATTGATTAGGGTACAGGTTAGGGTACGGCAATGGCTTAGGGTTGGCGTTCGTTAGAGGGCATGAGTTAGTGTTGATGTACTGGTTAAAATTAGAACACGGGTGAGGGTAAAGTTTCGGATGAGTGTCATGGTTAGGTTTCAGGTTAGGGTTAGGGTTAGGGAATGGAGAGGGATTAGGGTACAGGTTAGGGTACCTCTGCGGTTTAGTGTTAGCGTACGTTTGAGGGCACGAGTTAGTCTTGGTGTCCTGGTTAAGATTAGGGCACGGGTGAGGGTAAGGCTTCGGGTGAGGGTCAGGGTTAGGATTCGGGTTAGGGTTAGGGTTAGGGAATGGAGAGGGATTAGGGTACAGGTTAGGGTACGACAATGCTTTAGGGTTAGCGTAAGTTTGAGGGCACAAGTTAGTGTTGGTGTACTGGTTAAGACAACGGCACCGATGAGGGTAAGGCCTCGGAAAAGGGTCACGTTCAGGGTTTCGCTTAGGGTTATGGTTAGGGAATGGGGAGGTATTAGGGTACAGGATAGTGTACGACAATGCTTAAGGGTTAGCGTACGTTTGAGGGCATGAGTTAGTGTTTGTGTACTTTTTAAGAATAGGGCATTGGTTAGGGTAGGGCATCGGAGGTGGGTCAGGTTTAGGGATGGGGTTAGGGTTAGGGTTAAGGAATGGGGAGGGATTAGGGTACAATTTAGGGTACGACAACGCTTAAGGTTTAGCGTACGTGTGAGAGCACGAGTTAGTGTTGGTGTCCTGGTTAAGTTTAGGGCATGGGTGAGGGTAAGGCTTCGGGTGAGGGTCAGGGTTAGGATTCGGGTTAGGGTTAGGGTTAAGGAATGGGGAGATATTAGGGCACAGTTTAGGGTACCACAACGCTTAAGGTTTAGCGTACGTGTGAGGGCACGAGTTAGTGTTGGTGTCCTGGTTAAGATTAGGGCACGGGTGAGGGTAAGGCTTCGGGTGAGGGTCAGGGTTAGGATTCGGGTTAGGGTTAGGGTTAAGGAATGCAGAGGGATTAGGCGACAGCTCAGGGTACGACAGTGCTTAAGGGTTAGCGTTCGTGTGAGGGCAAGGGATAGTGTTAGTGTCCTGGTTAAGATTAGGGCACGGGTGAGGGTAAGGCTTCAGGTGAGTGTCAGGTTTAGGATTCGGGTTAGGGTTAGGGTTAGGGAATGGGGAGGGATTAGGGTACAGTTTAGGGTACGACAACAATTAAGGGTTAGCGTACGTGTGAGGGCACAAGTTAGTGTTGGTGTCCTGGTTAAGATTAGGGCACGGGTGAGGGTAAGGTTTCGGGTGAGGGTCAGGGATAGAATTCGGGTTAGGGTTAGGGTTAGGGAATGGGGAGATATTAGGGCACAGTTTAGGATACCACAACGCTTAAGGTTTAGCGTACGTGTGAGGTCACTAGTTAGTGTTAGTGTACTGCTTACGATTAGGGCACGGGTGAGGGTAAGGCCTCGGAAGAGGGTCACGTTAAGGGTTAGGGTTAGGGTTAGGGTTAGGGAATGGGGATTGATTAGGGTACAGGTTAGGGTACGGCAATGGCTTAGGGTTGGCGTTCGTTAGAGGGCATGAGTTAGTGTTGATGTACTGGTTAAAATTAGGACACGGGTGAGGGTAAAGTTTCGGATGAGTGTCAGGGTTAGGTTTCAGGTTAGGGTTAGGGTTAGGGAATGGAGAGGGATTAGGGTACAGGTTAGGGTACCTCTGCGGTTTAGTGTTAGCGTACGTTTGAGGGCACGAGTTAGTCTTGGTGTCCTGGTTAAGATTAGGGCACGGGTGAGGGTAAGGCTTCGGGTGAGGGTCAGGGTTAGGATTCGGGTTAGGGTTAGGGTTAAGGAATGCAGAGGGATTAGGCTACAGCTCAGGGTACCACAGTGCTTAAGGGTTAGCGTTCGTGTGAGGGCAAGGGATAGTGTTAGTGTCCTGGTTAAGATTAGGGCACGGGTGAGGGTAAGGCTTCAGGTGAGTGTCAGGGTTCGGATTCGGGTTAGGGTTAGGGTTAGGGAATGGGGAGGGATTAGGGTACAGTTTAGGGTACGACAACAGTTAAGGGTTAGCGTACGTGTGAGGGCACAAGTTAGTGTTGGTGTCCTGGTTAAGATTAGGGCACGGGTGAGGGTAAGGTTTCGGGTGAGGGTCAGGGATAGAATTCGGGTTAGGGTTAGGGTTAGGGAATGGGGAGATATTAGGGCACAGTTTAGGGTACCACAACGCTTAAGGTTTAGCGTACGTGTGAGGTCACTAGTTAGTGTTAGTCTACTGCTTACGATTAGGGCACGGGTGAGGGTAAGGCCTCGGAAGAGGGTCACGTTAAGGGTTAGGGTTAGGGTTAGGGTTAGGGAATGGGGATTGATTAGGGTACAGGTTAGGTTACGGCAATGGCTTAGGGTTGGCGTACGTTAGGGGGCATGGGTTAGTGTTGATGTACTGGTTAAAATTAGGACACGGGTGAGGGTAAAGTTTCGGGTGAGTGTCATGGTTAGGTTTCAGGTTAGGGTTAGGTTTAGGGAATGGAGAGGGATAAGGGTACAGGTTAGGGTACCGCTGCAGTTTAGTGTTAGCGTACGTTTGAGGGCACGAGTTAGTCTTGGTGTCCTGGTTAAGATTAGGGCACGGATGAGGGTAAGGCTTCGGGTGAGGGTCAGGGTTAGAATTCTGGTTAGGGTTAGGGTTAGGGAATGGAGAGGGATTAGGGTACAGGTTAGGGTACGACAATGCTTAAGGGTTAGCGTAAGTGTGAGGGCACGAGTTAGTGTTGGTGTACTGGTTAAGACAAGGGCACCGATGAGGGTAAGGCCTCGGAAAAGGGTCACGTTCAGGGTTTCGCTTAGGGTTAGGGTTAGGGAATGGGGAGGGATTAGGGTACAGGATAGGGTACGACAATGCTTAAGGGTTAGCGTACGTTTGAGGGCATGAGTTAGTGTTTGTGTACTGGTTAAGATTAGGGCATTGATTAGGGTAGGGCATCGGAAGTGGGTCAGGTTTAAGGATGGGGTTAGGGTTAGGGTTAAGGAATGGGGAGGGATTAGGGTACAATTTAGGGTACGACAACGCTTAAGGTTTAGCGTACGTGTGAGGGCACGAGTTAGTGTTGGTGTCCTGTTTAAGATTAGGGCACGGGTGAGGGTAAGGCTTCGGGTGAGGGTCAGGTTTAGGATTCGGGTTAGGGTTAGGGTTAAGGAATGCAGAGGGATTAGGGTACCGCTTAGGGTACGACAACGATTAAGGGTTAGCGTACGTGTGAGTGCACAAGTTAGTGTTGGTGTCCTGGTTAAGATTAGGGCACGGGTGAGGGTAAGGTTTCGGGTGAGGGTCAGGGATAGAATTCGGGTTAGGGTTAGGGTTAGGGAATGGGGAGATATTAGGGCACAGTTTAGGGTACCACAACGCTTAAGGTTTAGCATACGTGTGAGGTCACTAGTTAGTGTTAGTGTACTGCTTACAATTAGGGCACGGGTGAGGGTAAGGCGTCGGAAGAGGGTCACGTTAAGGGTTAGGGTTAGGGTTAGGGTTAGGGAATGGGGATTGATTAGGGTACAGGTTAGGGTACGGCTATGGCTTAGGGTTGGCGTACGTTAGAGGGCATGGGTTAGTGTTGATGTACTGGTTAAAATTAGGACTCGGGTGAGGGTAAAGTTTCGGGTGAGTGTCATGGTTAGGTTTCAGGTTAGGGTTAGAGTTAGGGAATGGAGAGGGATTAGAGAACAGGTTAGGGTACCGCTGTGGTTTAGTGTTAGCGTACGTTTGATGGCACGAGTTAGACTTGGTGTCCTGGTTAAGATTAGGGCACGGGTGAGGGTAAGGCTTCGGGTGAGGGTCAGGGTTAGGATTCGGGTTAGGGTTAGGGTTAGGGAATGGACAGGGATTAGGGTACAGTTTAGGGTACGACAATGCTTAAGGGTTAGCGTAAGTGTGAGGGCACGAGTTAGTGTTGGTGTACTGGTTAAGACAACGGCACCGATGAGGGTAAGGTCTCGGAAAAGGGTCACGTTCAGGGTTTCACTTAGGGTTAGGGTTAGGGAATGGGGAGGGATTAGGGTACAGGATAGGGTACGACAATGCTTAAGGGTTAGCCTGCGTTTGAGGGCATGAGTTAGTGTTTGTGTACTGGTTAAGATTAGGGCATTGGTTAGGGTAGGGCATAGGAAGTGGGTCAGGTTTAGGGATGGGGTTAGGGTTAGGGTTAAGGAATGGGGAGGGATTAGGGTACAATTTAGGGTACGAAAACGCTTAAGGTTTAGCGTACGTGTGAGGGCACGAGTTAGTGTTGGTGTCCTGGTTAAGATTAGGGCACGGGTGAGGGTAAGGCTTCGGGTGAGGGTCAGGGTTAGGATTCGGGTTAGGGTTAGGGTTAAGGAATGTAGAGGGATTAGGGTACAGGTTAGGGTACGACAACGATTAAGGGTTAGCGTACGTGTGAGGGCACAAGTTAGTGTTGGTGTCCTGGTTAAGATTAGGGCACGGGTGAGGGTAAGGTTTCGGGTGAGGGTCAGGGATAGAATTCGGGATAAGGTTAGGGTTAGGGAATGGGGAGATATTAGGGCACAGTTTAGGGTACCACAACGCTTAAAGTTTAGCGTACGTGTGAGGTCACTAGTTAGTGTTAGTGTACTGCTTACGATTAGGGCACGGGTGAGGGTAAGGCCTCGGAAGAGGGTCACGTTAAGGGTTAGGGTTAGGGTTAGGGTTAGGGAATGGGGATTGATTAGGGTACAGTTTAGGGTACGGCAATGGCTTAGGGTTGGCGTACGTTAGAGGGCATGGGTTAGTGTTGATGTACTGGTTAAAATTAGGACACGGGTGAGGTTAAAGTTTCGGGTGAGTGTCATGGTTAGGTTTCAGGTTAGGGTTAGGGTTAGGGAATGGAGAGGGATTAGGGTACAGGTTAGGGTACCGCTGCGGTTTAGTGTTAGCGTACGTTTGAGGGCACGAGTTAGTCTTGGTGTCCTGGTTAAGATTAGGGCACGGGTGAGGGTAAGGCTTCGGGTGAGGGTCAGGGTTAGGATTCGGATTAGGGTTAGGGTTAGGGAATGGAGAGGGATTAGGGTACAGGTTAGGGTACCACAATGCTTAAGTGTTAGCATAAGTGTGAGGCCACGAGTTAGTGTTGGTGTACTGGTTAAGACAACGGCACCGATGAGGGTAAGGCCTCGGAAAAGGGTCACGTTCAGGGTTTCGCTTAGGGTTAGGGTTAGGGAATGGGGAGGGATTAGGGTACAGGATAGGGTACGACAATGCTTAAGGGTTAGCGTACGTTTGAGGGCATGAGTTAGTGTTTGTGTACTGGTTAAGATTAGGGCATTGGTTAGGGTAGGGCATCGGAAGTGGGTCAGGTTTAGGGATGGGGTTAGGGTTAGGGTTAAGGAATGGGGAGGGTTTAGGGTACAGTTTAGGGTACGACAACGATTAAGGGTTAGCGTACGTGTGAGGCCACAAGTTAGTGTTGGTGTCCTGGTTAAGATTAAGGCACGGGTGAGGGTAAGGTTTCGGGTGAGGGTCAGGGATAGAATTCGGGTTAGGGTTAGGGTTAGGGAATGGGGAGATATTAGGGCACAGTTTAGGGTACCACAACGCTTAAGGTTTAGCGTACGTGTGAGGTCACTAGTTAGTGTTAGTCTACTGCTTACGATTAGGGCACAGGTGAGGGTAAGGCCTCGGAAGAGGGTCACGTTAAGGGTTAGGGTTAGGGTTAGGGTTAGGGAATGGGGATTGATTAGGGTACAGGTTAGGGTACGGCAATGGCTTAGGGTTGGCGTACGTTAGAGGGCATGGGTTAGTGTTGATGTACTGGTTAAAATTAGGACACGGGTGAGGGTAAAGTTTCGGGTGAGGGTCATGGATAGGTTTCAGGTTAGGGTTAGTGTTAGGGAATGGAGAGGGATTAGGGTACAGGTTAGGGTACCGCTGCGGTTTAGTGTTAGCGTACGTTTGAGGGCACGAGTTAGTCTTGGTGTCCTGGTTAAGATTAGGGAACGGGTGAGGGTAAGGCTTCGGGTGAGGGTCAGGGTTAGGATTCGGGTTAGGGTTAGGGTTAAGGAATGCAGAGGGATTAGGGTACAGCTTAGGGTACAACAACGATTAAGGGTTAGCGTACGTGTGAGGGCACAAGTTAGTGTTGGTGTCCTGGTTAAGATTAGGGCACGGGTGAGGGTAAGGTTTCGGGTGAGGGTCAGGGTTAGGGAATGGGGAGATATTAGGGCACAGTTTAGGGTACCACAACGCTTAAGGTTGAGCGTACGTGTGAGGTCACTAGTTAGTGTTAGTGTACTGCTTACGATTAGGGCACGGGTGAGGGTAAGGCCTCGGAAGCGGGTCACGTTAAGGGTTAGGGTTAGGGTTAGGGTTAGGGAATGGGGATTGATTAGGGTACAGGTTAGGGTACGGCAATGGCTTAGGGTTGGCGTACGTTAGAGGGCATGGGTTAGTGTTGATGTACTGGTTAAAATTAGGACACGGGTGAGGGTAAAGTTTCGGGTGAGTGTCATGCTTAGGTTTCAGGTTAGGGTTTGGGTTAGGGAATGGAGAGGGATTAGGGTACAGGTTAGGGTACCGCAGCGGTTTAGTGTTAGCGTACGTTTGAGGGCACGAGTTAGTCTTGGTGTCCTGGTTAAGATTACGGCACGGGTTAGGGTAAGGCTACGGCTGAGGGTCAGGGTTACGATTAGTGTTAGGGTTAGGGTTAAGGAATGCAGAGGGACTAGGGTACAGCTTAGGGTACGACAGTGCTTAAGGGTTAGCGTTCGTGTGAGGGCAAGGGTTAGTGTTAGTGTCCTGGTTAAGATTAGGGCACGGGTGAGGGTAAGGCTCCAGGTGAGGGTCAGGGTTAGGATTCGGGTTAGGGTTAGGGTTAGGGAATGGGGAGGGATTAGGGTACAGTTTAGGGTACGACAATGATTAAGGGTTAGCGTACGTGTGAGGGCACAAGTTAGTGTTGGTGTCCTGGTTAAGATTAGGGCACGGGTGATGGTAAGGTTTCGGGTGAGGGTCAGGGATAGAATTCGGGTAAGGGTTAGGGTTAGGGAATGGGGAGATATTAGGGCACAGTTTAGGGTACCACAACGCTTAAGGTTTAGCGTACGTGTGAGGTCACTAGTTAGTGTTAGTCTACTGCTTACGATTAGGGCACGGGTGAGGGTAAGGCCTCAGAAGAGGGTCACGTTAAGGGTTAGGATTAGGGTTAGGGTTAGGGAATGGGTATTGATTAGGGTACAGGTTAGGGTACGGCAATGGCTTAGGGTTGGCGTACGTTAGAGGGCATGGGTTAGTGTTGATCTACTGGTGAAAATTAGGACTCGGGTGAGGGTAAAGTTTCGGGTGAGTGTCATGCTTAGGTTTCAGGTTAGGGTTAGAGTTAGGGAATGGAGAGGGATTAGGGTACAGGTTAGGGTACCGTTGCGGTTTAGTGTTAGCGTACGTTTGATGGAACGAGTTAGACTTGGTGTCCTGGTTAAGATTAGGGCACGGGTGAGGTTAAGGCTTCGGGTGAGGGTCAGGGTTAGGATTCGGGTTAGGGTTAGAGTAAGGGAATGGACAGGGATTAGGGTACAGTTTAGGGTACGACAATGCTTAAGGGTTAGCGTAAGTGTGAGGGCACGAGTTAGTGTTGGTGTACTGGTTAAGACAACGGCACCGATGAGGGTAAGGCTTCGGAAAAGGGTCACGTTCAGGGTTTCACTTAGGGTTAGGGTTAGGGAATGGGGAGGGATTAGGGTACAGGATAGGGTACGACAATGCTTAAGGGTTAGCGTACGTTTGAGGGCATGAGTTAGTGTTTGTGTACTGGTTAAGATTAGGGCATTGGTTAGGGTAGGGCATCGGAAGTGGGTCAGGTTTAGTGATGGGGTTAGGGTTAGGGTTAAGGAATGGGGAGGGATTAGGGTACAATTTAGGGTACGAAAACGCTTAAGGTTTAGCGTACGTGTGAGGGCACGAGTTAGTGTTGGTGTCCTGGTTAAGATTAGGGCACGGGTGAGGGTAAGGCTTCGGGTGAGGGTCAGGGTTAGGATTCGGGTTAGGGTTAGGGATAAGGAATGCAGAGGGATTAGGGTACAGCTTAGGGTACGACAACGATTAAGGGTTAGCGAACGTGTGAGGGCACAAGTTAGTTTTGGTGTCCTGCTTAAGATTAGGGCACGGGTGAGGGTAAGGTTTCGGGTGAGGGTCAGGGATAGAATTCGGGTTAGGTTTAGGGTTAGGGAATGGCGAGATATTAGGGCACAGTTTAGGGTACAACAACGCTTAAGGTTTAGCGTACGTGTGAGGTCACTAGATAGTGTTAGTGTACAGCTTACGATTAGGGCACGGGTGAGGGTAAGGCCTCGGAAGAGGGTCACGTTAAGGGTTAGGGTTAGGGTTAGGGTTAGGGAATGGGGATTGATTAGGGTACAGGTTATGGTACGGCAATGGCTTAGGGTTGGCGTACGGTAGAGGGCATTGGTTAGTGTTGATGTACTGGTTAAAATTAGGACACGGGTGAGGGTAAAGTTTCGGGTGAGTGTCATGGTTAGGTTTCAGGTTAGGGTTAGGGTTAGGGAATGGAGAGGGATTAGGGTACAGGTTAGGGTACCGCTGCGGTTTAGTGTTAGCGTACGTTTGAGGGCACGAGTTAGTCTTGGTGTCCTGGTTAAGATTAGGGCACGGGTGAGGGTAAGGCTTCGGGTGAGGGTCAGGGTTAGGATTCGGGTTAGGGTTAGGGTTAGGGAATGGAGAGAGATTAGGGTACAGGTTAGGGTACGACAATGCTTAAGGGTTAGCGTAAGTGTGAGGGCACGAGTTAGTGTTGGTGTACTGGTTAAGACAACGGCACCGATGAGGGTAAGGCCTCGGAAAAGGGTCACGTTCAGGGTTTCGCTTAGGGTTAGGGTTAGGGAATGGGGAGGGATTAGGGTACAGGATAGGGTAGGACAATGCTTAAGGGTTAGCGTACGTTTGAGGGCATGAGTTAGTGTTTGTGTACTGGTTAAGATTAGGGCATTGGTTAGGGTAGGGCATCGGAAGTGGGTCAGGTTTAGGGATGGGGTTAGGGTTAGGGTTAAGGAATGGGGAGGGATTAGGGTACAATTTAGGGTACGACAACGCTTAAGGTTTAGCGTACGTGTGAGGGCACGAGTTAGTGTTGGTGTCCTGGTTAAGATTAGGGCACGGGTGAGGGTAAGCCTTCGGGTGAGGGTCATGGTTAGGATTCGGGTTAGGGTTAGGGTTAGGGAATGGGGAGGGATTAGGGTACGGCTTAGGGTACGACAGTGCTTAAGGGTTAGCGTCCGTGTGAGGGCAAGGGTTAATGCTAGTGTCCTGGTTACGATTAGGGCACGGGTGAGGGTAAGGCTTCATGTGAGGGTCAGGGATAGGATTCGGTTTAGGGTTAGGGTCAGGGAATGGGGAGGGATTAGGGTACAGTTTAGGGTACGACAACGATTAAGGGTTAGCGTACGTGTGAGGGCACAAGTTAGTGTTGGTGTCCTGGTTAAGATTAGGGCACGGGTGAGGGTAAGGTTTCGGGTTAGGGTCAGGGATAGAATTCGGGTTAGGGTTAGGGTTAGGGAATGGGGAGATATTAGGGCACAGTTTAGGGTACCACAACGCTTTAGGTTTAGCGTACGTGTGAGGTCACTAGTTAGTGTTAGTGTACTGCTTACGATAAGGCCACGGGTGAGGTTAAGGCCTCGGAAGAGGGTCACATTAAGGGTTAGGGTTAGGGTTAGGGTTAGGGAATGGGGATTGATTAGGGTACAGGTTAGGGTACGGCAATGGCTTAGGGTTGGCGTACGTTAGAGGGCATGGGTTAGTGTTGATGTACTGGTTAAAATTAGGACACGGCTGAGGGTAAAGTTTCGGGTGAGTGTCATGGTTAGGTTTCAAGTTAGGGTTAGGGTTAGGGAATGGAGAGGGATTAGGGTACAGCTTAGGGTACCGCTGCGGTTTAGTGTTAGCGTACGTTTGAGGGCACGAGTTAGTCTTGGTGTCCTGGTTAAGATTAGGGCACGGGTGAGGGTAAGGCTTCGGGTGAGGGTCAGGGTTAGGATTCGGGTTAGGGTTAGGGTTAGGGAATGGAGAGGGATTAGGGTACAGGTTAGGGTACGACAATGCTTAAGGGTTAGCGTAAGTGTGAGGGCACGAGTTAGTGTTGGTGTACTGGTTAAGACAACGGCACCGATGAGGGTAAGGCCTCGGAAAAGGGTCACCTTCAGGGTTTCGCTTAGGGTTAGGGTTAGGGAATGGGGAGGGATTAGGGTACAGTATAAGATACGACAATGCTTAAGGGTTAGCGTACGTTTGAGGGCATGAGTTAGTGTTTGTGTACTGGTTAAGATTAGGGCATTGGTTAGGGTAGGGCATCGGAAGTGGGTCAGGTTTAGGGATGGGGTTAGGGTTAGGGTTAAGGAATGGGGAGGGATTAGGGTACAATTTAGGGTACGACAACGCTTAAGGTTTAGCGTACGTGTGAGGGCACGAGTTAATGTTGGTGTCCTGGTTAAGATTAGGGCACGGGTGAGGGTAAGGCTTCGGGTGAGGGTCAGGGTTAGGATTCGGGTTAGGGTTAGGGTTAAGAAATGCATAGGGATTAGGGTACCGCTTAGGTACGACAGTGCTTAAGGGTTAGCGTTCGTGTGAGGGCAAGGGTTAGTGTTAGTGTCCTGGTTAAGATTAGGGCACGGGTTAGGGTAAGGCTTCAGGTGAGGGTCAGGGTTAGGATTCGGGTTAGGGTTAGGGTTAGGGAATGGGGAGGGATTAGGGTACTGTTTAGGGTACGACAACGATTAAGGCTTAGCGTACGTGTGAGGGCACAAGTTAGTGTTGGTGTCCTGGTTAAGATTAGGGCACGGGTGAGGGTAAGGCTTCGGGTGAGGGTCAGGGTTAGGATTCGGGTTAGGGTTAGGGTTAGGGAATGGGGAGGGATTAGGGTACAGTTTAGGGTACGACAACGATTAAGGGTTAGCGTACGTGTGAGGGCACAAGTTAGTGTTGGTGTCCTGGTTAAGATTAGGGCACGGGTGAGGGTAAGGCGTCGGGTGAGGGTCAGGGTTAGGATTCAGGTTAGGGTTAGGGATAGGGAATGGAGAGGGATTAGGGTACCGGTTAGGGTACGACAATGCTTAAGGGTTAGTGTAAGTGTGAGGGCACGAGTTAGTGTTGGTGTACTGGTTAAGACAACGGCACCGATGAGGGTAAGGCCTCGGAAAAGGGTCACGTTCACGGTTTGGCTTAGTGTTAGGGTTAGGGAATGGGGAGGGATTAGGGTACAGGATAGGGTACGACAATGCTTAAGGGTTAGCGTACGTTTGAGGGCATGCGTTAGTGTTTGTTTACTGGTTAAGATTAGGGCATTGGTTAGGGTAGGGCATCGGAAGTGGGTCAGGTTTAGGGATGGGGTTAGGGTTAGGGTTAAGGAATGGGGAGGGATTAGGGTACAATTTAGGGTACGACAACGCTTAAGGTTTAGCGTACGTGTGAGTGCACGAGTTAGTGTTGGTGTACTGGTTAAGACAACGGCACCGATGAGGGTAAGGCCTCGGAAAAGGGTCACGTTCAGGGTTTCACTTAGGGTTAGGGTTAGGGAATGGGGAGGGATTAGGGTACAGGATAGGGTACGACAATGCTTAAGGGTTAGCGTACGTTTTAGGGCATGAGTTAGTGTTTGTGTACTGGTTAAGATTAGGGCATTGGTTAGGGTAGGGCATCGGAAGTGGGTCAGTTTTAGGGATGGGGTTAGGGCTAGGGTTAAGGAATGGGGAGGGATTAGGGTACAATTTAGGGTACGACAACGCTTAAGGTTTAGCGTACGTGTGAGGGCACGAGTTAGTGTTGGTGTACTGGTTAAGACAAGGGCACCGATGAGGGTAAGGCCTCGGAAAAGGGTCACGTTCAGGGTTTCGCTTAGGGTTAGGGTTAGGGAATGGGGAGGGATTAGGGTACAGGATAGGGCACGACAATGCTTAAGGGTTAGCGTACGTTTGAGGGCATGAGTTAGTGTTTGTGTACTGGTTAAGATTAGGGCATTGGTTAGGGTAGGGCATCGGAAGTGGGTCAGGTTTAGGGATGGGGTTAGGGTTAGGGTTAAGGAATGGGGAGGGATTAGGGTACAATTTAGGGTACGACAACGCTTAAGGTTTAGCGTACGTTTGAGGGCACGAGTTAGTGTTGGTGTCCTGGTTAAGATTAGGGCACGGGTGAGGGTAAGGCTTCGGGTGAGGGTCAGGGTTAGGATTCGGGTTAGGGTTAGGGTAAAGGAATGCAGAGGGATTAGGGTACAGCTTAGGGTACGACAGTGCTTAAGGGTTAGCGTTCGTGTGAAGGCAAGGTTTAGTGTTAGTGTCCTGGTTAAGATTAGGGCACGGGTGAGGTTAAGGCTTCAGGTGAGGGTCAGGGTTAGGATTCGGGTTAGGGTTAGGGTTAGGGAATGGGGAGGGTTTAGCGTACAGTTTAGGGTACGACAACGATTAAGGGTTAGCGTACGTGTGAGGGCACAAGTTAGTGTTGGTGTCCTGGTTAAGATTAGGGCACGGGTGAGGGTAAGGTTTCGGGTGAGGGTCAGGGATAGAATTCGTGTTAGGGTTAGGGTTAGGGAATGGGGAGATATTAGGGCACAGTTTAGGGTACCACAACGCTTAAGGTTTAGCGTATGTGTGAGGTCACTAGTTAGTGTTAGTGTACTGCTTACGATTAGGGCACGGGTGAGGGTAAGGCCTCGGAAGAGGGTCACGTTAAGGGTTAGGGTTAGGTTTAGGGTTAGGGAATGGGGATTTATTAGGGTACAGGTTAGGGTACGGCAATGGCTTAGGGTTGGCGTACGTTAGAGGGCATGGGTTAGTGCTGATGTACTGGTTAAAATTAGGACACGGGTGAGGGTAAAGTTTCGGGTGAGTGTCATGGTTAGGTTTCAGGTTAGGGTTAGGGTTAGGGAATGGAGAGGGATTAGGGTACAGGTTAGGGTACCGCTGCGGGTTAGTGTTAGCGTACGTGTGATGGCAAGAGTTAGTCTTGGTGTCCTGGTTAAGATTAGGGCACGGGTGAGGGTAAGGCTTCGGGTGAGGGTCAGGGTTAGGATTCGGGTTAGGGTTAGGGTTAGGGAATGGAGAGGGATTAGGGTACAGGTTAGGGTACGACAATGCTTAAGGGTTAGCGTAAGTGTGAGGGCACGAGTTAGTGTTGGTGTACTGGTTAAGACAACGGCACCGATGAGGGTAAGGCCTCGGAAAAGGGTCACGTTCAGGGTTTTGCTTAGGGTTAGGGTTAGGGAATGGGGAGGGATTAGGGTACAGGATAGGGTACGACAATGCTTAAGGGTTAGCGTACGTTTGAGGCCATGAGTTACTGTTTGTGTACTGGTTAAGATTAGGGCATTGGTTAGGGTAGGGCATCGGAAGTGGGTCATGTTTAGGGATGGGGTTAGGGTTAGGGTTAAGGAATGGGGAGGGATTAGGGTACAATTTAGTGTACAACAACGCTTAAGGTTTAGCGTACGTGTGAGGGCACGAGTTATTGTTGGTGTCCTGGTTAAGATTAGGGCACGGGTGAGGGTAAGGCTTCGGGTGAGGGTCAGGGTTAGGATTCGGGTTAGGGTTAGGGTTAAGAAATGCAGAGGGATTATGGTACAGCTTAGGGTACGACAGTGCTTAAGGGTTAGCGTTCGTGTGAGGGAAAGTGTTAGAGTTAGTGTCCTGGTTAAGATTAGGGCACGGGAGAGGGTAAGGCTTCAGGAGAGGGTCAGGGTTAGGATTCGGGTTAGGGTTAGGGTTAGGGAATGGGGAGGGATTAGGGTACAGTTTAGGGTACGACAACGATTAAGGGTTAGCGTACGTGTGAGGGCACAAGTTAGTGTTGGTGTCCTGGTTAAGATTAGGGCACGGGTGAGGGTAAGGTGTCGGGTGAGGGTCAGGGATAGAATTCGGGTTAGGGTTAGGGTTAGGGAATGGGGAGATATTAGGGCACAGTTTAGGGTACCACAACGCTTAAGGTTTAGCGTACGTGTGAGGTCACTAGTTAGTGTTAGTGTACTGCTTACGATTAGGGCACGGGTGAGGGTAAGGCCTCGGAAGAGGGTCACGTTAAGGGTTAGGGTTAGGGTTAGGGTTAGGGAATGGGGATTGATTAGGGTACAGGTTAGGGTACGGCAATGGCTTAGGGTTGGCGTTCGTTAGAGGGCATGAGTTAGTGTTGATTTACTGTTTAAAATTAGGACACGGGTGAGGGTAAAGTTTCGGGTGAGTGTCATGGTTAGGTTTCAGGTTAGGGTTAGGGTTAGGGAATGGAGAGGGATTAGGGTAAAGGTTAGGGTACCTCTGCGGTTTAGTGTTAGCGTACGTGTGAGGGCACGAGTTAGTCTTGGTGCCCTGGTTAAGATTAGGGCACGGGTGAGGGTAAGGCTTCGGGTGAGGGTCAGGGTTAGGATTCGGGTTAGGGTTAGGGTTAGGGAATGGAGAGGGATTAGGGTACAGGTTAGCGTACGACAATGCTTAAGGGTTAGCGTAAGTGTGAGGGCACGAGTTAGTGTTGGTGTACTGGTTAAGACAACGGCACCGATGAGGGTAAGGCCTCGGAAAAGGGTCACGTTCAGGGTTTCGCTTAGGGTTAGGGTTAGGGAATGGGGAGGGATTAGGGTACAGGATAGGGTACGGCAATGCTTAAGGGTTAGCGTACGTTTGAGGGCATGAGTTAGTGTTTGTGTACTGGTTAAGATTAGGGCTTTGGTTAGGGTAGGGCATCGGAAGTGGGTCATGTTTAGGGATGGGGTTAGGGTTATCGTTAAGAAATGGGGAGGGATTAGGGTACAATTTAGGGTACGACAACGCTTAAGGTTTAGCGTACGTGTGAAGGCACGAGTTAGTCTTGGTGTCCTGGTTAAGATAAGGGCACGGGTGAGAGTAAGGCATCGGGTGAGGGTGAGGGTTCAGATTCGTGTTAGGGTTAGGGTTAAGGAATGCAGAGGGATTAGGGTACACCTTAGGGTACGACAGTGCTTACGGGTTAGCGTTCGTGTGAGGACAAGTGTTAGTGTTAGTGTCCTGGTTAAGATTAGGGCACGGGTGAGGGTAAGGCTTCAGGTGAGGGTCAGGGTTAGGATTCGGGTTAGGGTTAGGGTTAGGGAATGGGGAGGGATTAGGGTACAGTTTAGGGTACGACAACGATTAAGGGTTTGCGTACGTTTGAGGGCACGAGTTAGTGTTGGTGCCCTGGTTAAGTTTAGGGCACAGGTGAGAGTAAGGTTTCGGGTGAGGGTCAGGAATAGAATTCGGGTTAGGGTTAGGGTTAGGGAATGGTGAGATATTAGGGCACAGTTTAGCGTATCACAACGCTTAAGGTTTAGCGTACGTGTGAGGTCACTAGTTAGTGTTAGTGTACTGCTTACGATTAGGGCACGGGTGAGGGTAAGGCCTCGGAAGAGGGTCACGTTAATGGTTATGGTTAGGGTTAGGGTTAGGGAATGGGGATTGATTAGTGTACAGGTTATGGTACGGCAATGGCTTAGGGTTAGCGTACGTTAGAGTTCATGGGTTAGTGTTGATGTATTGGTTAAAATTAGGACACTGGTGAGGGTAAAGTTTCGGGGGAGTGTCATGGTTAGTTTTCAGGTGAGGGTTAGGGTTAGGCAATGGAGAGGGATTAGAGTACTGGTTAGGGTACCGCTGCGGTTCAGTGTTAGCGTACGTCTGAGGGAACGAGTTATTCTTGATGTCCTGGTTAAGATTAGGGCACGGGTGAGGATAAGGCTTCGGGTGAGGTTCAGGGTTAGGATTCGGGTTAGGGTTAGGGTTAGGGAATGGAGAGGGATTAGGGTACAGTTTAGGGTACGACAATGCTTAAGGGTTAGCGTAAGTGTGAGGGCATGAGTTAGTGTGGGTGTACTGGTTAAGACAAGGGCGCCGATGAGGGTAAGGCCTCGGAAAAGGGTCACGTTCAGGGTTTTGTTTAGGGTTAGGGTTAGGAAATGGGGAGGGATTAGGGTACAGGATAGGGTACGACAATGCTTAAGGGTTAGCGTACGTTTGAGGGCATGAGTTAGTGTCTGTGTACTGGTTAAGATTAGGGCATTGGTTAGGCTAGGGCATCGGAAGTGGGACAGGTTTAGGGTTGGGGTTAGGGTTAGGGTTAAGGGATCGGGAGGGATTAGAGTACAATTTAGGGTACGACAACACTTAAGGTTTAGCGTACGTTTGAGGGCACGAGTTAGTGTTGGTGTCCTGGTTAAGATTAGGGCACGGGTGAGGGTAAGGCTTCAGGTGAGGGTCAGGGTTAGGATTCGGGTTAGGGTTAGTGTTAGAGAATGGGGAGGGATTAGGGTACAGTTTAGGGTACGACAACGATTAAGGGTTAGCGTACGTGTGAGGGCACGAGTTAGTGTTGGTGTCCTGGTTAAGATTATGGCACGGGTGAGGGTAAGGTTTCGGGTGAGGGTCAGGGATAGAATTCGGGTTAGTGTTAGGGTTAGGGAATGGGGAGATATTAGGGCACAGTTTAGGGTACCACAATGCTTAAGGTTTGGCGTAAATGTGAGGTCACTAGTTAGTGTTAGTGTACTGGTTACGATTAGGGTACGGGTGAAGGTAAGGCCTCAGACGAGCGTCACGTTAAGGGTTAGGGTTAGGGTTAGGGTTACGGAATGGGGATTGATTAGGGTACAGGTAATGGTACGGCAATGGCTTAGGGTTAGCGTACGTTAGAGGGCATGGGTTAGTGTTGATGTACTGGTTAAAATTAGGACACGGGTGAGGGTAAAGTTTCGGGTGAGTGTCATGGTTAGGTTTCAGGTTAGGGTTAGGGTTAGGGAATGGAGAGGGATTAGGGTACAGGTTAGGGTACCGCTGCGGTTTAGTGTTAGCGTACGTTTGAGGGCACGAGTTAGTCTTGGTGTCCTGGTTAAGATTAGGGCACGGGTGAGGGTAAGTCTTCGGGTGAGGGTCAGAGTTAGGATTCGGGTTAGGGTTAGGGTTAAGGAATGCAGAGGGATTAGGCTACAGCTCAGGGTACGACAGTGCTTAAGGGTTAGCGTTCGTGAGAGGGCAAGGGTTAGTGTTAGTGTCCTGTTTAAGATTAGGTCACGGGTGAGGGTAAGGCTTCAGGTGAGGGTCAGGGTTAGGATTCGGGTTAGGGTTAGGGTTAAGGAATGCAGAGGGATTAGGCTACAGCTCAGGGTACGACAGTGCTTAAGGGTTAGCGTTCGTGAGAGGGCAAGGGTTAGTGTTAGTGTCCTGGTTAAGATTAGGGCACGGATGAGGGTAAGGCTTCAGGTGAGGGTCAGGGTTAGGATTCGGGTTAGGGTTAGGGTTAGGGAATGGGGAGGGTTTAGGGTACAGTTTAGGGTACGACAACGATTAAGGGTTAGCGTACGTGTGAGGGCACGACTTAGTGTTGGTGTCCTGGTTAAGATTAGGGCACGGGTGAGGGTAAGGTTTCGGGTGAGGGTCAGGGATAGAATTCGGGTTAGGGTTAGGGTTAGGGAATGGGGAGATATTAGGGCACAGTTTAGGGTACCACAACGCTTAAGGTTTAGCGTACGTGTGAGGTCACTACTTAGTGTTAGTGTACTGGTTACGATTAGGGCACGGGTGAGAGTAAGGCCTCGGAAGAGGGCCACGTTAAAGGTTAGGGTTAGGGTTAGTGTTACGGAATGGGGATTGATTAGGGTACAGGTTATGATATAGCAATGGCTTAAGGTTAGCGTACGTTAGAGGGCATGGGTTAGTGTTGATTTACTGGTTAAAATTAAGACACGGGTGAGGGTAAAGTTTCGGGTGAGTGTCATGGTTAGGTTTCAGGTTAGGGTTAGGGTTAGGGAATGGAGAGGGATTAGTGTACAGGTTAGGGTACCGCTGCGGTTTAGTGTTAGCGTACGTGTGAGGGCACAAGTTAGTCTTGGTGTCCTGGTTAAGATTAGGGCACGGGTGAAGGTAAGGCTTCGGTTGAGGGTCAGGGTTAGGATTCGTTTTAGGGTTAGGGTTAGGGAATGGCGAGGGATTAGGGTACAGGTTAGTGTACGACAATGCTTAAGTGTTAGCGTAAGTGTGAGGGCACAATTTAGTGTTGGTGTCCTGGTTAAGATTAGGGCACGGGAGAGGGTAAGGGTTCGGGTGAGGGTCAGGGTTAGGATTCGGGTTAGGGTTAGGGTTAGGGAATGGAGAGGGATTAGGTTACAGGTTAGGGTACGACAATCTTAAGGGTTAGCGTAAGTGTGAGGGCACGAGTTCGTGTTGGTGTACTGGTTAAGACAAGGGCACCGATGAGGTAAGGCCTCGGAAAAGGGTAACGTTCAGGGTTCGGTTAGGGTTAGGGTTAGGGAATGGGGAGGGATTAGGGTACAGGATAGGGTACGGCAATGCTTAAGGGTTAGCGTACGTTTGAGGGCATGAGTTAGTGTTTGTGTACTGGTTAAGATTAGGGCTTTGGTTAGGGTAGGGCATCGGAAGTGGGTCATGTTTAGGGATGGGGTTAGGGTTAGCGTTAAGAAATGGGGAGGGATTAGGGTACAATTTAGGGTACGACAACGCTTAAGGTTTAGCGTACGTGTGAAGGCACGAGTTAGTGTTGGTGTCCTGGTTAAGATAAGGGCACGGGTGAGGGTAAGGCTTCGGGTGAGGGTGAGGGTTCGGATTCGTGTTAGGGTTAGTGTTAAGGAATGCAGAGGGATTAGGGTACAGCTTAGGGTACGACAGTGCTTACGGGTTAGCGTTCGTGTGAGGACAAGTGTTAGTGTTAGTGTCCTGGTTAAGATTAGGGCACGGGTGAGGGTAAGGCTTCAGGTGAGGGTCAGGGTTAGGATTCGGGTTAGGGTTAGGGTTAGGGAATGTGGAGGGATTAGGGTACAGTTTAGGGTACGACAACGATTAAGGGTTTGCGTACGTTTGAGGGCACGAGTTAGTGTTGGTGCCCTGGTTAAGTTTAGGGCACGGGTGAGAGTAAGGTTTCGGGTGAGGGTCAGGAATAGAATTCTGGTTAGGGTTAGGGTTAGGGAATGGTGAGATATTAGGGCACAGTTTAGCGTATCACAACGTTTAAGGTTTAGCGTACGTGTGAGGTCACTAGTTAGTTTTAGTGTACTGCTTACGATTAGGGCACGGGTGAGAGTAAGGCCTCGGAAGAGGGTCACGTTAATGGTTATGGTTAGGGTTAGGGTTAGGGAATGGGGATTGATTAGTGTACAGGTTATGGTACGGCAATGGCTTAGGGTTAGCGTACGTTAGAGGTCATGGGTTAGTGTTGATGTACTGATTAAAATTAGGACACGGGTGAGGGTAAAGTTTCGGGGGTGTGTCATGGTTAGTTTTCAGGTGAGGGTTAGGGTTAGGGAATGGAGAGGGATTAGAGTACTGGTTAGGGTACCGCTGCGGTTTAGTGTTAGCGTACGTGTGAGGGAACGAGTTATTCTTGATGTCCTGGTTAAGATTAGGGCACGGGTGAGGATAAGGCTTCGGGTGAGGTTCAGGGTTAGGATTCGGGTTAGGGTTAGGGTTAGGGAATGGAGAGGGATTAGGGTACAGGTTAGGGTACGACAATGCTTAAGGGTTAGCGTAAGTGTGAGGGCATGAGTTAGTGTGGGTGTACTGGTTAAGACAAGGGCACCGATGAGGGTAAGGCCTCGGAAAAGGGTCACGTTCAGGGTTTTGGTTAGGGTTAGGGTTAGGAAATGGGGAGGGATTAGGGTACAGGATAGGGTACGACAATGCTTAAGGGTTAGCGTACGTTTGAGGGCATGAGTTCGTGTCTGTGTACTGGTTAAGATTAGGGCATTGGTTAGGCTAGGGCATCGGAAGTGGGACAGGTTTAGGGTTGGGGTTAGGGTTAGGGTTAAGGAATGGGGAGGGATTAGGGTACAATTTAGGGTACGACAACGCTTATGGTTTAGCGTACGTGTAAGGGTACGAGTTAGTGTTGGTGTCCTGGTTAAGATAAGGGCACGGGTGAGGGTAAGCCTTCGGGTGAGGGTCAGGGTTAGGATTCGGGTTAGGGTTAGAGTTAGGGAATGGGGAGGGATTAGGGTACAGTTTAGGGTACGACAACTATTAAGGGTTAGCGTACGTGTGAGGGCACAATTTAGTGTTGGTGTCCTGGTTAAGATTAGGGCACGGGTGAGGGTAAGGTTTCGGGTGAGGGTCAGGGATAGAATTCGGGTTAGGGTTAGGGTTAGGGAATGGGGAGATATTAGCGCACAGTTTAGGGTACCACAACGCTTAAGGTTTAGCGTACGTGTGAGGTCACTAGTTAGTGTTAGTGTACTGCTTACGATTAGGGCACGGGCGAGGGTAAGGCCTCGGAAGAGGGTCACGTTAAGGGTTAGGGTTAGGGTTAGGGTTAGGGAATGGGGATTGATTAGGGTACAGGTTTGGGTACGGCAATGGCTTAGGGTTGGCGTACTTTAGAGGGCATAGGTTAGTGTTGATGTACTGGTTAAAATTAGGACACGGGTGAGGGTAAAGTTTCGGGTGAGTGTCATGGTTAGGTTTCAGGTTAGGGTTAGGGTTAGGGAATGGAGAGGGATTAGGGTACAGGTTAGGGTACCGCTGCGGTTTAGTGTTAGCATACGTGTGAGGGCACGAGTTAGTCTTGGTGTCCTGGTTAAGATTAGGGCACGGGTGAGGGTAAGGTTTCGGGTGAGGGTCAGGGTTAGGATTCGGGTTAGGGTTAGGGTTAGGGAATGGGGAGATATTAGGGCACAGTTTAGGGTACCAAAACGCTTAAGGTTTGGCGTAAGTGTGAGGTCACTAGTTAGTGTTAGTGTAGTGGTTACGATTAGGGTACGGGTGAAGGTAAGGCCTCAGAAGAGCGTCACGTTAAGGGTTAGGGTTAGGGTTAGGGTTAGGGAATGGGGATTGATTAGGGTACAGGTAATGGTACGGCAATGGCTTAGGGTTAGCGTACGTTAGAGGGCATGGGTTAGTGTTGATGTACTGGTTAAAATTAGGACACGGGTGAGGGTAAAGTTTCGGGTGAGTCTCATGGTTAGGTTTCAGGTTAGGGTTAGGGTTAGGGAATGGAGAGGGATTAGGGTACAGGTTAGGGTACCGCTGCGGTTTAGTGTTAGCGTACGTTTGAGGGCACGAGTTAGTCTTGGTGTCCTGGTTAAGATTAGGGCACGGGTGAGGGTAAGTCTTCGGGTGAGGGTCAGAGTTAGGATTCGGGTTAGGGTTAGGGTTAAGGAATGCAGAGGGATTAGGCTACAGCTCAGGGCACGACAGTGCTTAAGGGTTAGCGTTCGTGAGAGGGCAAGGGTTAGTGTTAGTGTCCTGGTTAAGATTAGGGCACGGGTGAGGGTAAGGGTTCAGGTGAGGGTCAGGGTTAGGAATCGGGTTAGGGTTAGGGTTAAGGAATGCAGAGGGATAAGGCTACAGCTCAGGGTACGACAGTGCTTAAGGGTTAGCGTTCGTGAGAGGGCAAGGGTTAGTGTTAGTGTCCTGGTTAAGATTAGGGCACGGGTGAGGGTAAGGCTTCAGGTGAGGGTCAGGGTTAGGATTCGGGTTAGGGTTAGGGTTAGGGAATGGGGAGGGATTAGGGTAGAGTTTAGGGTACGACAACGATTAAGGGTTAGCGTACGTGTGAGGGCACAAGTTAGTGTGGGTGTCCTGGTTAAGATTAGGGCACGGGTGAGGGTAAAGTTTCGGGTGAGGGTCAGGGATAGAATTCGGGTTAGGTTTAGGGTTAGGGAATGGCGAGATATTAGGGCACAGTTTAGGGTACCACAACGCTTAAGGTTTAGCGTACGTGTGAGGTCACTAGTTAGTGTTAGTGTACTGCTTACGATTAGGGCACGGGTGAGGGTAAGGCCTCGGAAGAGGGTCACGTTACGGGTTAGCGTTAGGGTTAGGGTTAGGGAATGGGGATTGATTAGGGTACAGGTTAGGGTACGGCAATGGCTTAGGGTTGGCGTACGTTAGAGGGCATGGGTTAGTGTTGATGTACTGGTTAAAATTAGGACACGGGTGAGGGTAAAGTTTCGGGTGAGTGTCATGGTTAGGTTTCAGGTTAGGGTTAGGGTTAGGGAATGGAGAGGGATTAGGGTACAGGTTAGGGTACCGCTGCGGGTTAGTGTTAGCGTACGTGTGAGGGCACGAGTTAGTCTTGCTGTCCTGGTTAAGATTAGGGCACGGGTGAGGGTAAGGCTTCGGGTGAGGGTCAGGGTTAGGATTCGGGTTAGGGTTAGGATTAGGGAATGGAGAGGGATTAGTGTAAAGGTTAGGGTACGACAATGCTTAAGGGTTAGCGTAAGTGTGAGGGCACGAGTTAGTGTTGGTGTACTGTTTAAGACAACGGCACCGATGAGGGTAAGGCCTCGGAAAAGGGTCACGTTCAGGGTTTCGCTTAGGGTTAGGGTTAGGGAATGGGGAGGGATTTGGGTACAGGATAGGGTACAACAATGCTTAAGGGTTAGCGTACGTTTGAGGGCATGAGTTAGTGTTTGTGTACTGGTTAAGATTAGGGCATTGGTTAGGGTAGGGCATCGGAAGTGGGTCAGGTTTAGGGATGGGGTTAGGGTTAGGGTTAAGGAATGGGGAGGGATTAGGGTACAATTTAGGGTACGACAACGCTTAAGGATTAGCGTACGTGTGAGGGCACGAGTTAGTGTTGGTTTCCTGGTTAAGATTAGGGCACGGGTGAGGGTAAGGCTTCGGGTGAGGGTCAGGGTTAGGATTCGGGTTGGGGTTAGGGTTAAGGAATGCAGAGGGATTAGGCTACAGCTCAGGGTACGACAGTGCTTAAGGGTTAGCGTTCGTGAGAGGGCAAGGGTTAGTGTTAGTGTCCTGGTTAAGATTAGGGCACAGGTGAGGGTAAGGCTTCAGGTGAGGGTCAGGGTTAGGATTCGGGTTAGGGTTAGGGTTAGGGAATGGGGAGGGATTAGGGTACAGTTTAGGGTACGACAACGATTAAGGGTTAGCGTACGTGTGAGGGCACAAGTTAGTGTTGGTGTCCTGGTTAAGATAAGGGCACGAGTGAGGGTAAGGTTTCGGGTGAGGGTCAGGGATAGAATTCGGGTTAGGGTTAGGGTTAGGGAATGGGGAGATATTAGGGCACAGTTTAGGGTACCACAACGCTTAAGGTTTAGCGTACGTGTGAGGTCACTAATTAGTGTTAGTGTACTGCTTACGATTAGGCCACGGGTGAGGGTAAGGCCTCGGAAGAGGGTCACGTTAAGGGTTAGGGTTAGGGTTAGGATTAGGGAATGGGGATTGATTAGGGTACAGGTTAGGGTACGGCAATGGCTTAGGGTTGGCGTACGTTAGAGGGCATGGGTTAGTGTTGATGTACTGGTTAAAATTAGGACACGGGTGAGGGTAAAGTTTCGGGTGAGTGTCATGGTTAGGTTTCAGGTTAGGGTTAGGGTTAGGGAATGGAGAGGGATTAGGGTACAGGTTAGGGTACCGCTGCGGGTTAGTGTTAGCGTACGTGTGAGAGCACGAGTTATTCTTGGTGTCCTGGTTAAGATTAGGGCACGGGTGAGGGTAAGGCTTCGGGTGAGGGTCAGGGATAGGATTCGGGTTAGGGTTAGGGTTAGGGAATGGAGAGGGATTAGGGTACAGGTTAGGGTACGACAATGCTTAAGGGTTAGCGTATGTGTGAGGGCACGAGTTAGTGTTGGTGTACTGGTTAAGACAACGGCACCGATGAGGGTAAGGCCTCGGAAAAGGGTCAAGTTCAGGGTTTCGCTTAGTGTTAGGGTTAGGGAATGGGGAGGGATTAGGGTACAGGATAGGGTACGACAATGCTTAAGGGTTAGCGTACGTTTGAGGGCATGAGTTAGTGTTTGTGTACTGGTTAAGATTAGGGCATTGGTTAGGGTAGGGCATCGGAAGTGGGTCAGTTTTAGGGATGGGTTTAGGGTTAGGGTTAAGGAATGGGGAGGGATTAGGGTACAATTTAGGGTACGACAACGCTTATGGTTTAGCGTACGTGTAAGGGTACGAGTTAGTGTTGGTGTCCTGGTTAAGATAAGGGCACGGGTGAGGGTAAGCCTTCGGGTGAGGGTCAGGGTTAGGATTCGGGTTAGGGTTAGAGTTAGGGAATGGGGAGGGATTAGGGTACAGTTTAGGGTACGACAACTATTAAGGGTTAGCGTACGTGTGAGGGCACAATTTAGTGTTGGTGTCCTGGTTAAGATTAGGGCACGGGTGAGGGTAAGGTTTCGGGTGAGGGTCAGGGATAGAATTCGGGTTAGGGTTAGGGTTAGGAAATGGGGAGATATTAGCGCACAGTTTAGGGTACCACAACGCTTAAGGTTTAGCATACGTGTGAGGTCACTAGTTAGTGTTAGTGTACTGCTTACGATTAGGGCACGGGCGAGGGTAAGGCCTCGGAAGAGGGTCACGTTAAGGGTTAGGGTTAGGGTTAGGGTTAGGGAATGGGGATTGATTAGGGTACAGGTTTGGGTACGGCAATGGTTTAGGGTTGGCGTACTTTAGAGGGCATAGGTTAGTGTTGATGTACTGGTTAAAATTAGGACACGGGTGAGGGTAAAGTTTCGGGTGAGTGTCATGGTTAGGTTTCAGGTTAGGGTTAGGGTTAGGGAATGGAGAGGGATTAGGGTACAGGTTAGGGTACGACAATGCTTAAGGGTTAGCGTAAGTGTGAGGGCACGAGTTAGTGTTGGTGTACTGGTTAAGACAACGGCACCGATGAGGGTAAGGCCTCGGAAAAGCGTCACGTTCAGGGTTTCGCTTAGGGTTAGGGTTAGGGAATGGGGAGGGATTAGGGTACAGGATAGGGTACGACAATGCTTAAGGGTTAGCGTACATTTGAGGGCATGAGTTAGTGTTTGTGTACTGGTTAAGATTAGGGCATTTGTTAGGGTAGGGCATCGGAAGTGGGTCAGGTTTAGGGATGGGGTTAGGGTTAGGGTTAAGGAATTGGGAGGGAGTAGGGTACAATTTAGGGTACGACAACGCTTAAGGTTTAGCGTACGTGTGTGGGCACGAGTTAGTGTTGGTGTCCTGGTTAAGATTAGGGCAGGGGTGAGGGTAAGGCTTCGGGTGAGGGTCAGGGTTAGGATTCGGGTTAAGGTTAGGGTTAAGGAATGCAGAGGGATTAGGGTACAGCTTAGGGTACGACAGTGCTTAAGGGTTAGCGTTCGTGGGAGGGCAAGGGTTAGTGTTAGTGTCCTGGTTAAGATTAGGGCACGGGTGAGGGTAAGGCTTCAGGTGAGGGTCAGGGTTAGGATTCGGGTTAGGGTTAGGGTTAGGGAATGGGGAGGAATTAGGGTACAGTTTAGTGTTCGACAACGATTAAGGGTTAGCGTACGTGTGAGGGAACAAGTTAGTGTTGGTGTCCTGGTTAAGATTAGGGCACGGGTGAGGTTAAGGTTTCGGGTGAGGGTCAGGGATAGAATTCGGGTTAGGGTTAGGGTTAGGGAATGGGGAGATATTAGGGCACAGTTTAGGGTACTACAACGCTTAAGGTTTAGCGTACGTGTGAGGTCACTAGTTAGTGTTAGTGTACTGCTTACGATTAGGGCACGGGCGAGGGTAAGGCCTCGGAAGAGGGTCACGTTAAGGGTTAGGGTTAGGGTTAGGGTTAGGGAATGGGGATTGATTAGGGTACAGGTTAGGGTACGGCAATGGCTTACGGTTGGCATACCTTAGAGGGCATGGGTTAGTGTTGATGTATTGGTTAAAATTAGGACACGGGTGAGGGTAAAGTTTCGGGTGAGTGTCATGGTTAGGTTTCAGGTTAGGGTTAGGGTTAGGGAATTGAGAGGGATTAGGGTACAGGTTAGGGTACCGCTGCGGTTTAGTGTTAGCATACGTGTGAGGGCACGAGTTAGTCTTGGTGTCCTGGTTAAGATTAGGGCACGGGTGAGGGTAAGGCTTCGTGTGAGGGTCAGGGTTAGGATTCGGGTTAGGGTTAGGGTTAGGGAATGGAGAGGGATTATGGTACAGGTTAGGGTACGACAATGCTTAAGGATTAGTGTAAGTGTGAGGGCACGAGTTAGTGTTGGTGTACTGGTTAAGACAACGGCACCGATGAGGGTAAGGCCTCGGAAAAGGGTCACGTTCAGGGTTTCGCTTAGGGTTAGGGTTAGGGAATGGGGAGGGATTAGGGTACAGGATAGGGTACGACAATGCTTAAGGGTTAGCGTACGTTTGAGGGCATGAGTTAGTGTTTGTGTACTGGTTAAGATTAGGGCATTGGTTAGGGTAGGGCATCGGAAGTGGGTCAGGTTTAGGGATGGGGTTAGGGTTAGGGTTAAGGAATGGGGAGGGATTAGGGTACAATTTAGGGTACGACAACGCTTAAGGTTTAGCATACGTGTGAGGGCACGAGTTAGTGTTGGTGTCCTGGTTAAGATTAGGGCACGGGTGAGGGTAAGGCTTCGGGTGAAGGTCAGGGTTAGGATTTGTGTTAGGGTTAGGGTTAAGGATTGCAGAGGGATTAGGGTACGGCTTAGGGTACGACAGTGCTTAAGGGTTAGCGTTCGTGTGAGGGCAAGGGTTAGTGTTAGTGTCCTGGTTAAGAATAGGGCACGGGTGAGGGTAAGGCTTCAGGAGAGGGTCAGGGTTAGGATTCGGGTTAGGGTTAGGGTTAGGGAATGGGGAGGTATTAGGGTACAGTTTAGGGTACGACAACGATTAAGGGTTAGCGTACGTGTGAGGGCACAAGTTAGTGTTGGTGTCCTGGTTAAGATTAGGGCACGGGTGAGGGTAAGGTTTTGGGTGAGGGTCAGGGATAGAATTCGGGTTAGGGTTAGGGTTAGGGAATGGGGAGATATTAGGGCACAGTTTAGGGTAGCACAACGCTTAAGGTTTAGCGTATGTGTGAGGTCACTAGTTAGTGTTAGTGTACTTCTTACGATTAGCGCACGGGTGAGGGTAAGGCCTCGGAAGAGGGTCACGTTAAGGGTTAGGGTTAGGGTTAGGGAATGGGGATTGATTAGGGTACAGGTTAGGGTACGGCAATGGCTTAGGGTTGGCGTACGTTAGAGGGCATGGGTTAGTGTTGATGTACTGGTTAAAATTAGGACACGGGTGAGGGTAAAGTTTCGGGTGAGTGTCATGGTTAGGTTTCAGGTTAGGTTTAGGGTTAGGGAATGGAGAGGGATTAGGGTACAGGTTAGGGTACCGCTGCGGTTTAGTGTTAGCGTACGTTTGAGGGCACGAGTTAGTCTTGGTGTCCTGGTTAAGATTAGGGCACGGGTGAGGGTAAAGCTTCGGGTGAGGGTCAGGGTTAGGATTCGGGTTAGGGTTAGGGTTAGGGAATGGAGAGGGATTAGGGTACAGGTTAGGGTACGACAATGCTTAAGGGTTAGCGTAAGTGTGAGGGCACGAGTTAGTGTTGGTGTACTGGTTAAGAAAACGGCACCGATGAGTGTAAGGCCTCGTTAAAGGGTCACGTTCAGGGTTTCGCTTAGGGTTAGGGTTAGGGAATGGGGAGGGATTAGGGTACAGGATAGGGTACGACAATGCTTAAGGGTTAGCGTAGGTTTGAGGCCATGAGTTAGTGTTTGTGTACTGGTTAAGATTAGGGCATTGGTTAGGGTAGGGCATCGGAAGTGGGTCAGGTTTAGGGATGGGGTTAGGGTTAGGGGTAAGGAATGGGGAGGGATTAGGGTACAATTTAGGGTACGACAATGCTTAAGGTTTAGCGTACGTGTGAGGGCACGATTTAGTGTTGGTGTCCTGGTTAAGATTAGGGCACGGGTGAGGGTAAGGCTTCGGGTGAGGGTCAGGGTTAGGATTCGGGTTAGGGTTAGGGTTAAGGAATGCAGAGGGATTAGGGTACAGCTTAGGGTACGACAGTGCTTAAGGGTTAACGTTCGTGTGAGGGCAAGGTTTAGTGTTAGTGTCCTGGTTAAGATTAGGGCACGGGTGAGGGTAAGGTTTCGGGTGAGGTTCAGGGATAGAATTCGGGTTAGGGTTAGGGTTAGGGAATGGGGAGATATTAGGGCACAGTTTAGGGTACCACAACGCTTAAGGTTTAGAGTTCGTGTGAGGTCACTAGTTAGTGTTAGTGTACTGCTTAGGATTAGGGCACGGGTGAGTCTAAGGCCTCGGAAGAGGGTCACGTTAAGGGTTAGGGTTAGGGTTAGGGTTAGGGAATGGGGATTGATTAGGGTACAGGTTAGGGTACGGCAATGGCTTAAGGTTGGCGTACGTTAGAGGGCATGGGTTAGTGTTGATGTACTGGTTAAAATTAGGACACGGGTGAGGGTAAAGTTTCGGGTGAGTGTCATGGTTAGGTTTCAGGTTAGGGTTAGGGTTAGGTAATGGAGAGGGGTTGGGGTACAGGTTAGGGTACCGCTGCGGTTTAGTGTTATCGTACGTTTGAGGGCACGAGTTAGTCTTGGTGTCCTGGTTAAGATTAGGGCACGGGTGAGGGTAAGTCTTCGGGTGAGGGTCAGAGTTAGGATTCGGGTTAGGGTTAGGGTTAGGGAATGGAGAGGGATTAGGGTACAGGTTAGGGTACGACAATGCTTAAGGGTTAGCGTAAGTGTGAGGGCACGAGTTAGTGTTGGTGTACTGGTTAAGACAACGGCACCGTTGAGGGTAAGGCCTCGGAAAAGGGTCACGTTCAGGGTTTCGCTTAGGGTTAGGGTTAGGGAATGGGGAGGTATTAGGGTACAGGATAGGGTACAACAATGCTTAAGGGTTAGCGTACGTTTGAGGGCATGAGTTAGTGTTTGTGTACTGGTTAAGATTAGGGCATTGGTTAGGGTAGGGCATCGGAAGTGGGTCAGGTTTAGGGATCGGGTTAGGGTTAGGGATAAGGAATGGGGAGGGATTAGGGTACAATTTAGGGTACGACAACGCTTAAGGTTTAGCGTACGTGTGAGGGCACGAGTTAGTGTTGGTGTCCTGGTTAAGATTAGGGCACGGGTGAGGGTAAGGCTTCGGGTGAGGGTCAGGGTTAGGATTCGGGTTAGGGTTAGGGTTAAGGAATGGGGAGATATTAGGGCACAGTTTAGGGTACCACAACGCTTAAGGTTTAGCGTACGTGTGAGGTCACTAGTTAGTGTTAGTGTACTGCTTACGATTAGGGCACGGGTGAGGGTAAGGCCTCGGAAGAGGGTCACGTTAAGGGTTAGGGTTAGGGTTAGGGTTAGGGAATGGGGATTGATTAGGGTAAAGGTTAGGGTACGGCAATGGCTTAGGGTTGGCGTACGTTAGAGGGCATGGGTTAGTGTTGATGTACTGGTTAAAATTAGGACACGGGTGAGGGTAAAGTTTCGGGTGAGTGTCATGGTTAGGTTTCAGGTTAGGGTTAGGGTTAGGGAATGGAGAGGGTTTAAGGTACAGGTTAGGGTACCGCTGCGGTTTAGTGTTAGCGTACGTTTGAGGGCACGAGTTAGTCTTGGTGTCCTGGTTAAGATTAGGGCACGGGTGAGGGTAAGTCTTCGGGTGAGGGTCAGAGTTAGGATTCGGGTTAGGGTTAGGGTTAGGGAATGAAGAGGGATTAGGGTACAGGTTAGGGTACGACAATGCTTAAGGGTTAGCGTTCGTGTGAGGGCAAGGGATAGTGTTAGTGTCCTGGTTAAGATTAGGGCACGGGTGAGGGTAAGGCTTCAGGTGAGTGTCAGGTTTAGGATTCGGGTTAGGGTTAGGGTTAGGGAATGGGGAGGGATTAGGGTACAGTTTAGGGTACGACAACATTTAAGGGTTAGCGTACGTGTGAGGGCACAAGTTAGTGTTGGTGTCCTGCTTAAGATTAGGGCACGGGTGAGGGTAAGGTTTCGGGTGAGGGTCAGGGATAGAATTCGGGTTAGGGTTAGGGTTAGGGAATGGGGAGATATTAGGGCACAGTTTAGGATACCACAACGCTTAAGGTTTAGCGTACGTGTGAGGTCACTAGTTAGTGTTAGTGTACTGCTTACGATTAGGGCACGGATGAGGGTAAGGCCTCGGAAGAGGGTCACGTTAAGGGTTAGGGTTAGGGTTAGGGTTAGGGAATGGGGATTGATTAGGGTACAGGTTAGGGTACGGCAATGGCTTAGGGTTGGCGTTCGTTAGAGGGCATGAGTTAGTGTTGATGTACTGGTTAAAATTAGGACACAGGTGAGGGTAAAGTTTCGGATGAGTGTCATGGTTAGGTTCCAGGTTAGGGTTATTGTTAGGGAATGGAGAGGGATTAGGGTACAGGTTAGGGTACCTCTGCGGTTTAGTGTTAGCGTACGTTTGAGGGCACGAGTTAGTCTTGGTGTCCTGGTTAAGATTAGGGCACGGGTGAGGGTAAGGCTTTGGGTGAGGGTCAGGGTTAGGATTCGGGTTAGGGTTAGGGTTAGGGAATGGAGAGGGATTAGGGTACAGGTTAGGGTACGACAATGCTTTAGGGTTAGCGTAAGTGTGAGGGCACAATTTAGTGTTGGTGTACTGGTTAAGACAACGGCACCGATGAGGGTAAGGCCTCGGAAAAGGGTCACTTTCAGGGTTTCGCTTAGGGTTAGGGTTAGGGAATGGGGAGGGATTAGGGTACAGGATAGGGTACGACAATGCTTAAGGGTTAGCGTACGTTTGAGGGCATGAGTTATTGTTTGTGTACTGGTTAAGAATAGGGCATTGGTTAGGGTAGGGCATCGGAGGTGGGTCAGGTTTAGGGATGGGGTTAGGGTTAGGGTTAAGGAATGGGGAGGGATTAGGGTACAATTTAGGGTACGACAACGCTTAAGGTTTAGCGTACGTGTGAGGGCACGAGTTAGTGTTGGTGTCCTGGTTAAGATTAGGGCACGGGTGAGGGTAAGGCTTCGGGTGAGGGTCAGGGTTAGGATTCGGGTTAGGGTTAGGGTTAAGGAATGGGGAGATATTAGGGCACAGTTTAGGGTACCACAACGCTTAAGGTTTAGCGTACGTGTGAGGTCACTAGTTAGTGTTAGTGTACTGCTTACGATTAGGGCACGGGTGAGGGTAAGGCCTCGGAAGAGGGTCACGATAAGGGTTAGGGTTAGGGTTAGGGTTAGGGAATGGGGATTGATTAGGGTACAGGTTAGGGTACGGCAATGGCTTAGGGTTGGCGTACGTTAGAGGGCATGGGTTAGTGTTGATGTACTGGTTAAAATTAGGACACGGGTGAGGGTAAAGTTTCGGGTGAGTGTCATGGTTAGGTTTCAGGTTAGGGTTAGGGTTAGGGAATGGAGAGGGATTAGGGTACAGGTTAGGGTAACGCTGCGGTTTAGTGTTAGCGTACGTTTGAGGGCAAGAGTTAGTCTTGGTGTCCTGCTTAAGATTAGGGCACGGGTGAGGGTAAGTCTTCGGGTGAGGGTCAGAGTTAGGATTCGGGTTAGGGTTAGGGTTAGGGAATGGAGAGGGATTAGGGTACAGTTTAGGGTACGACAATGCTTAAGGGTTAGCGTAAGTGTGAGGGCACGAGTTAGTGTTGGTGTACTGGTTAAGACAACGGCACCGATGAGGGTAAGGCCTCGGAAAAGGGTCACATTCAGGGTTTCGCTAAGGATTAGGGTTAGGGAATGGGGAGGGATTTGGGTACAGGATAGGGTACAACAATGCTTAAGGGTTAGCGTACGTTTGAGGGCATGAGTTAGTGTTTGTGTACTTGTTAAGATTAGGGCATTGGTTAGGGTAGGGCATCGGAAGTGGGTCAGGTTTAGGGATGGGGTTAGGGTTAGGGTTAAGGAATCGGGAGGGATTAGCGTACAATTTAGGGTACGACAACGCTTAAGGTTTAGCGTACGTGTGAGGGCACGAGTTAGTGTTGGTGTCCTGGTTAAGATTAGGGCACGGGTGAGGGTAAGGCTTCGGGTGAGGGTCAGGGTTAGGATTCGGGTTAGGGTTAGGGTTAAGGAATGCAGAGGGATTAGGCGACAGCTCAGGGTACGACAGTGCTTAAGGGTTAGCGTTCGTGTGAGGGCAAGGGATAGTGTTAGTGTCCTGGTTAAGATTAGGGCACGGGTGAGGGTAAGGCTTCAGGTGAGTGTCAGGTTTAGGATTCGGGTTAGGGTTAGGGTTAGGGAATGGGGAGGGATTAGGGTACAATTTAGGGTACGACAACGCTTAAGGTTTAGCGTACGTGTGAGGGCACGAGTTAGTGTTGGTGTCCTGGTTAAGATTAGGGCACGGGTGAGGGTAAGGCTTCGGGTGAGGGTCAGGGTTAGGATTCGGGTTAGGGTTAGGGTTAAGGAATGGGGAGATATTAGGGCACAGTTTAGGGTACCACAACGCTTAAGGTTTAGCGTACGTGTGAGGTCACTAGTTAGTGTTAGTGTACTGCTTACGATTAGGGCACGGGTGAGGGTAAGGCCTCGGAAGAGGGTCACGTTAAGGGTTAGGGTTAGGGTTAGGGTTAGGGAATGGGGATTGATTAGGGTAAAGTTTAGGGTACGGCAATGGCTTAGGGTTGGCGTACGTTAGAGAGCATGGGTTAGTGTTGATGTACTGGTTAAAATTAGGACACGGGTGAGGGTAAAGTTTCGGGTGAGTGTCATGGTTAGGTTTCAGGTTAGGGTTAGGGTTAGGGAATGGAGAGTGATTAGGGTACAGGTTAGGGTACCGCTGCGGTTTAGTGTTAGCGTACGTTTGAGGGCACGAGTTAGTCTTGGTGTCCTGGTTAAGATTAGGGCACGGGTGAGGGTAAGTCTTCGGGTGAGGGTCAGAGTTAGGATTCGGGTTAGGGTTAGGGTTAGGGAATGGAGAGGGATTAGGGTACAGGTTAGGGTACGACAATGCTTAAGGGTTAGCGTAAGTGTGAGGGCACGAGTTAGTGTTGGTGTACTGGTTAAGACAACGGCACCGATGAGGGTAAGGCCTCGGAAAAGGGTCACGTTCAGGGTTTCGCTTAGGGTTAGGGTTAGGGAATGGGGAGGGATTTGGGTACAGGATAGGGTACAACAATGCTTAAGGGTTAGCGTACGTTTGAGGGCATGAGTTAGTGTTTGTGTACTTGTTAAGATTAGGGCATTGGTTAGGGTAGGGCATCGGAAGTGGGTCAGGTTTAGGGATGGGGTTAGGGTTAGGGTTAAGGAATCGGGAGGGATTAGGGTACAATTTAGGGTACGACAACGCTTAAGGTTTAGCGTACGTGTGAGGGCACGAGTTAGTGTTGGTGTCCTGGTTAAGATTAGGGCACGGGTGAGGGTAAGGCTTCGGGTGAGGGGCAGGGTTAGGATTCGGGTTAGGGTTAGGGTTAAGGAATGAAGAGGGATTAGGCTACAGCTCAGGGTACGACAGTGCTTAAGGGTTAGCGTTCGTGTGAGGGCAAGGGATAGTGTTAGTGTCCTGGTTAAGATTAGGGCACGGGTGAGGGTAAGGCTTCAGGTGAGTGTCAGGTTTAGGATTCGGGTTAGGGTTAGGGTTAGGGAATGGGGAGGGATTAGGGTACAGTTTAGGGTACGACAACAATTAAGGGTTAGCGTACGTGTGAGGGCACAAGTTAGTGTTGGTGTCCTGCTTAAGATTAGGGCACGGGTGAGGGTAAGGTTTCGGGTGAGGGTCAGGGATAGAATTCGGGTTAGGGTTAGGGTTAGGGAATGGGGAGATATTAGGGCACAGTTTAGGATACCACAACGCTTAAGGTTTAGCGTACGTGTGAGGTCACTAGTTAGTGTTAGTGTACTGCTTACGATTAGGGCATGGGTGAGGGTAAGGCCTCGGAAGAGGGTCACCTTAAGGGTTAGGGTTAGGGTTAGGGTTAGGGAATGGGGATTGATTAGGGTACAGGTTAGGGTACGGCAATGGCTTAGGGTTGGCGTTCGTTAGAGGGCATGAGTTAGTGTTGATGTACTGGTTAAAATTAGGACACGGGTGAGGGTAAAGTTTCGGATGAGTGTCATGGTTAGGTTTCAGGTTAGGGTTAGGGTTAGGGAATGGAGAGGGATTAGGGTACAGGTTAGGGTACCTCTGCGGTTTAGTGTTAGTGTACGTTTGAGCGCACGAGTTAGTCTTGGTGTCCTGGTTAAGATTAGGGCACGGGTGAGGGTAAGGCTTCGGGTGAGGGTCAGGGTTAGGATTCGGGTTAGGTTTAGGGTTAGGGAATGGAGAGGGATTAGGGTACAGGTTAGGGTACGACAATGCTTTAGGGTTAGCGTAAGTGTGAGGGCACAAGTTAGTGTTGGTGTACTGGTTAAGACAACGGCACCGATGAGGGAAAGGCCTCGGAAAAGGGTCACGTTCAGGGTTTCGCTTAGGGTTATGGTTAGGGAATGGGGAGGGATTAGGGTAAGGATAGGGTACGACAATGCTTAAGGGTTAGCGTACGTTTGAGGGCATGAGTTAGTGTTTGTGTACTGGTTAAGAATAGGGCATTGGTTAGGGTAGGGCATCGGAGGTGGGTCAGGTTTAGGGATGGGGTTAGGGTTAGGGTTAAGGAATGGGGAGGGATTAGGGTACAATTTAGGGTACGACAACGCTTAAGGTTTAGCGTACGTGTGAGGGCACGAGTTAGTGTTGGTGTCCTGGTTAAGATTAGGGCACGGGTGAGGGTAAGGCTTCGGGTGAGGGTCAGGGTTAGGATTCGGGTTAGGGTTAGGGTTAAGGAATGGGGAGATATTAGGGCACAGTTTAGGGTACCACAACGCTTAAGGTTTAGCGTACGTGTGAGGTCACTAGTTAGTGTTAGTGTACTGCTTACGATTAGGGCACGGGTGAGGGTAAGGCCTCGGAAGAGGGTCACGATAAGGGTTAGGGTTAGGGTTAGGGTTAGGGAATGGGGATTGATTAGGGTACAGGTTAGGGTACGGCAATGGCTTAGGGTTGGCGTACGTTAGAGGGCATGGGTTAGTGTTGATGTACTGGTTAAAATTAGGACACGGGTGAGGGTAAAGTTTCGGGTGAGTGTCATGGTTAGGTTTCAGGTTAGGGTTAGGGTTAGGGAATGGAGAGGGATTAGGGTACAGGTTAGGGTAACGCTGCGGTTTAGTGTTAGCGTACGTTTGAGGGCAAGAGTTAGTCTTGGTGTCCTGCTTAAGATTAGGGCACGGGTGAGGGTAAGTCTTCGGGTGAGGGTCAGAGTTAGGATTCGGGTTAAGGTTAAGGTTAGGGAATGGAGAGGGATTAGGGTACAGGTTAGGGTACGACAATGCTTTAGGGTTAGCGTAAGTTTGAGGGCACAAGTTAGTGTTGGTGTACTGGTTAAGACAACGGCACCGATGAGGGTAAGGCCTCGGAAAAGGGTCACGTTCAGGGTTTCGCTTAGGGTTATGGTTAGGGAATGGGGAGGTATTAGGGTACAGGATAGGGTACGACAATGCTTAAGGGTTAGCGTACGTTTGAGGGCATGAGTTAGTGTTTGTGTACTTTTTAAGAATAGGGCATTGGTTAGGGTAGGGCATCGGAGGTGGGTCAGGTTTAGGGATGGGGTTAGGGTTAGGGTTAAGGAATGGGGAGGGATTAGGGTACAATTTAGGGTACGACAACGCTTAAGGTTTAGCGTACGTGTGAGAGCACGAGTTAGTGTTGGTGTCCTGGTTAAGATTAGGGCATGGGTGAGGGTAAGGCTTCGGGTGAGGGTCAGGGTTAGGATTCGGGTTAGGGTTAGGGTTAAGGAATGGGGAGATATTAGGGCACAGTTTAGGGTACCACAACGCTTAAGGTTTAGCGTACGTGTGAGGGCACGAGTTAGTGTTGGTGTCCTGGTTAAGATTAGGGCACGGGTGAGGGTAAGGCTTCGGGTGAGGGTCAGGGTTAGGATTCGGGTTAGGGTTAGGGTTAAGGAATGCAGAGGGATTAGGCGACAGCTCAGGGTACGACAGTGCTTAAGGGTTAGCGTTCGTGTGAGGGCAAGGGATAGTGTTAGTGTCCTGGTTAAGATTAGGGCACGGGTGAGGGTAAGGATTCAGGTGAGTGTCAGGTTTAGGATTCGGGTTAGGGTTAGGGTTAGGGAATGGGGAGGGATTAGGGTACAGTTTAGGGTACGACAACAATTAAGGGTTAGCGTACGTGTGAGGGCACAAGTTAGTGTTGGTGTCCTGGTTAAGATTAGGGCACGGGTGAGGGTAAGGTTTCGGGTGAGGGTCAGGGATAGAATTCGGGTTAGGGTTAGGGTTAGGGAATGGGGAGATATTAGGGCACAGTTTAGGATACCACAACGCTTAAGGTTTAGCGTACGTGTGAGGTCACTAGTTAGTGTTAGTGTACTGCTTACGATTAGGGCACGGGTGAGGGTAAGGCCTCGGAAGAGGGTCACGTTAAGGGTTAGGGTTAGGGTTAGGGTTAGGGAATGGGGATTGATTAGGGTACAGGTTAGGGTACGGCAATGGCTTAGGGTTGGCGTTCGTTAGAGGGCATGAGTTAGTGTTGATGTACTGGTTAAAATTAGGACACGGGTGAGGGTAAAGTTTCGGATGAGTGTCAGGGTTAGGTTTCAGGTTAGGGTTAGGGTTAGGGAATGGAGAGGGATTAGGGTACAGGTTAGGGTACCTCTGCGGTTTAGTGTTAGCGTACGTTTGAGGGCACGAGTTAGTCTTGGTGTCCTGGTTAAGATTAGGGCACGGGTGAGGGTAAGGCTTCGGGTGAGGGTCAGGGTTAGGATTCGGGTTAGGGTTAGGGTTAGGGAATGGAGAGGGATTAGGGTATAGGTTAGGGTACGACAATGCTTTAGGGTTAGCGTAAGTGTGAGGGCACAAGTTAGTGTTGGTGTACTGGTTAAGACAATGGCACCGATGAGGGTAAGGCTCGGAAAAGGGTCACGTTCAGGGTTTCGCTTAGGGTTATGGTTAGGGAATGGGGAGGGATTAGGGTACAGGATAGGGTACGACAATGCTTAAGGGTTAGCGTACGTTTGAGGGCATGAGTTAGTGTTTGTGTACTGGTTAAGAATAGGGCATTGGTTAGGGTAGGGCATCGGAGGTGGGTCAGGTTTAGGGATGGGGTTAGGGTTAGGGTTAAGGAATGGGGAGGAATTAGGGTACAATTTAGGGTATGACAACGCTTAAGGTTTAGCGTACGTGTGAGGGCACGAGTTAGTGTTGGTGTCCTGGTTAAGATTAGGGCATGGGTGAGGGTAAGGCTTCGGGTGAGGGTCAGGGTTAGGATTCGGGTTAGGTTTAGGGTTAAGGAATGGGGAGATATTAGGGCACAGTTTAGGGTACCACAACGCTTAAGGTTTAGCGTACGTGTGAGGTCACTAGTTAGTGTTAGTGTACTGCTTACGATTAGGGCACGGGTGAGGGTAAGGCCTCGGAAGAGGGTCACGATAAGGGTTAGGGTTAGGGTTAGGGTTAGGGAATGGGGATTGATTAGGGTACAGGTTAGGGTACGGCAATGGCTTAGGGTTGGCGTACGTTAGAGGGCATGGGTTAGTGTTGATGTACTGGTTAAAATTAGGACACGGGTGAGGGTAAAGTTTCGGGTGAGTGTCATGGTTAGGTTTCAGGTTAGGGTTAGGGTTAGGGAATGGAGAGGGATTAGGGTACAGGTTAGGGTAACGCTGCGGTTTAGTGTTAGCGTACGTTTGAGGGCAAGAATTAGTCTTGGTGTCCTGGTTAAGATTAGGGCACGGGTGAGGGTAAGTCTTCGGGTGAGGGTCAGAGTTAGGATTCGGGTTAGGGTTAGGGTTAGGGAATGGAGAGGGATTAGGGTACAGTTTAGGGTACGACAATGCTTAAGGGTTAGCGTAAGTGTGAGGGCACGAGTTAGTGTTGGTGTACTGGTTAAGACAACGGCACCGATGAGGGTAAGGCCTCGGAAAAGGGTCACGTTCAGGGTTTCGCTTAGGGTTAGGGTTAGGGAATGGGGAGGGATTTGGGTACAGGATAGGGTACAACAATGCTTAAGGGTTAGCGTACGTTTGAGGGCATGAGTTAGTGTTTGTGTACTGGTTAAGATTAGGGCATTGGTTAGGGTAGGGCATCGGAAGTGGGTCAGGTTTAGGGTGGCTTTAGGGTTAGGGTTAAGGAATCGGAAGGGATTAGGGTACAATTTAGGGTACGACAAAGCTTAAGGTTTAGCGTACGTGTGAGGGCACGAGTTAGTGTTGGTGTCCTGGTTAAGATTAGGGCACGGGTGAGGGTAAGGCTTCGGGTGAGGGTCAGGGTTAGGATTCGGGTTAGGGTTAGGGTTAAGGAATGCAGAGGGATTAGGCTACAGCTCAGGGTACCACAGTGCTTAAGGGTTAGCGTTCGTGTGAGGGCAAGGGATAGTGTTAGTGTCCTGGTTAAGATTAGGGCACGGGTGAGGGTAAGGCTTCAGGTGAGTGTCAGGGTTCGGATTCGGGTTAGGGTTAGGGTTAGGGAATGGGGAGGGATTAGAGTACAGTTTAGGGTACGACAACAGTTAAGGGTTAGCGTACGTGTGAGGGCACAAGTTAGTGTTGGTGTCCTGGTTAAGATTAGGGCACGGGTGAGGGTAAGGTTTCGGGTGAGGGTCAGGGATAGAATTCGGGTTAGGGTTAGGGTTAGGGAATGGGGAGATATTAGGGCACAGTTTAGGGTACCACAACGCTTAAGGTTTAGCGTACGTGTGAGGTCACTAGTTAGTGTTAGTCTACTGCTTACGATTAGGGCACGGGTGAGGGTAAGGCCTCGGAAGAGGGTCACGTTAAGGGTTAGGGTTAGGGTTAGGGTTAGGGAATGGGGATTGATTAGGGTACAGGTTAGGTTACGGCAATGGCTTAGGGTTGGCGTACGTTAGGGGGCATGGGTTAGTGTTGATGTACTGGTTAAAATTAGGACACGGGTGAGGGTAAAGTTTCGGGTGAGTGTCATGGTTAGGTTTCAGGTTAGGGTTAGGTTTAGGGAATGGAGAGGGATAAGGGTACAGGTTAGGGTACCGCTGCAGTTTAGTGTTAGCGTACGTTTGAGGGCACGAGTTAGTCTTGGTGTCCTGGTTAAGATTAGGGCACGGATGAGGGTAAGGCTTCGGGTGAGGGTCAGGGTTAGAATTCTGGTTAGGGTTAGGGTTAGGGAATGGAGAGGGATTAGGGTACAGGTTAGGGTACGACAATGCTTAAGGGTTAGCGTAAGTGTGAGGGCACGAGTTAGTGTTGGTGTACTGGTTAAGACAAGGGCACCGATGAGGGTAAGGCCTCGGAAAAGGGTCACGTTCAGGGTTTCGCTTAGGGTTAGGGTTAGGGAATGGGGAGGGATTAGGGTACAGGATAGGGTACGACAATGCTTAAGGGTTAGCGTACGTTTGAGGGCATGAGTTAGTGTTTGTGTACTGGTTAAGATTAGGGCATTGATTAGGGTAGGGCATCGGAAGTGGGTCAGGTTTAAGGATGGGGTTAGGGTTAGGGTTAAGGAATGGGGAGGGATTAGGGTACAATTTAGGGTACGACAACGCTTAAGGTTTAGCGTACGTGTGAGGGCACGAGTTAGTGTTGGTGTCCTGTTTAAGATTAGGGCACGGGTGAGGGTAAGGCTTCGGGTGAGGGTCAGGTTTAGGATTCGGGTTAGGGTTAGGGTTAAGGAATGCAGAGGGATTAGGGTACCGCTTAGGGTACGACAACGATTAAGGGTTAGCGTACGTGTGAGTGCACAAGTTAGTGTTGGTGTCCTGGTTAAGATTAGGGCACGGGTGAGGGTAAGGTTTCGGGTGAGGGTCAGGGATAGAATTCGGGTTAGGGTTAGGGTTAGGGAATGGGGAGATATTACGGCACAGTTTAGGGTACCACAACGCTTAAGGTTTAGCATGCGTGTGAGGTCACTAGTTAGTGTTAGTGTACTGCTTACAATTAGGGCACGGGTGAGGGTAAGGCGTCGGAAGAGGGTCACGTTAAGGGTTAGGGTTAGGGTTAGGGTTAGGGAATGGGGATTGATTAGGGTACAGGTTAGGGTACGGCTATGGCTTAGGGTTGGCGTACGTTAGAGGGCATGGGTTAGTGTTGATGTACTGGTTAAAATTAGGACTCGGGTGAGGGTAAAGTTTCGGGTGAGTGTCATGGTTAGGTTTCAGGTTAGGGTTAGAGTTAGGGAATGGAGAGGGATTAGAGAACAGGTTAGGGTACCGCTGTGGTTTAGTGTTAGCGTACGTTTGATGGCACGAGTTAGACTTGGTGTCCTGGTTAAGATTAGGGCACGGGTGAGGGTAAGGCTTCGGGTGAGGGTCAGGGTTAGGATTCGGGTTAGGGTTAGGGTTAGGGAATGGACAGGGATTAGGGTACAGTTTAGGGTACGACAATGCTTAAGGGTTAGCGTAAGTGTGAGGGCACGAGTTAGTGTTGGTGTACTGGTTAAGACAACGGCACCGATGAGGGTAAGGTCTCGGAAAAGGGTCACGTTCAGGTTTTCACTTAGGGTTAGGGTTAGGGAATGGGGAGGGATTAGGGTACAGGATAGGGTACGACAATGCTTAAGGGTTAGCCTGCGTTTGAGGGCATGAGTTAGTGTTTGTGTACTGGTTAAGATTAGGGCATTGGTTAGGGTAGGGCATAGGAAGTGGGTCAGGTTTAGGGATGGGGTTAGGGTTAGGGTTAAGGAATGGGGAGGGATTAGGGTACAATTTAGGGTACGAAAACGCTTAAGGTTTAGCGTACGTGTGAGGGCACGAGTTAGTGTTGGTGTCCTGGTTAAGATTAGGGCACGGGTGAGGGTAAGGCTTCGGGTGAGGGTCAGGGTTAGGATTCGGGTTAGGGTTAGGGTTAAGGAATGTAGAGGGATTAGGGTACAGGTTAGGGTACGACAACGATTAAGGGTTAGCGTACGTGTGAGGGCACAAGTTAGTGTTGGTGTCCTGGTTAAGATTAGGGCACGGGTGAGGGTAAGGTTTCGGGTGAGGGTCAGGGATAGAATTCGGGATAAGGTTAGGGTTAGGGAATGGGGAGATATTAGGGCACAGTTTAGGGTACCACAACGCTTAAAGTTTAGCGTACGTGTGAGGTCACTAGTTAGTGTTAGTGTACTGCTTACGATTAGGGCACGGGTGAGGGTAAGGCCTCGGAAGAGGGTCACGTTAAGGGTTAGGGTTAGGGTTAGGGTTAGGGAATGGGGATTGATTAGGGTACAGTTTAGGGTACGGCAATGGCTTAGGGTTGGCGTACGTTAGAGGGCATGGGTTAGTGTTGATGTACTGGTTAAAATTAGGACACGGGTGAGGGTAAAGTTTCGGGTGAGTGTCATGGTTAGGTTTCAGGTTAGGGTTAGGGTTAGGGAATGGAGAGGGATTAGGGTACAGGTTAGGGTACCGCTGCGGTTTAGTGTTAGCGTACGTTTGAGGGCACGAGTTAGTCTTGGTGTCCTGGTTAAGATTAGGGCACGGGTGAGGGTAAGGCTTCGGGTGAGGGTCAGGGTTAGGATTCGGATTAGGGTTAGGGTTAGGGAATGGAGAGGGATTAGGGTACAGGTTAGGGTACCACAATGCTTAAGTGTTAGCATAAGTGTGAGGCCACGAGTTAGTGTTGGTGTACTAGTTAAGACAACGGCACCGATGAGGGTAAGGCCTCGGAAAAGGGTCACGTTCAGGGTTTCGCTTAGGGTTAGGGTTAGGGAATGGGGAGGGATTAGGGTACAGAATAGGGTACGACAATGCTTAAGGGTTAGCGTACGTTTGAGGGCATGAGTTAGTGTTTGTGTACTGGTTAAGATTAGGGCATTGGTTAGGGTAGGGCATCGGAAGTGGGTCAGGTTTAGGGATGGGGTTAGGGTTAGGGTTAAGGAATGGGGAGGGTTTAGGGTACAGTTTAGGGTACGACAACGATTAAGGGTTAGCGTACGTGTGAGGCCACAAGTTAGTGTTGGTGTCCTGGTTAAGATTAAGGCACGGGTGAGGGTAAGGTTTCGGGTGAGGGTCAGGGATAGAATTCGGGTTAGGGTTAGGGTTAGGGAATGGGGAGATATTAGGGCACAGTTTAAGGTACCACAACGCTTAAGGTTTAGCGTACGTGTGAGGTCACTAGTTAGTGTTAGTCTACTGCTTACGATTAGGGCACAGGTGAGGGTAAGGCCTCGGAAGAGGGTCACGTTAAGGGTTAGGGTTAGGGTTAGGGTTAGGGAATGGGGATTGATTAGGGTACAGGTTAGGGTACGGCAATGGCTTAGGGTTGGCGTACGTTAGAGGGCATGGGTTAGTGTTGATGTACTGGTTAAAATTAGGACACGGGTGAGGGTAAAGTTTCGGGTGAGGGTCATGGATAGGTTTCAGGTTAGGGTTAGTGTTAGGGAATGGAGAGGGATTAGGGTACAGGTTAGGGTACCGCTGCGGTTTAGTGTTAGCGTACGTTTGAGGGCACGAGTTAGTCTTGGTGTCCTGGTTAAGATTAGGGAACGGGTGAGGGTAAGGCTTCGGGTGAGGGTCAGGGTTAGGATTCGGGTTAGGGTTAGGGTTAAGGAATGCAGAGGGATTACGGTACAGCTTAGGGTACAACAACGATTAAGGGTTAGCGTACGTGTGAGGGCACAAGTTAGTGTTGGTGTCCTGGTTAAGATTAGGGCACGGGTGAGGGTAAGGTTTCGGGTGAGGGTCAGGGTTAGGGAATGGGGAGATATTAGGGCACAGTTTAGGGTACCACAACGCTTAAGGTTGAGCGTACGTGTGAGGTCACTAGTTAGTGTTAGTGTACTGCTTACGATTAGGGCACGGGTGAGGGTAAGGCCTCGGAAGAGGGTCACGATAAGGGTTAGGGTTAGGGTTAGGGTTAGGGAATGGGGATTGATTAGGGTACAGGTTAGGGTACGGCAATGGCTTAGGGTTGGCGTACGTTAGAGGGCATGGGTTAGTGTTGATGTACTGGTTAAAATTAGGACACGGGTGAGGGTAAAGTTTCGGGTGAGTGTCATGGTTAGGTTTCAGGTTAGGGTTAGGGTTAGGGAATGGAGAGGGATTAGGGTACAGGTTAGGGTAACGCTGCGGTTTAGTGTTAGCGTACGTTTGAGGGCAAGAGTTAGTCTTGGTGTCCTGGTTAAGATTAGGGCACGGGTGAGGGTAAGTCTTCGGGTGAGGGTCAGAGTTAGGATTCGGGTTAGGGTTAGGGTTAGGGAATGGAGAGGGATTAGGGTACAGTTTAGGGTACGACAATGCTTAAGGGTTAGCGTAAGTGTGAGGGCACGAGTTAGTGTTGGTGTACTGGTTAAGACAACGGCACCGATGAGGGTAAGGCCTCGGAAAAGGGTCACGTTCAGGGTTTCGCTTAGGGTTAGGGTTAGGGAATGGGGAGGGATTTGGGTACAGGATAGGGTACAACAATGCTTAAGGGTTAGCGTACGTTTGAGGGCATGAGTTAGTGTTTGTGTACTGGTTAAGATTAGGGCATTGGTTAGGGTAGGGCATCGGAAGTGGGTCAGGTTTAGGGTGGCTTTAGGGTTAGGGTTAAGGAATCGGAAGGGATTAGGGTACAATTTAGGGTACGACAAAGCTTAAGGTTTAGCGTACGTGTGAGGGCACGAGTTAGTGTTGGTGTCCTGGTTAAGATTAGGGCACGGGTGAGGGTAAGGCTTCGGGTGAGGGTCAGGGTTAGGATTCGGGTTAGGGTTAGGGTTAAGGAATGCAGAGGGATTAGGCTACAGCTCAGGGTACCACAGTGCTTAAGGGTTAGCGTTCGTGTGAGGGCAAGGGATAGTGTTAGTGTCCTGGTTAAGATTAGGGCACGGGTGAGGGTAAGGCTTCAGGTGAGTGTCAGGGTTCGGATTCGGGTTAGGGTTAGGGTTAGGGAATGGGGAGGGATTAGGGTACAGTTTAGGGTACGACAACAGTTAAGGGTTAGCGTACGTGTGAGGGCACAAGTTAGTGTTGGTGTCCTGGTTAAGATTAGGGCACGGGTGAGGGTAAGGTTTCGGGTGAGGGTCAGGGATAGAATTCGGGTTAGGGTTAGGGTTAGGGAATGGGGAGATATTAGGGCACAGTTTAGGGTACCACAACGCTTAAGGTTTAGCGTACGTGTGAGGTCACTAGTTAGTGTTAGTCTACTGCTTACGATTAGAGCACGGGTGAGGGTAAGGCCTCGGAAGAGGGTCACGTTAAGGGTTAGGGTTAGGGTTAGGGTTAGGGAATGGGGATTGATTAGGGTACAGGTTAGGTTACGGCAATGGCTTAGGGTTGGCGTACGTTAGGGGGCATGGGTTAGTGTTGATGTACTGGTTAAAATTAGGACACGGGTGAGGGTAAAGTTTCGGGTGAGTGTCATGGTTAGGTTTCAGGTTAGGGTTAGGTTTAGGGAATGGAGAGGGATAAGGGTACAGGTTAGGGTACCGCTGCAGTTTAGTGTTAGCGTACGTTTGAGGGCACGAGTTAGTCTTGGTGTCCTGGTTAAGATTAGGGCACGGATGAGGGTAAGGCTTCGGGTGAGGGTCAGGGTTAGAATTCTGGTTAGGGTTAGGGTTAGGGAATGGAGAGGGATTAGGGTACAGGTTAGGGTACGACAATGCTTAAGGGTTAGCGTAAGTGTGAGGGCACGAGTTAGTGTTGGTGTACTGGTTAAGACAAGGGCACCGATGAGGGTAAGGCCTCGGAAAAGGGTCACGTTCAGGGTTTCGCTTAGGGTTAGGGTTAGGGAATGGGGAGGGATTAGGGTACAGGATAGGGTACGACAATGCTTAAGGGTTAGCGTACGTTTGAGGGCATGAGTTAGTGTTTGTGTACTGGTTAAGATTAGGGCATTGATTAGGGTAGGGCATCGGAAGTGGGTCAGGTTTAAGGATGGGGTTAGGGTTAGGGTTAAGGAATGGGGAGGGATTAGGGTACAATTTAGGGTACGACAACGCTTAAGGTTTAGCGTACGTGTGAGGGCACGAGTTAGTGTTGGTGTCCTGTTTAAGATTAGGGCACGGGTGAGGGTAAGGCTTCGGGTGAGGGTCAGGTTTAGGATTCGGGTTAGGGTTAGGGTTAAGGAATGCAGAGGGATTAGGGTACCGCTTAGGGTACGACAACGATTAAGGGTTAGCGTACGTGTGAGTGCACAAGTTAGTGTTGGTGTCCTGGTTAAGATTAGGGCACGGGTGAGGGTAAGGTTTCGGGTGAGGGTCAGGGATAGAATTCGGGTTAGGGTTAGGGTTAGGGAATGGGGAGATATTAGGGCACAGTTTAGGGTACCACAACGCTTAAGGTTTAGCATACGTGTGAGGTCACTAGTTAGTGTTAGTGTACTGCTTACAATTAGGGCACGGGTGAGGGTAAGGCGTCGGAAGAGGGTCACGTTAAGGGTTAGGGTTAGGGTTAGGGTTAGGGAATGGGGATTGATTAGGGTACAGGTTAGGGTACGGCTATGGCTTAGGGTTGGCGTACGTTAGAGGGCATGGGTTAGTGTTGATGTACTGGTTAAAATTAGGACTCGGGTGAGGGTAAAGTTTCGGGTGAGTGTCATGGTTAGGTTTCAGGTTAGGGTTAGAGTTAGGGAATGGAGAGGGATTAGAGAACAGGTTAGGGTACCGCTGTGGTTTAGTGTTAGCGTACGTTTGATGGCACGAGTTAGACTTGGTGTCCTGGTTAAGATTAGGGCACGGGTGAGGGTAAGGCTTCGGGTGAGGGTCAGGGTTAGGATTCGGGTTAGGGTTAGGGTTAGGGAATGGACAGGGATTAGGGTACAGTTTAGGGTACGACAATGCTTAAGGGTTAGCGTAAGTGTGAGGGCACGAGTTAGTGTTGGTGTACTGGTTAAGACAACGGCACCGATGAGGGTAAGGTCTCGGAAAAGGGTCACGTTCAGGTTTTCACTTAGGGTTAGGGTTAGGGAATGGGGAGGGATTAGGGTACAGGATAGGGTACGACAATGCTTAAGGGTTAGCCTGCGTTTGAGGGCATGAGTTAGTGTTTGTGTACTGGTTAAGATTAGGGCATTGGTTAGGGTAGGGCATAGGAAGTGGGTCAGGTTTAGGGATGGGGTTAGGGTTAGGGTTAAGGAATGGGGAGGGATTAGGGTACAATTTAGGGTACGAAAACGCTTAAGGTTTAGCGTACGTGTGAGGGCACGAGTTAGTGTTGGTGTCCTGGTTAAGATTAGGGCACGGGTGAGGGTAAGGCTTCGGGTGAGGGTCAGGGTTAGGATTCGGGTTAGGGTTAGGGTTAAGGAATGTAGAGGGATTAGGGTACAGGTTAGGGTACGACAACGATTAAGGGTTAGCGTACGTGTGAGGGCACAAGTTAGTGTTGGTGTCCTGGTTAAGATTAGGGCACGGGTGAGGGTAAGGTTTCGGGTGAAGGTCAGGGATAGAATTCGGGATAAGGTTAGGGTTAGGGAATGGGGAGATATTAGGGCACAGTTTAGGGTACCACAACGCTTAAAGTTTAGCGTACGTGTGAGGTCACTAGTTAGTGTTAGTGTACTGCTTACGATTAGGGCACGGGTGAGGGTAAGGCCTCGGAAGAGGGTCACGTTAAGGGTTAGGGTTAGGGTTAGGGTTAGGGAATGGGGATTGATTAGGGTACAGTTTAGGGTACGGCAATGGCTTAGGGTTGGCGTACGTTAGAGGGCATGGGTTAGTGTTGATGTACTGGTTAAAATTAGGACACGGGTGAGGGTAAAGTTTCGGGTGAGTGTCATGGTTAGGTTTCAGGTTAGGGTTAGGGTTAGGGAATGGAGAGGGATTAGGGTACAGGTTAGGGTACCGCTGCGGTTTAGTGTTAGCGTACGTTTGAGGGCACGAGTTAGTCTTGGTGTCCTGGTTAAGATTAGGGCACGGGTGAGGGTAAGGCTTCGGGTGAGGGTCAGGGTTAGGATTCGGATTAGGGTTAGGGTTAGGGAATGGAGAGGGATTAGGGTACAGGTTAGGGTACCACAATGCTTAAGTGTTAGCATAAGTGTGAGGCCACGAGTTAGTGTTGGTGTACTAGTTAAGACAACGGCACCGATGAGGGTAAGGCCTCGGAAAAGGGTCACGTTCAGGGTTTCGCTTAGGGTTAGGGTTAGGGAATGGGGAGGGATTAGGGTACAGAATAGGGTACGACAATGCTTAAGGGTTAGCGTACGTTTGAGGGCATGAGTTAGTGTTTGTGTACTGGTTAAGATTAGGGCATTGGTTAGGGTAGGGCATCGGAAGTGGGTCAGGTTTAGGGATGGGGTTAGGGTTAGGGTTAAGGAATGGGGAGGGTTTAGGGTACAGTTTAGGGTACGACAACGATTAAGGGTTAGCGTACGTGTGAGGCCACAAGTTAGTGTTGGTGTCCTGGTTAAGATTAAGGCACGGGTGAGGGTAAGGTTTCGGGTGAGGGTCAGGGATAGAATTCGGGTTAGGGTTAGGGTTAGGGAATGGGGAGATATTAGGGCACAGTTTAAGGTACCACAACGCTTAAGGTTTAGCGTACGTGTGAGGTCACTAGTTAGTGTTAGTCTACTGCTTACGATTAGGGCACAGGTGAGGGTAAGGCCTCGGAAGAGGGTCACGTTAAGGGTTAGGGTTAGGGTTAGGGTTAGGGAATGGGGATTGATTAGGGTACAGGTTAGGGTACGGCAATGGCTTAGGGTTGGCGTACGTTAGAGGGCATGGGTTAGTGTTGATGTACTGGTTAAAATTAGGACACGGGTGAGGGTAAAGTTTCGGGTGAGGGTCATGGATAGGTTTCAGGTTAGGGTTAGTGTTAGGGAATGGAGAGGGATTAGGGTACAGGTTAGGGTACCGCTGCGGTTTAGTGTTAGCGTACGTTTGAGGGCACGAGTTAGTCTTGGTGTCCTGGTTAAGATTAGGGAACGGGTGAGGGTAAGGCTTCGGGTGAGGGTCAGGGTTAGGATTCGGGTTAGGGTTAGGGTTAAGGAATGCAGAGGGATTACGGTACAGCTTAGGGTACAACAACGATTAAGGGTTAGCGTACGTGTGAGGGCACAAGTTAGTGTTGGTGTCCTGGTTAAGATTAGGGCACGGGTGAGGGTAAGGTTTCGGGTGAGGGTCAGGGTTAGGGAATGGGGAGATATTAGGGCACAGTTTAGGGTACCACAACGCTTAAGGTTGAGCGTACGTGTGAGGTCACTAGTTAGTGTTAGTGTACTGCTTACGATTAGGGCACGGGTGAGGGTAAGGCCTCGGAAGAGGGTCACGTTAAGGGTTAGGGTTAGGGTTAGGGTTAGGGAATGGGGATTGATTAGGGTACAGGTTAGGGTACGGCAATGGCTTAGGGTTGGCGTACGTTAGAGGGCATGGGTTAGTGTTGATGTACTGGTTAAAATTAGGACACGGGTGAGGGTAAAGTTTCGGGTGAGTGTCATGCTTAGGTTTCAGGTTAGGGTTAGGGTTAGGGAATGGAGAGGGATTAGGGTACAGGTTAGGGTACCGCAGCGGTTTAGTGTTAGCGTACGTTTGAGGGCACGAGTTAGTCTTGGTGTCCTGGTTAAGATTACGGCACGGGTTAGGGTAAGGCTTCGGCTGAGGGTCAGGGTTACGATTAGTGTTAGGGTTAGGGTTAAGGAATGCAGAGGGACTAGGGTACAGCTTAGGGTACGACAGTGCTTAAGGGTTAGCGTTCGTGTGAGGGCAAGGGTTAGTGTTAGTGTCCTGGTTAAGATTAGGGCACGGGTGAGGGTAAGGCGCCAGGTGAGGGTCAGGGTTAGGATTCGGGTTAGGGTTAGGGTTAGGGAATGGGGAGGGATTAGGGTACAGTTTAGGGTACGACAATGATTAAGGGTTAGCGTACGTGTGAGGGCACAAGTTAGTGTTGGTGTCCTGGTTAAGATTAGGGCACGGGTGATGGTAAGGTTTCGGGTGAGGGTCAGGGATAGAATTCGGGTAAGGGTTAGGGTTAGGGAATGGGGAGATATTAGGGCACAGTTTAGGGTACCACAACGCTTAAGGTTTAGCGTACGTGTGAGGTCACTAGTTAGTGTTAGTCTACTGCTTACGATTAGGGCACGGGTGAGGGTAAGGCCTCAGAAGAGGGTCACGTTAAGGGTTAGGATTAGGGTTAGGGTTAGGGAATGGGTATTGATTAGGGTACAGGTTAGGGTACGGCAATGGCTTAGGGTTGGCGTACGTTAGAGGGCATGGGTTAGTGTTGATCTACTGGTGAAAATTAGGACTCGGGTGAGGGTAAAGTTTCGGGTGAGTGTCATGCTTAGGTTTCAGGTTAGGGTTAGAGTTAGGGAATGGAGAGGGATTAGGGTACAGGTTAGGGTACCGTTGCGGTTTAGTGTTAGCGTACGTTTGATGGAACGAGTTAGACTTGGTGTCCTGGTTAAGATTAGGGCACGGGTGAGGTTAAGGCTTCGGGTGAGGGTCAGGGTTAGGATTCGGGTTAGGGTTAGAGTTAGGGAATGGACAGGGATTAGGGTACAGTTTAGGGTACGACAATGCTTAAGGGTTAGCGTAAGTGTGAGGGCACGAGTTAGTGTTGGTGTACTGGTTAAGACAACGGCACCGATGAGGGTAAGGCTTCGGAAAAGGGTCACGTTCAGGGTTTCACTTAGGGTTAGGGTTAGGGAATGGGGAGGGATTAGGGTACAGGATAGGGTACGACAATGCTTAAGGGTTAGCGTACGTTTGAGGGCATGAGTTAGTGTTTGTGTACTGGTTAAGATTAGGGCATTGGTTAGGGTAGGGCATCGGAAGTGGGTCAGGTTTAGGGATGGGGTTAGGGTTAGGGTTAAGGAATGGGGAGGGATTAGGGTACAATTTAGGGTACGAAAACGCTTAAGGTTTAGCGTACGTGTGAGGGCACGAGTTAGTGTTGGTGTCCTGGTTAAGATTAGGGCACGGGTGAGGGTAAGGCTTCGGGTGAGGGTCAGGGTTAGGATTCGGGTTAGGGTTAGGGATAAGGAATGCAGAGGGATTAGGGTACAGCTTAGGGTACCACAACGATTAAGGGTTAGCGAACGTGTGAGGGCACAAGTTAGATTTGGTGTCCTGCTTAAGATTAGGGCACGGGTGAGGGTAAGGTTTCGGGTGAGGGTCAGGGATAGAATTCGGTTTAGGGTTAGGGTTAGGGAATGGGGAGATATTAGGGCACAGTTTAGGGTACCACAACGCTTAAGGTTTAGCGTACGTGTGAGGTCACTAGTTAGTGTTAGTGTACTGCTTACGATTAGGTCACGGGTGAGGGTAAGGCCTCGGAAGAGGGTCACGTTAAGGGTTAGGGTTAGGGTTAGGGTTAGGGAATGGGGATTGATTAGGGTACAGGTTAGGGTACGGCAATGGCTTAGGGTTGGCGTACGTTAGAGGGCATGGGTTAGTGTTGATGTACTGGTTAAAATTAGGACACGGGTGAGGGTAAAGTTTCGGGTGAGTGTCATTGTTAGGTTTCAGGTTAGGGTTAGGGTTAGGGAATGGAGAGGGATTAGGGTACAGGTTAGGGTACCGCTGCGGTTTAGTGTTAGCGTACGTTTGATGGAACGAGTTAGACTTGGTGTCCTGGTTAAGATTAGGGCACGGGTGAGGTTAAGGCTTCGGGTGAGGGTCAGGGTTAGGATTCGGGTTAGGGTTAGAGTTAGGGAATGGACAGGGATTAGGGTACAGTTTAGGGTACGACAATGCTTAAGGGTTAGCGTAAGTGTGAGGGCACGAGTTAGTGTTGGTGTACTGGTTAAGACAACGGCACCGATGAGGGTAAGGCTTCGGAAAAGGGTCACGTTCAGGGTTTCACTTAGGGTTAGGGTTAGGGAATGGGGAGGGATTAGGGTACAGGATAGGGTACGACAATGCTTAAGGGTTAGCGTACGTTTGAGGGCATGAGTTAGTGTTTGTGTACTGGTTAAGATTAGGGCATTGGTTAGGGTAGGGCATCGGAAGTGGGTCAGGTTTAGGGATGGGGTTAGGGTTAGGGTTAAGGAATGGGGAGGGATTAGGGTACAATTTAGGGTACGAAAACGCTTAAGGTTTAGCGTACGTGTGAGGGCACGAGTTAGTGTTGGTGTCCTGGTTAAGATTAGGGCACGGGTGAGGGTAAGGCTTCGGGTGAGGGTCAGGGTTAGGATTCGGGTTAGGGTTAGGGATAAGGAATGCAGAGGGATTAGGGTACAGCTTACGGTACGACAACGATTAAAGGTTAGCGAACGTGTGAGGGCACAAGTTAGTTTTGGTGTCCTGCTTAAGATTAGGGCACGGGTGAGGGTAAGGTTTCGGGTGAGGGTCAGGGATAGAATTCGGTTTAGGGTTAGGGTTAGGGAATGGGGAGATATTAGGGCACAGTTTAGGGTACCACAACGCTTAAGGTTTAGCGTACGTGTGAGGTCACTAGTTAGTGTTAGTGTACTGCTTACGATTAGGGCACGGGTGAGGGTAAGGCCTCGGAAGAGGGTCACGTTAAGGGTTAGGGTTAGGGTTAGGGTTAGGGAATGGGGATTGATTAGGGTACAGGTTAGGGTACGGCAATGGCTTAGGGTTGGCGTACGTTAGAGGGCATGGGTTAGTGTTGATGTACTGGTTAAAATTAGGACACGGGTGAGGGTAAAGTTTCGGGTGAGTGTCATTGTTAGGTTTCAGGTTAGGGTTAGGGTTAGGGAATGGAGAGGGATTAGGGTACAGGTTAGGGTACCGCTGCGGTTTAGTGTTAGCGTACGTTTGAGGGCACGAGTTAGTCTTGGTGTCCTGGTTAAGATTAGGGCACGGGTGAGGGTAAGGCTTCGGGTGAGGGTCAGGGTTAGGATTCAGGTTAGGGTTAGGTTTAGGGAATGGAGAGGGATTAGGGTACAGGTTAGGGTACGACAATGCTTAAGGGTTAGCGTAAGTGTTAGGGCACGAGTTAGTGTTGGTGTACTGGTTAAGACAAGGGCACCGATGAGGGTAAGGCCTCGGAAAAGGGTCACGTTCAGGGTTTCGCTTAGGGTTAGGGTTAGGGAATGGGGAGTGATTAGGGTACAGGATAGGGTACGACAATGCTTAAGGGTTAGCGTACGTTTGAGGTCATGAGTTAATGTCTGTGTATTGGTTAAGATTAGGGCATTGGTTAGGGTAGGGCATCGGAAGTGGGTCAGATTTAGGGATGGGGTTAGGGTTAGGGTTAAGGAATGGGGAGGGATTAGGGTACAATTTAGGGTACGACAACGCTTAAGGTTTAGCGTACGTGTGAGGGCACGAGTTAGTGTTGGTGTCCTGGTTAAGATTAGGGCACGGGTGAGTGTAAGGCTTCGGGTGAGGGTCAGGGTTAGGATTCGAGTTATGGTTAGGGTTAAGGAATGCAGAGGGATTAGGGCACAGCTTAGGGTATGACAGTGCTTAAGGGTTAGCGTTCGTGTGAGGGCAAGGGTTAGTGTTAGTGTCCTGGTTAAGATTAGGGCACGGGTGAGGGTAAGGCTTCAGGTGAGGGTCAGTGTTAGGATTCGGGTTAGGGTTAGGGTTAGGGAATGGGGAGGGATTAGGGTACAGTTTAGGGTACGACAACGATTAAGTGTTAGCGTACGTGTGAGGTCACTACTTAGTGTTAGTGTACTGCTTACGATTAGGGCACGGGTGAGGGTAAGGCCTCGGAAGAGGGTCACGTTAAGGGTTAGGGTTAGGGTTAGGGTTAGGGAATGGGGATTGATTAGGGTACAGGTTAGGGCACGGCAATGGCTTAGGGTTGGCGTACGTTAGAGGGCATGGGTTAGTGTTGATGTACTGGTTAAAATTAGGACACGGGTGAGGGTAAAGTTTCGGGTGAGTGTCATGGTTAGGTTTCAGGTTAGGATTAGGGTTAGGGAATGGAGAGGGATTAGGGTACAGGTTAGGGTACCGCTGCGGTTTAGTGTTAGCGTACGTTTGAGGGCACGAGTTAGTCTTGGTGTCCTGGTTAAGATTACGGCACGGGTGAGGGTAAGGCTTCGGGTGAGGGTCAGCGTTAGGATTCGGGTTAGGGTTAGGGTTAGGGAATGGACAGGGATTAGGGTACAGGTTGGGGTACGACAATGCTTAAGTGTTAGCATAAGTTTGAGGGCACGAGTTAGTGTTGGTGTACTGGTTAAGACAACGGCACCGATGAGGGTAAGGCCTCGGAAAAGGGTCACGTTCAGGGTTTCGCTTAGGGTTAGGGTTAGGGAATGGGGAGGGATTAGGGTACAGGATAGGGTACGACAATGCTTAAGGGTTAGCGTACGTTTGAGGGCATGAGTTAGTGTTTGTGTACTGGTTAAGTTTAGGGCATTGGTTAGGGTAGGGCATCGGAAGTGGGTCAGGTTTAGGGATGGGGTTAGGGCTAGGGTTAAGGAATGGGGAGGGATTAGAATACAATTTAGGATACGACAACGCTTAAGGTTTAGCGTACATGTGAGGGCACGAGTTAGTGTTGGTGTCCTGGTTAAGATTAGGGCATGGGTGAGGGTAAGGCTTCGGGTGAGGGTCAGGGTTAGGATTCGGGTTAGGGTTAGGGTTAAGGAATGCAGAGGGATTAGGGTACAGCTTAGGGTACGACAGTGCTTAAGGGTTAGCGTTCGTGTGAGGGCAAGGGTTAGTGTTAGTGTCCTGGTTAAGTTTAGGGCACAGGTGAGGGTAAGGTTCCAGGTGTGGGTCAGGGTTAGGATTCGGGTTAGGGTTAGGGTTAGGGAATGGGGAGGGATTAGGGTACAATTTAGGGTACGACAACGATTAAGGGTTAGCGTACGTGTGAGGGCACAAGTTAGTTTTGGTGTCCTGCTTAAGATTAGCGCACGGGTGAGGGTAAGGCTTCGGGTGAGGGTCAGGGTTAGGATTCGGGTTAGGGTTAGGGATAAGGAATGCAGAGGGATTAGGGTACAGCTTAGGGTACGACAACGATTAAGGGTTAGCGTACGTGTGAGGGCACAAGTTAGTTTTGGTGTCCTGCTTAAGATTAGGGCACGGGTGAGGGTAAGGTTTCGGGTGAGGGTCAGGGATAGAATTCGGTTTAGGGTTAGGGTTAGGGAATGGGGAGATATTAGGGCACAGTTTAGGGTACCACAACGCTTAAGGTTTAGCGTACGTGTGAGGTCACTAGTTAGTGTTAGTGTACTGCTTACTATTAGGGCACGGGTGAGGGTAAGGCCTCGGAAGAGGGTCACGTTAAGGGTTAGGGTTAGGGTTAGGGTTAGGGAATGGGGATTGATTAGGGTACAGGTTAGGGTACGGCAATGGCTTAGGGTTGGCGTACGTTAGAGGGCATGGGTTAGTGTTGATGTACTGGTTAAAATTAGGACACGGGTGAGGGTAAAGTTTCGGGTGAGTGTCATTGTTAGGTTTCAGGTTAGGGTTAGGGTTAGGGAATGGAGAGGGATTAGGGTACAGGTTAGGGTACCGCTGCGGTTTAGTGTTAGCGTACGTTTGAGGGCACGAGTTAGTCTTGGTGTCCTGGTTAAGATTAGGGCACGGTGAGGGTAAGGCTTCGGGTGAGGGTCAGGGTTAGGATTCGGGTTAGGGTTAGGGTTAGGGAATGGAGAGGGATTAGGGTACAGGTTAGGGTACGACAATGCTTAAGGGTTAGCGTAAGTGTTAGGGCACGAGTTAGTGTTGGTGTACTGGTTAAGACAAGGGCACCGATGAGGGTAAGGCCTCGGAAAAGGGTCACGTTCAGGGTTTCGCTTAGGGTTAGGGTTAGGGAATGGGGAGGGATTAGGGTACAGGATAGGGTACGACAATGCTTAAGGGTTAGCGTACGTTTGAGGCCATGAGTTAGTGTCTGTGTACTGGTTAAGATTAGGGCATTGGTTAGGGTAGGGCATCGGAAGTGGGTCAGATTTAGGGATGGGGTTAGGGTTAGGGTTAAGGAATGGGGAGGGATTAGGGTACAATTTAGGGTACGATAACGCTTAAGGTTTAGCGTACGTGTGAGGGCACGAGTTAGTGTTGGTGTCCTGGTTAAGATTAGGGCACGGGTGAGTGTAAGGCTTCGGGTGAGGGTCAGGGTTAGGATTCGAGTTATGGTTAGGGTTAAGGAATGCAGAGGGATTAGGGCACAGCTTAGGGTATGACAGTGCTTAAGGGTTAGCCTTCGTGTGAGGGCAAGGGTTAGTGTTAGTGTCCTGGTTAAGATTAGGGCACGGGTGAGGGTAAGGCTTCAGGTGAGGGTCAGTGTTAGGATTCGGGTTAGGGTTAGGGTTAGGGAATGGGGAGGGATTAGGGTACAGTTTAGGGTACGACAACGATTAAGTGTTAGCGTACGTGTGAGTTCACTACTTAGTGTTAGTGTACTGCTTACGATTAGGGCACGGGTGAGGGTAAGGCCTCGGAAGAGGGTCACGTTAAGGGTTAGGGTTAGGGTTAGGGTTAGGCAATGGGGATTGATTAGGGTACAGGTTAGGGCACGGCAATGGCTTAGGGTTGGCGTACGTTAGAGGGCATGGGTTAGTGTTGATGTAGTGGTTAAAATTAGGACACGGGTGAGGGTAAAGTTTCGGGTGAGTGTCATGGTTAGGTTTCAGGTTAGGATTAGGGTTAGGGAATGGAGAGGGATTAGGGTACAGGTTAGGGTACCGCTGCGGTTTAGTGTTAGCGTACGGTTGAGGGCACGAGTTAGTCTTGGTGTCCTGGTTAAGATTACGGCACGGGTGAGGGTAAGGCTTCGGGTGAGGGTCAGGGTTAGGATTCGGGTTAGGGTTAGGGTTAGGGAATGGACAGGGATTAGGGTACAGTTTAGGGTGTGACAATGCTTAAGTGTTAGCATAAGTTTGAGGGCACGAGTTAGTGTTGGTGTACTGGTTAAGACAACGGCACCGATGAGTGTAAGGCCTCGGAAAAGGGTCACGTTCAGGGTTTCGCTTAGGGTTAGGGTTAGGGAATGGGGAGGGATTAGGGTACAGGATAGGGTACGACAATGCTTAAGGGTTAGCGTACGTTTGAGGGCATGAGTTAGTGTTTGTGTACTGGTTAAGTTTAGGGCATTGGTTAGGGTAGGACATCGGAAGTTAGTCAGGTTTAGGGATGGGGTTAGGGCTAGGGTTAAGGAATGGGGAGGGATTAGAATACAATTTAGGATACGACAACGCTTAAGGTTTAGCGTACATGTGAGGGCACGAGTTAGTGTTGGTGTCCTGGTTAAGATTAGGGCATGGGTGAGGGTAAGGCTTCGGGTGAGGGTCAGGTTTAGGATTCGGGTTAGGGTTAGGGTTAAGGAATGCAGAGGGATTAGGGTACAGCTTAGGGTACGACAGTGCTTAAGGGATAGCGTTCGTGTGAGGGCAAGGGTTAGTGTTAGTGTCCTGGTTAAGATTAGGGCACGGGTGAGGGTAAGGCTTCAGGTGAGGGTCAGGGTTAGGATTCGGGTTAGGGTTAGTGTTAGGGAATGGGGAGGGATTAGGGTACAGTTTAGGGTACGACAACGATTAAGGGTTAGCGTACGTGTGAGGGCACAAGTTAGTGTTGGTGTCCTGGTTAAGATTAGGGCACGGGTGCGGGTAAGGTTTCGGGTGAGGGTCAGGGATAGAATTCGGGTTAGGGTTAGGGTTAGGGAATGGGGAGATATTAGGGCACAGTTTAGGGTACCACAACGCTTAAGGTTTAGCGTACGTGTGAGGTCACTAGTTAGTGTTAGTGAACTGCTTACGATTAGGGCACGGGTGAGGGTAAGGCCTCGGAAGAGGGTCAGGGTTAGGATTCGGGTTAGGGTTAGGGTTAGGGAATGGAGAGGGATTAGGGTACAGGTTAGGGTACGACAATGCTTAAGGGTTAGCGTAAGTGTGAGGGCACGAGTTAGTGTTGGTGTACTGGTTAAGACAAGGGCACCGATGAGGGTAAGGCCTCGGAAAAGGGTCACGTTCAGGGTTTCGCTTAGGGTTAGGGTTAGGGAATGGGGAGGGATTAGGGTACAGGATAGGGTACGACAATGCTTAAGGTTTAGCGTACGTTTGAGGCCATGAGTTAGTGTTTGTGTACTGGTTAAGATTAGGGCATTGGTTAGGGTAGGGCATCGGAAGTGGGTCAGGTTTAGGGATGTGGTTAGGGTTAGGGATAAGGAATGGGGAGGGATTAGGGTACAATTTAGGGTACGACAACGCTTAAGGTTTACCGTATGTGTGAGGGCACGAGTTAGTGTTGGTGTCCTGGTTAAGATTAGGGCAGGGGTGAGGGTAAGGCTTCGGGTGAGGGTCAGGGTTAGGATTCGGGTTAGGTTTAGGGTTAAGGAATGCAGAGGGATTAGGGTACAGCTTAGGGTACGACAGTGCTTAAGGGTTTGCGTTCGTGTGAGGGCAAGGGTTAGTGTTAGTGTCCTGGTTAAGATTAGGGCACAGGTGAGGGTAAGGTTCCAGGTGTGGGTCAGGGTTAGGATTCGGGTTAGGGTTAGGGTTAGGGAATGGGGAGGGATTAGGGTACAGTTTAGGGTACGACAACGATTAAGGGTTAGCGTACGTGTGAGGGCACAAGTTAGTGTTGGTGTCCTGGTTAAGATTAGGGCACGGGTGAGGGTAAGGTTTCGGGTGAGGGTCAGGGATAGAATTCGGGTAAGGGTTAGGGTTAGGGAATGGGGAGATATTAGGGCACAGTTTAGGGTACCACTACGCTGAAGGTTTAGCGTACGTGTAAGGTCACTAGTCAGTGTTAGTCTACTGCTTACGATTAGGGCACGGGTGAGGGTAAGGCCTCGGAAGAGGGTCACGTTAAGGGTTAGGGTTAGGGTTAGGGTTAGGGAATGGGGATTGATTAGGGTACAGGTTAGGGTACGGCAATGGCTTAGGGTTGGCATACGTTAGAGGGCATGGGTTAGTGTTGATGTACTGGTTAAAATTAGGACACGGGTGAGGGTAAAGTTTCGGGTGAGTGTCATGGTTAGGTTTCAGGTTAGGGTTAGACTTAGGGAATGAAGAGTGATTAGGGTACAGGTTAGGGTACCGCTGCGGTTTAGTGTTAGCATACTTTTGAGGGCACGAGTTAGACTTGGTGTCCTGGTTAAGATTAGGGCACGGGTGAGGGTAAGGCTTCGGGTGAGGGTCAGGGTTAGGATTCGGGTTAGGGTTAGGGTTAGGGAATGGAGAGGGATTAGGGTACAGGTTAGGGTACGACAATGCTTAAGGGTTAGCGTAAGTGTGAGGGCACGAGTTAGTGTTGGTATACTGGTTAAGACAACGGCACCGATGAGGGTAAGGCCTCGGAAAAGGGTCACGTTCAGGGTTTCGCTTAGGGTTAGGGTTAGGGAATGGGGAGGGATTAGGGTACAGGATAGGGTCCGACAATGCTTAAGGGTTAGCGTACGTTTGCGGGCATGAGTTAGTGTTTGTGTACTGGTTAAGATTAGGGCATTGGTTAGGGTAGGGCATCGGAAGTGGGTCAGGTTTAGGGATGGGGTTAGGTTTAGGGTTAAGGAATGGGGAGGGATTAGGGTACAATTTAGGGTACGAAAACGCTTAAGGTTTAGCGTACGTGTGAGGGCACGAGTTAGTGTTGGTGTCCTGGTTAAGATTAGGGCACGGGTGAGGGTAAGGCTTCGGGTGAGGGTCAGGGTTAGGATTCGGGTTAGGGTTAGGGTTAAGGAATGAAGAGGGATTAGGGTACAGCTTAGGGTACGACAACGATTAAGGGTTAGCGTACGTGTGAGGGCATGAGTTAGTGTTTGTGTACTGGTTAAGATTAGGGCATTGGTTAGGGTAGGGCATCGGAAGTGGTTCAGGTTTAGGGATTGGGTTAGGGTTAGGGTTAAGGAATGGGGAGGGATTAGGGTACAATTTAGGGTACGACAACGCTTAAGGTTTAGCGTACGTGTGAGGGCACGATTTAGTGTTGGTGTCCTGGTTAAGATTAGGGCACGGGTGAGGGTAAGGTTTCGGATGAGGGTCAGGGTTAGGGAATGGGGAGATATTAGGGCACAGTTTAGGGTACCACAACGCTTAAGGTTTAGCGTACGTGTGAGGTCACTAGTTAGTGTACTGCTTACGATTAGGGCACGGGTGAGGGTAAGACCTCGGAAGAGGGTCACGTTAAGGGTTAGGGTTAGGGTTAGGGTTAGGGAATGGGGATTGATTAGGGTACAGGTTAGTGTACGGCAATGGCTTAGGGTTGTCGTACGTTAGAGGGCATGGGTTAGTGTTGATGTACTGGTTAAAATTAGGACACGCGTGAGGGTAAAGTTTCGGGTGAGTGTCATGTTTAGGTTTCAGGTTAGGGTTAGGGTTAGGGAATGGAGAGGGATTAGGGTACAGGTTAGGGTACCGCTGCGGTTTAGTGTTAGCGTACGTTTGAGGGCACGAGTTAGTCTTGGTGTCCTGGTAAAGATTACGGCACGGGTTAGGGTAAGGCTTCGGGTGAGGGTCAGGGTTACGATTAGTGTTAGGGTTAGGGTTAAGGAATGCAGAGGGATTAGGGTACAGCTTAGGGTACGACAGTGCTTAAGGGTTAGCGTTCGTGTGAGGGCAAGGGTTAGTGTTAGTGTCCTGGTTAAGATTAGGGCACAGGTGAGGGTAAGGCTCCAGGTGAGGGTCAGGGTTAGGATTCGGGTTAGGGTTAGGGTTAGGGAATGGGGAGGGATTAGGGTACAGTTTAGGGTACGACAACGATTAAGGGTTAGCGTACGTGTGAGGGCACAAGTTAGTGTTGGTGTCCTGGTTAAGATTAGGGCACGGGTGAGGGTAAGGTTTCGGGTGAGGGTCAGGGATAGAATTCGGGTAAGGGTTAGCGTTAGGGAATGGGGAGATATTAGGGCACAGTTTAGTGTACCACAACGCTTAAGGTTTATCGTACGTGTGAGGTCACTAGTTAGAGTTAGTCTACTGCTTACGATTAGGGCACGGGTGAGGGTGAGGCCTCGGAAGAGGGTCACGTTAAGGGTTAGGGTTAGGGTTAGGGTTAGGGAATGGGGATTGATTAGGGTACAGGTTAGGGTACGGCAATGGCTTAGGGTTAGCGTACGTTAGAGGGCATGGGTTAGTGTTGATGTACTGGTTAAAATTAGGACGCGGGTGAGGGTAAAGTTTCGGGTGAGTGTCATGGTTAGGTTTCAGGTTAGGGTTAGGGTTAGGGAATGGAGAGGGATTAGGGTACAGGTTAGGGTACCGCTGCGGTTTAGTGTTAGCGTACGTTTGATGGCACGAGTTAGTCTTGGTGTCCTGGTTAAGATTAGGGCACGGGTGAGGGTAAGGCTTCGGGTGAGGGTCAGGGTTAGGATTCGGGTTAGGGTTAGGGTTAGGGAATGGACAGGGATTAGGGTACAGGTTAGGGTACGACAATGCTTAAGGGTTAACGTAAGTGTGAGGGCACGAGTTAGTGTTGGTGTACTGGTTAAGACAACGGCACCGATGGGGGTAAGGCCTCGGAAAAGGGTCAAGTTCAGGGTTTCGCTTAGGGTTAGGGTTAGGGAATGGGGAGGGATTAGGGTACAGGATAGGGTACGACAATGCTTAAGGGTTAGCGTATGTTTGAGGGCATGAGTTAGTGTTTGTGTACTGGTTAAGGTTAGGGCATTGGTTAGGGTAGGGCATCGGAAGTGGGTCAGGTTTAGGGATGGGGTTAGGGTTAAGGTTAAGGAATGGGGAGGGATTAGGGTACAGCTTAGGGTACGACAACGATTAAGGGTTAGCGTACGTGTGAGGGCACAAGTTAGTGTTGGTGTCCTGCTTAAGATTAGGGCACGGGTGAGGGTAAGGTTTCGGGTGAGGGTCAGGGATAGAATTCGGGTTAGGGTTAGGGTTAGGGAATGGGGAGATATTAGGGCACAGTTTAGGGTACCACAACGCTTAAGGTTTAGCGTACGTGTGAGGTCACTAGTTAGTGTTAGTCTACTGCTTAGGATTAGGGCACGGGTGAGGGTAAGGCCTCGGAAGAGGGTCACGTTAAGGGTTAGGGTTAGGGTTAGGGTTAGGGAATGGGGATTGATTAGGGTACAGGTTAGGGTACGGCAATGGCTTAGGGTTGTCGTACGTTAGAGGGCATGGGTTAGTGTTGATGTACTGGTTAAAATTAGGACACGGGTGAGGGTAAAGTTTCGGATGAGTGTCATGGTTAGGTTTCAGGTTAGGGTTAGGGTTAGGGAATGGAGAGGGATTAGGGTACAGGTTAGGGTACCGCTGCGGTTTAGTGTTAGCGTACGTTTGAGGGCACGAGTTAGTCTTGGTGTCCTGGTTAAGATTACGGCACGGGTTAGGGTAAGGCTTCGGGTGAGGGTCAGGGTTACTATTAGTGTTCGGGTTAGGGTTAAGGAATGCAGAGGGATTAGGGTACAGCTTAGGGTACGACAGTGCTTAAGGGTTAGCGTTCGTGTGAGGGCAAGGGTTAATGTTAGTATCCTGGTTAAGATTAGGGCACAGGTGAGGGTAAGGATCCAGGTGAGGGTCAGGGTTAGGATTCGGGTTAGGGTTAGGGTTAGGGAATGGGGAGGGATTAGGGTACAGTTTAGGGTACGACAACGATTAAGGGTTAGCGTACGTGTGAGGGCACAAGTTAGTGTTGGTGTCCTGGTTAAGATTAGGGCACGGGTGAGGGGAAGGTTTCAGGTGAGGGTCAGGGATAGAATTCGGGTAAGGGTTAGGGTTAGGGAATGGGGAGATATTAGGGCACAGTTTAGGGTACCACAACGCTTAAGGTTTAGCGTACGTGTGAGGTCACTAGTTAGTGTTTTCTACTGCTTACGATTAGGGCACGGGTGAGGGTAAGGCCTCGGAAGAGGGTCACGTTAAGGGTTAGGGTTAGGGTTAGGGTTAGGGAATGGGGATTGATTAGGGTACAGGTTAGGGTACGGCAATGGCTTAGGGTTGGCGTACGTTAGAGGGCATGGGTTAGTGTTGATGTACTGGTTAAAATTAGGACACGGGTGAGGGTAAAGTTTCGGGTGAGTGTCATGGTTAGGTTTCAGGTTAGGGGTAGGGTTAGGGAATGGAGAGGGATTAGGGTACAGGTTAGGGTACCGGTGCGGTTTAGTGTTAGCGTACGTTTCAGGGCACGAGTTAGTCTTGGTGTCCTGGTTAAGATTAGGGCACGGGTGAGGGTAAGGCTTCGGGTGAGGGTCAGGGTTAGGATTCGGGTTAGGGTTAGGGTTAGGGAATGGACAGGGATTAGGGTACAGGTTAGGGTACGACAATGCTTAAGGTTTAGCGTAAGTGTGAGGGCACGAGTTAGTGTTGGTGTACTGGTTAAGACAACGGCACCGATGAGGGTAAGGCCTCGGTAAAGGGTCACGTTCAGGGTTTCGCTTAGGGTTAGGGTTAGGGAATGGGGAGGGATTAGGGTACAGGATAGGGTACGACAATGCTTAAGGGTTAGCGTACGTTTGAGGGCATGAGTTAGTGTTTGTGTACTGGTTAAGATTAGGGCATTGGTTAGGGTAGGGCATCGGAAGTGGGTCAGGTTTAGGGATGGGGTTAGGGTTAGGGTTAAGGAATTGGGAGGGATTAGGGTACAGCTTAGGGTACGACAACGATTAATGGTTAGCGTACGTGTGAGGGCACAAGTTAGTGTTGGTGTCCTGCTTAAGATTAGGGCACGGGTGAGGGTAAGGTTTCGGGTGAGGGTCAGGGATAGAATTCGGGTTAGGGTTAGGGTTAGGGAATGGGGAGATATTAGGGCACAGTTTAGGGTACCACAACGCTTAGGGTTTAGCGTACGTGTGAGGTCACTACTTATTGTTAGTGTACTGCTTACGATTAGGGCACGGGTGAGGGTAAGGCCTCGGAAGAGGGTCACGTTAAGGGTTAGGGTTAGGGTTAGGTTTAGGGAATGGGTATTGATTAGGTACAGGTTAGGGTACGGCAATGGCTTAGGGTTGGCGTACGTTAGAGGGCATGGGTTAGTGTTGATGTACTGGTTAAGATTAGGGCATTGGTTAGGGTAGGGCATCGGAAGTGGGTCAGGTTTAGGGATGGGGTTAGGGTTAGGGTTAAGGAATGGGGAGGGAATATGGTACAATTTAGGATACGACAACGCTTAAGGTTTAGCGTACATGTGAGGGCACGAGTTAGTGTTGGTGTCCTGGTTAAGATTAGGGCATGGGTGAGGGTAAGGCTTCGGGTGAGGGTCAGGGTAAGGATTCGGGTTAGGGTTATGGTTAAGGAATGCAGAGGGATTAGGGTACAGCTTAGGGTACGACAGTGCTTAAGGGTTAGCGTCCTTGTGAGGGCAAGGGTTAGTGTTAGTGTCCTGGTTAAGATTAGGGCACGGGTGAGGGTAAGGCTTCAGGTGAGGGTCAGGGTTAGGATTCGGGTTAGGGTTAGGGTTAGGGAATGGGGAGGGATTAGGGTATAGTTTAGGGTACGACAACGATTAAGTGTTAGCGTACGTGTGAGGGCACAAGTTAGTGTTGGTGTCCTGGTTAAGATTAGGGCACGGGTGAGGGTAAGGTTTCGGGTGAGGGTCAGGGATAAAATTCGGGTTAGGGTTAGGGTTAGGGAATGGGGAGATATTAGGGCACAGTTTAGGGTACCACAACGCTTAAGGTTTAGCGTACGTGTGAGGTCACTAGTTAGTGTTAGTGTACTGCTTACGATTAGGGCACGGGTGTGGGTAAGGCCTCGGAAGAGGGTCACGTTAAGGGTTAGGGTTAGGGTTAGTGTTAGGGAATGGGGATTGATTAGGGTACAGGTTAGGGTACGGCAATGGCTTAGGGTTGGCGTACGTTAGAGGGCATGGGTTAGTGTTGATGTACTGGTTAAAATTAGGACACGGGTGAGGGTAAAGTTTCGGGTGAGTGTCATGGTTAGGTTTCAGGTTAGGGGTAGGGTTAGGGAATGGAGAGGGATTAGGGTACAGGTTAGGGTACCGCTGCGGTTTAGTGTTAGCGTACGTTTCAGGGCACGAGTTAGTCTTGGTGTCCTGGTTAAGATTAGGGCACGGGTGAGGGTAAGGCTTCGGGTGAGGGTCAGGGTTAGGATTCGGGTTAGGGTTAGGGTTAGGGAATGGACAGGGATTAGGGTACAGGTTAGGGTACGACAATGCTTAAGGTTTAGCGTAAGTGTGAGGGCACGAGTTAGTGTTGGTGTACTGGTTAAGACAACGGCACCGATGAGGGTAAGGCCTCGGTAAAGGGTCACGTTCAGGGTTTCGCTTAGGGTTAGGGTTAGGGAATGGGGAGGGATTAGGGTACAGGATAGGGTACGACAATGCTTAAGTGTTAGCGTACGTTTGAGGGCATGAGTTAGTGTTTGTGTACTGGTTAAGATTAGGGCATTGGTTAGGGTAGGGCATCGGAAGTGGGTCAGGTTTAGGGATGGGGTTAGGGTTAGGGTTAAGGAATTGGGAGGGATTAGGGTACAGCTTAGGGTACGACAACGATTAGTGGTTAGCGTACGTGTGAGGGCACAAGTTAGTGTTGGTGTCCTGCTTAAGATTAGGGCACGGGTGAGGGTAAGGTTTCGGGTGAGGGTCAGGGATAGAATTCGGGTTAGGGTTAGGGTTAGGGAATGGGGAGATATTAGGGCACAGTTTAGGGTACCACAACGCTTAAGGTTTAGCGTACGTGTGAGGTCACTACTTATTGTTAGTGTACTGCTTACGATTAGGGCACGGGTGAGGGTAAGGCCTCGGAAGAGGGTCACGTTAAGGGTTAGGGTTAGGGTTAGGTTTAGGGAATGGGTATTGATTAGGTACAGGTTAGGGTACGGCAATGGCTTAGGGTTGGCGTACGTTAGAGGGCATGGGTTAGTGTTGATGTACTGGTTAAGATTAGGGCATTGGTTAGGGTAGGGCATCGGAAGTGGGTCAGGTTTAGGGATGGGGTTAGGGTTAGGGTTAAGGAATGGGGAGGGAATATGGTACAATTTAGGATACGACAACGCTTAAGGTTTAGCGTACATGTGAGGGCACGAGTTAGTGTTGGTGTCCTGGTTAAGATTAGGGCATGGGTGAGGGTAAGGCTTCGGGTGAGGGTCAGGGTAAGGATTCTGGTTAGGGTTATGGTTAAGGAATGCAGAGGGATTAGGGTACAGCTTAGGGTACGACAGTGCTTAAGGGTTAGCGTCCGTGTGAGGGCAAGGGTTAGTGTTAGTGTCCTGGTTAAGATTAGGGCACGGGTGAGGGTAAGGCTTCAGGTGAGGGTCAGGGTTAGGATTCGGGTTAGGGTTAGGGTTAGGGAATGGGGAGGGATTAGGGTATAGTTTAGGGTACGACAACGATTAAGTGTTAGCGTACGTGTGAGGGCACAAGTTAGTGTTGGTGTCCTGGTTAAGATTAGGGCACGGGTGAGGGTAAGGTTTCGGGTGAGGGTCAGGGATAAAATTCGGGTTAGGGTTAGGGTTAGGGAATGGGGAGATATTAGGGCACAGTTTAGGGTACCACAACGCTTAAGGTTTAGCGTACGTGTGAGGTCACTAGTTAGTGTTAGTCTACTGCTTACGATTAGGGCACGGGTGAGGGTAAGGCCTCGGAAGAGGGTCACGTTAAGGGTTAGGGTTAGGGTTAGTGTTAGGGAATGGGGATTGATTAGGGTACAGGTTAGGGTACGGCAATGGCTTAGGGTTGGCGTACGTTAGAGGGCATGGGTTAGTGTTGATGTACTGGTTAAAATTAGGACACGGGTGAGGGTAAAGTTTCGGGTGAGTGTCATGGTTAGGTTTCAGGTTAGGGTTAGGGTTAGGGAATGGAGAGGGATTAGGGTACAGGTTAGGGTACCGCTGCGGTTTAGTGTTAGCGTACGTTTCAGGGCACGAGTTAGTCTTGGTGTCCTGGTTAAGATTAGGGCACGGGTGAGGGTAAGGCTTCGGGTGAGGGTCAGGGTTAGGATTCGGGTTAGGGTTAGGGTTAAGGAATGGAGAGGGATTAGGGTACAGGTTAGGGTACGACAATGCTTAAGTGTTAGCGTAAGTGTGAGGGCACGAGTTAGTGTTGGTGTACTGGTTAAGACAACGGCACCGATGAGGGTAAAGCCTCGGAAAAGGGTCACGTTCAGGGTTTCGCTTAGGGTTAGGGTTAGGGAATGGGGAGGGATTAGGGTACAGGATAGGGTACGACAATGCTTAAGGGTTAGCGTACGTTTGAGGCCATGAGTTAGTGTTTGTGTACTGGTTAAGATTAGGGCATTGGTTAGGGTAGGGCATCGGAAGTGGGTCAGGTTTAGGGATGGGGTTAGGGTTAGGGTTAAGGAATGGGGAGGGATTAGGGTACAGGATAGGGTACGACAATGCTTAAGGGTTAGCGTACGTTTGAGGGCATGAGTTAGTGTTTGTGTACTGGTTAAGATTAGGGCATTGGTTAGGGTAGGGCATCGGAAGTGGGTCAGGTTTAGGGATGGGGTTAGGGTTAGGGTTAAGGAATGGGGAGGGATTAGGGTACAGCTTAGGGTACGACAACGATTAAGGGTTAGCGTACGTGTGAGGGCACAAGTTAGTGTTGGTGTCCTGCTTAAGATTAGGGCACGGGTGAGGGTAAGGTTTCGGGTGAGGGTCAGGGATAGAATTCGGGTTAGGGTTAGGGTTAGGGAATGGGGAGATATTAGGGCACAGTTTAGGGTACCACAACGCTTAAGGTTTAGCGTACGTGTGAGGTCACTACTTATTGTTAGTGTAGTTCTTACGATTAGGGCACGGGTGAGGGTAAGGCCTCGGAAGAGGGTCACGTTAAGGGTTAGGGTTAGGTTTAGGTTTAGGGAATGGGGATTGATTAGGGTACAGGTTAGGGTACGGCAATGGCTTAGGGTTGGCGTACGTTAGAGGGCATGGGTTAGTGTTGATGTACTGGTTAAAATTAGGACACGGGTGAGGGTAAAGTTTCGGGTGAGTGTCATGGTTAGGTTTCAGGTTAGGGTTAGGGTTAGGGAATGGAGAGGGATTAGGGTACAGGTTAGGGTACCGCTGCAGTTTAGTGTTAGCGTACGTTTGAGGGCACGAGTTAGTCTTGGTGTCCTGGTTAAGATTAGGGCACGGGCGAGGGTAAGGCTTCGGGTGAGGGTCAGGGTTAGGATTCGGGTTAGGGTTAGGGTTAGGGAATGGAGAGGGATTAGGGTACAGGTTAGGGTACGACAATGCTTAAGTGTTAGCATAAGTTTGAGGGCACGAGTTATTGTTGGTGTACTGGTTAAGACAACGGCACCGATGAGGGTAATGCCTCGGAAAAGGGTCACGTTCAGGGTTTCGCTTAGGGTTAGGGTTAGGGAATGGGGAGGGATTAGGGTACAGGATAGGGTACGACAATGCTTAAGGGTTAGCGTACGTTTGAGGCCATGAGTTAGTGTTTGTGTACTGGTTAAGATTAGGGCATTGGTTAGGGTAGGGCATCGAAAGTGGGTCAGGTTTAGGGATGGGGTTAGGGTTAGGGTTAAGGAATGGGGAGGGATTAGGGTACAATTTAGGGTACGACAACGCTTAAGGTTTAGCGTACGTGTGAGGGCACGAGTTAGTGTTGGTGTCCTGGTTAAGATTAGGGCACGGGTGAGGGTAAGGCTTCGGGTGAGGGTCAGGATTAGGATTCGGGTTATGGTTAAGGTTAAGGAATGCAGAGGGATTAGGGTACAGCTTAGGGTACGACAGTGCTTAAGGGTTAGCGTTCGTGTGAGGGCAAGGGTTAGTGTTAGTGTCCTGGTTAAGATTAGGGCACGGGTGAGGGTAAGGCTTCAGGTGAGGGTCAGGGTTAGGATTCGGGTTAGGGTTAGGGTTAGGGAATGGGGAGGGATTAGGGTACAGTTTAGGGTACGACAACGATTAAGGGTTAGTGTACGTGTGAGGGCACAAGTTAGTGTTGGTGTCCTGGTTAAGATTATGGCACGGGTGCGGGTAAGGTTTCGGGTGAGGGTCAGGGATAGAATTCGGGTTAGGGTTAGGGTTAGGGAATGGGGAGATATTAGGGCACAGTTTAGGGTACCACAACGCTTAAGGTTTAGCGTACGTGTGAGGTCACTAGTTAGTGTTAGTGTACTGCTTACGATTAGGGCACGGGTGAGGGTAAGGCCTCGGAAGAGGGTCACGTTAAGGGTTAGGGTTAGGGTTAGGGTTAGGGAATGGGGATTGATTAGGGTGCAGGTTAGGGTACGGCAATGGCTTAGGGTTGGCGTACGTTAGAGGGCATGGGTTAGTGTTGATGTACTGGTTAAAATTAGGACACGGGTGAGGGTAAAGTTTCGGGTGAGTGTCATGGTTAGGTTTCATGTTAGGGTTATGGTTAGGGAATGGAGAGGGATTAGGGTACAGGTTAGGGTACCGCTGCGGTTTAGTGTTAGCGTACGTTTGAGGGCACGAGTTAGTCTTGGTGTCCTGGTTAAGATTAGGGCACGGGTGAGGGTAAGGCTTCGGGTGAGGGTCAGGGTTAGGATTCGGGTTAGGGTTAGGGTTAGGGAATAGAGAGGGATTAGGGTAGAGGTTAGGGTACGACAATGCTTAAGGGTTAGCGTAAGTGTGAGGGCACGAGTTAGTGTTGGTGTACTGGTTAAGACAAGGGCACCGATGAGGGTAAGGCCTCGGAAAAGGGTCACGTTCAGGGTTTCGCTTAGGGTTAGGGTTAGGGAATGGGGAGGGATTAGGGTACAGGATAGGGTACGACAATGCTTAAGGGTTAGCGTACGTTTGAGGCCATGAGTTAGTGTTTGTGTACTGGTTAAGATTAGGGCATTAGTTAGGGTAGGGCATCGGAAGTGGGTCAGGTTTAGGGATGGGGTTAGGGTTAGGGTTAAGGAATGGGGAGGGATTAGTGTACAATTTAGGGTACGACAACGCTTAAGGTTTAGCGTACGTGTGAGGGCACGAGTTAGTGTTGGTGTCCTGGTTAAGATTAGGGCACGGGTGAGGGTAAGGCTTCGCGTGAGGGTCAGGGTTAGGATTCGGGTTAGGGTTAGGGTTAAGGAATGCAGAGGGATTAGGGTACAGCTTAGGGTACGACAGTGCTTAAGGGTTAGCGTTCGTGTGAGGGCAAGGGTTAGTGTTAGTGTCCTGGTTAAGATTAGGGCACGGGTGAGGGTAAGGCTTCAGGTTAGGGTCAGGGTTAGGATTCGGGTTAGGGTAATGGTTAGGGAATGGGGAGGGATTAGGGTACAGTTTAGGGTATGACAACGATTAAGGGTTAGCGTACGTGTGAGGGCACAAGTTAGTGTTGGTGTCCTGGTTAAGATTAGGGCACGGGTGAGGGTAAGGTTTCGGGTGAGGTTCAGGGATAGAATTCAGGTTAGGGTTAGGGTTAGGGAATGGGGAGATATTAGGGCACAGTTTAGGGTACCACAACGCTTAAGGTTTAGCGTACGTGTGAGGTCACTAGTTAGTGTTAGTGTACTGCTTACGATTAGGGCATGGGTGAGGGTAAGGCCTCGGAAGAGGGTCACGTTAAGGGTTAGGGTTAGGGTTAGGGTTAGGGAATGGGGATTGATTAGGGTACAGGTTAGGGTACGGCAATGGCTTAGGGTTGGCGTACGTTAGAGGGCATGGGTTAGTGTTGATGTACTGGTTAAAATTAGGACACGGGTGAGGGTAAAGTTTCGGGTGAGTGTCATGGTTAGGTTTCAGGTTAGGGTTAGGGTTAGGGAATGGAGAGGGATTAGGGTACAGGTTAGGGTACCGCTGCGGTTTAGTGTTAGCGTACGTTTGAGGGCACGAGTTAGTCTTGGTGTCCTGGTTAAGATTAGGGCACGGGTGAGGGTAAGGCTTCGGGTGAGGTTCAGGGTTAGGATTCGGGTTAGGGTTAGGGTTAGGGAATGGAGAGGGATTAGGGTACAGGTTAGGGTACGACAATGCTAAAGGGTTAGCGTAAGTGTGAGGGCACGAGTTAGTGTTGGTGTACTGGTTAAGACAACGGCACCGATGAGGGTAAGGCCTCAGAAAAGGGTCACGTTCAGGGTTTCGCTTAGGGTTAGGGTTAGGGAATGGGGAGCGATTAGGGTACAGGATAGGGTACGACAATGCTTAAGGGTTAGCGTACGTTTGAGGGAATGAGTTAGTGTTTGTGTCCTGGTTAAGATTAGGGCATTGGTTAGGGTAGGGCATCGGAAGTGGGTCAGGTTTAGGGATGGGGTTAGGGTTAGGGTTAAGGAATGGGGAGGGATTAGGGTACAATTTAGGGTACGACAACGCTTAAGGTTTAGCGTACGTGTGAGGGCACGAGTTAGTGTTGGTGTCCTGGTTAAGATTAGGGCACGGGTGAGGGTAAGGCTTCGGGTGTGGGTCAGGGTTAGGATTCGGGTTAGGGTTAGGGTTAAGGAATGCAGAGGGATTAGGCTACAGCTTAGGGTACGACAGTGCTTAAGAGTTAGCGTTCGTGTGAGGGCAAGGGTTAGTGTTAGTGTCCTGGTTAAGATTAGGGCACGGGTGAGGGTAAGGCTTCAGGTGAGGGTCAGGGTTAGGATTCGGGTTAGGGTAATGGTTAGGGAATGGGGAGGGATTAGGGTACAGTTTAGGGTATGACAACGATTAAGGGTTAGCGTACGTGTGAGGGCACAAGTTAGTGTTGGTGTCCTGGTTAAGATTAGGGCACGGGTGAGGGTAAGGTTTCGGGTGAGGTTCAGGGATAGAATTCGGGTTAGGGTTAGGGTTAGGGAATGGGGAGATATTAGGGCACAGTTTAGGGTACCACAACGCTTAAGGTTTAGCGTACGTGTGAGGTCACTAGTTAGTGTTAGTGTACTGCTTACGATTAGGGCATGGGTGAGGGTAAGGCCTCGGAAGAGGGTCACGTTAAGGGTTAGGGTTAGGGTTAGGGTTAGGGAATGGGGATTGATTAGGGTACAGGTTAGGGTACGGCAATGGCTTAGGGTTGGCGTACGTTAGAGGGCATGGGTTAGTGTTGATGTACTGGTTAAAATTAGGACACGGGTGAGGGTAAAGTTTCGGGTGAGTGTCATGGTTAGGTTTCAGGTTAGGGTTAGGGTTAGGGAATGGAGAGGGATTAGGGTAAAGGTTAGGGTACCGCTGCGGTTTAGTGTTAGCGTACGTTTGAGGGCACGAGTTAGTCTTGGTGTCCTGGTTAAGATTAGGGCACGGGTGAGGGTAAGGCTTCGGGTGAGGGTCAGGGTTAGGATTCGGGTTAGGGTTAGGGTTAGGGAATGGAGAGGGATTAGGGTACAGGTTAGGGTACGACAATGCTAAAGGGTTAGCGTAAGTGTGAGGGCACGAGTTAGTGTTGGTGTACTGGTTAAGACAACGGCACCGATGAGGGTAAGGCCTCGGAAAAGGGTCACGTTCAGGGTTTCGCTTAGGGTTAGGGTTAGGGAATGGGGAGGGATTAGGGTACAGGATAGGGTACGACAATGCTTAAGGGTTAGCGTACGTTTGAGGGCATGAGTTAGTGTTTGTGTCCTGGTTAAGATTAGGGCATTGGTTAGGGTAGGGCATCGGAAGTGGGTTAGGTTTAGGGATGGGGTTAGGGTTAAGGTTAAGGAATGGGGAGGGATTAGGGTACAATTTAGGGTACGACAACGCTTAAGGTTTAGCGTACGTGTGAGGGCACGAGTTAGTGTTGGTGTCCTGGTTAAGATTAGGGCACGGGTGAGGGTAAGGCTTCGGGTGAGGGTCAGGGTTAGGATTCGGGTTAGGGTTAGGGTTAAGGAATGCAGAGGGATTAGGGTACAGCTTAGGGTACGACAGTGCTTAAGGGTTAGCGTTCGTGTGAGGGCAAGGGTTAGTGTTAGTGTCCTGGTTAAGATTAGGGCACGGGTGAGGGTAAGGCTTCAGGTGAGGGTCAGGGTTAGGATTCGGGTTAGGGTTAGGGTTAGGGAATGGGGAGGGATTAGGGTACAATTTAGGGTACGACAACGCTTAAGGTTTAGCGTACGTTTGAGGGCACGAGTTAGTGTTGGTTTCCTGGTTAAGATTAGGGCACGGGTGAGGATAAGGCTTCGGGTGAGGGTCAGGGTTAGGATTCGGGTTAGGGTTAGGGTTAAGGAATGCAGAGGGATTAGGGTACAGCTTAGGGTACGACAGTGCTTAAGGGTTAGCGTTCGTGTGAGGGCAAGGGTTAGTGTTAGTGTCTTGGTTAAGATTAGGGCATGGGTGAGGGTAAGGTTTCGGGTGAGGGTCAGGGATAGAATTCGGGTTAGGGTTAGGGTTAGGGAATGGGGAGATATTAGGGCACAGTTTAGGGTACCACAATGCTTAAGGTTTAGCGTACGTGTGAGGTCACAAGTTAGTGTTAGTGTACTGCTTACGATTAGGGCACGGGTGAGGGTAAGCCCTCGGAAGAGGGTCACGTTAAGGGTTAGGGTTAGGGTTAGGGCTAGGGAATGGGGATTGATTAGGGTACAGGTTAGGGTACGGCAATGGCTTAGGGTTGGCGTACGTTAGAGGGCATGGGTTAGTGTTGATATACAGGTTAAAATTAGGACACGGGTGAGGGTAAAGTTTCGGGGGAGTGTCATGGTTAGGTTTCAGGTTAGGGTTAGGGTTAGGGAATGGAGAGGGATTAGGGTACAGGTTAGGGTACCTCTGCGGTTTAGTGTTAGCGTACGTTTGAGGGCACGAGTTAGTCTTGGTGTCCTGGTTAAGATTAGGGCACGGGTGAGGGTAAGGCTTCGAGTGAGGGTCAGGGTTAGGATTCGGGTTAGGGTTAGGGTTAGGGAATGGAGAGGGATTAGGGTACAGGTTAGGGTACGACAATGCTTAAGGGTTAGCGTAAGTGTGAGGGCACGAGTTAGTGTTGGTGTACTGGTTAAGAAAACGGCACCGATGTGGGTAAGGCCTCGGAAAAGGGTCACGTTCAGGGTTTCGCTTAGGGTTAGGGTTAGGGAATGGGGAGGGATTAGGGTACAGGATAGGGTACGGCAATGCTTAAGGGTTAGCGTACGTTTGAGGGCATGAGTTAGTGTTTGTGTACTGGTTAAGATTAGGGCATTGGTTAGGGTAGGGCATCGGAAGTGGTTCAGGTTTAGGGATGGGGTTAGGGTTAGGGTTAAGGAATGGGGAGGGATTAGGGTACAATTTAGGGTACGACAACGCTTAAGGTTTACCGTACGTGTGAGGGCACGAGTTAGTGTTGGTATCCTGGTTAAGATTAAGGCACGGGTGAGAGTAAGGCTTCGGGTGAGGGTCAGGGTTAGGATTCGGGTTAGGGTTAGGGTTAAGGTATGCAGAGGGATTAGGGTACAGCTTAGGGTACGACAGTGCTCAAGGGTTAGCGTTCGTGTGAGGGCAAGGGTTAGTGTTAGTGTCCTGGTTAAGATTAGGGCACGGGTTAGGGTAAGGCTTCAGGTGAGGGTCAGGGTTAGGATTCGGGTTAGGGTTAGGGTTAGGGAATGGGGAGGGATTAGGGTACAGTTTAGGGTACGAAAACGATTAAGGGTTAGTGTACGTGTGAGGGCACAAGTTAGTGTTGGTGTGCTTGTTAAGATTAGGGCACGGGTGAGGGTAAGGTTTCGGTTGAGGGTCAGGGACAGAATTCGGGTTAGGGTTAGGGTTAGGGAATGGGGAGATATTAGTGCACAGTTTAGGGTATCACAACGCTTAAGGTTTAGCGTACGTGTGAGGTCACTAGTTAGTGTTAGTCTACTGCTTACGATTAGGGCACGGGTGAGGGTAAGGCCTCGGAAGAGGGTCACGTTAAGGGTTAGGGTTAGGGTTAGGGTTAGGGAATGGGGATTGATTAGGGTACAGGTTAGGCTACGGCAATGGCTTAGGGTTGGCGTACGTTAGAGGGCATGGGTTAGTGTTGATGTACTGGTTAAAATAAGGACACGGGTGAGGGTAAGGCTTCGGGTGAGGGTCAGGGTTAGTATTCGGGTTAGGGTTAGGGTTAGGGAATGGAGAGGGATTAGGGTACAGGTTAGGGTACGACAATGCTTAAGGATTAGCGTAAGTGTAAGGGCACGAGTTAGTGTTGGTGTACTGGTTAAGACAACGGCACCGATGAGGGTAAGGCCTCGGAAAAGGGTCACGTTCAGGGTTTCGCTTAGGGTTAGGGTTACGGAATGGGGAGGGATTAGGGTACAGGATAGGGTACGACAATGCTTAAGGGTTAGCGTACGTTTCAGGGTATGAGTTAGTGTTTGTGTACTGGTTAAGATTAGGGTATTGGTTAGGGTAAGGCATCGGAAGTGGGTCAGGTTTAGGGATGGGGTTAGGGTTAGGGTTAAGGAATGGGGAGGGATTAGGTTACAATTTAGGGTACGGCAACGCTTAAGGTTTAGCGTACGTGTGAGGGCACGAGTTAGTGTTGGTGTCCTGGTTAAGATTAGGGCACGGGTGAGGGTAAGGCTTCGGGTGAGGGTCAGGGTTAGGATTCGGGTTAGGGTTAGGGTTAAGGAATGCAGAGGGATTAGGCTACAGCTTAGGGTACGACAGTGCTTAAGGGTTAGCGTTTGTGTGAGGGCAAGGGTTAGTGTTAGTGTCCTGGTTAAGATTAGGGCACGGGTGAGGGTAAGGCTTCAGGTGAGGGTCAGGGTTAGGATTCGGGTTAGGGTTAGGGTTAGGGAATGGGGAGGGATTAGGGTACAGTTTAGGGTACGACAACGATTAAGGGTTAGCGTACGTGTGAGGGCACAAGTTAGTGTTGGTGTCCTGGTTAAGATTAGGGCACGGGTGCGGGTAAGGTTTAGGGTGAGGGTCAGGGATAGAATTCGGGTTAGGGTTAGGGTTAGGGAATGGGGAGATATTAGGGCACAGTTTAGGGTACCACAATGCTTAATGTTTAGCGTACATGTGAGGTCACTAGTTAGTGTTCGTGTACTGCTTACGATTAGGGCACGGGTGAGGGTAAGGCCTCGGAAGAGGGTCACGTTAAGGGTTAGGGTTAGGGTTAGGGTTAGGGAATGGGGATTGATTAGGGTACAGGTTAGGGTACGGCAATGGCTTAGGGTTGGCGTACGTTAGAGGGCATGGGTTAGTGTTGATGTACTGGTTAAAATTAGGACACGGGTGAGGGTAAAGTTTCGGGTGAGTGTCATGGTTAGGTTTCAGGTTAGGGGTAGGGTTAGGGAATGGAGAGGGATTAGGATACAGGTTAGGGTACCGCTGCGGTTTAGTGTTAGCGTACGTTTGAGGGCACGAGTTAGTCTTGGTGTCCTGGTTAAGATTAGGGCACGGGTGAGGGTAAGGTTTCGGGTGAGGGTCAGGGTTAGGATTCGGGTTAGGGTTAGGGTTAGGGAATGGAGAGGGATTAGGGTACAGGTTAGGGTACGACAATGCTTAAGGGTTAGCGTAAGTGTGAGGGCACGAGTTAGTGTTGGTGTACTGGTTAAGACAACGGCACCGATGAGGGTAAGGCCTCGGAAAAGGGTCACGTTCAGGGTTTCGCTTAGGGTTAAGGTTAGGGAATGGGGAGGGATTAGGGTACAGGATAGGGTACGACAATTCTTAAGGGTTAGCGTAGGTTTGAGGCCATGAGTTAGTGTTTGTGTACTGGTTAAGATTAGGGCATTGGTTAGGGTAGGGCATCGAAAGTGGGTCAGGTTTAGGGATGGGGTTAGGGTTAGGGTTAAGGAATGGGGAGGGATTAGGGTACAATTTAGGGTACGACAACGCTTAAGGTTTAGCGTACATGTGAGGGCACGAGTTAGTGTTGGTGTCCTGGTTAAGATTAGGGCACGGGTGAGAGTAAGGCTTCGGGTGAGGGTCAGGATTATGATTCAGGTTATGGTTAGGGTTAAGGAATGCAGAGGGATTAGGGTACAGCTTAGGGTACAACAGTGCTTAAGGTTTAGGGTTCGTGTGAGGGCAAGTGTTAGTGTTAGTGTCCTGGTTAAGATTAGGGCACGGGTGAGGGTAAGGCTTGAGGTGAGGGTCAGGGTTAGGATTCGGGTTAGGGTTAGGATTAGGGAATGGGGAGGGATTAGGGTACAGTTTAGGGTACGACAACGATTAAGGGTTAGCGTAAGTGTGAGGGCACGAGTTAGTGTTGGTGTACTGGTTAAGACAACGGCACCGATGAGGGTAAGGCCTCGGAAAAGGGTCACGTTCAGGGTTTCGCTTAGCGTGAGGGTTAGGCAATGGGGAGCGATTAGGGTACAAGATAGGGTACGACAATGCTTAAGGGTTAGCGTACGTTTGAGGGCATGGGTTAGTGTTTGTGTACTGGTTAAGCTTAGGGCATTGGTTAGTGTAGGGCATTGGAAGTGGGTCCGGTTTACGGATGGGGTTAGGGTGAGGGTTAAGGAAAGGGGAGGGTTTAGGGTACAATTTAGGGTACGGCAACTCTTAAGGTTTAGCGTACGTGTGAGGGCACGAGTTAGTGTTGGTGTACTGGTTAAGACAACGGCACCGATGAGGGTAAGGCCTCGGAAAAGGGTCACGTTCAGGGTTTCGCTTAGGGTTAGGGTTAGGGAATGGGGAGGGATTAGGGTACAGGATAGGGTACGACAATGCTTAAGGGTTAGCGTACGTTTGAGGGCATGAGTTAGTGTTTGTGTACTGGTTAAGATTAGGGCATTGGTTAGGGTAGGGCATCGGAAGTGGTTCAGGTTTAGGGATGGGGTTAGGGTTAGGGTTAAGGAATGGGGAGGGATTAGGGTACAATTTAGGGTACGGCAACTCTTAAGGTTTAGCGTACGTGTGAGGGCACGAGTTAGTGTTGGTGTCCTGGTTAAGATTAGGGCACGGGTGAGGGTAAGGCTTCGGGTGAGGGTCAGGGTTAGGATTCGGGTTAGGGTTAGGGTTAAGGAATGCAGAGGGATTAGGCTACAGCTTAGGGTACGACAGTGCTTAAGGGATAGCGTTCGTGTGAGGGCAAAGTTTAGTGTTAGTGTCCTGGTTAAGATTAGGGCACGGGTGAGGGTAAGGCTTCAGGTGAGGGTCAGGGTTAGGATTCGGGTTAGGGTTAGGGTTAGGGAATGGCGAGGGATTAGGGTACAGTTTAGGGTACGACAACGATTAAAAGTTAGCGTACGTGTGAGGGCACAAGTTAGTGTTGGTGTCCTGGTTAAGATTAGGGCACGGGTGAGGGTAAGGTTTCGGGTGAGGGTCAGGGATAGAATTCGGGTTAGGGTTAGGGTTAGGGAATGGGGAGATATTAGGGCACAGTTTAGGGTACCACAACGCTTAAGGTTTAGCGTACGTGTGAGGTCACTAGTTAGTGTTAGTGTACTGCTTACGATTAGGGCACAGGTGAGGGTAAGGCCTCGGAAGAGGGTCACGTTAAGGGTTAGGGTTAGGGTTAGGGTTAGGGAATGGGGATTGATTAGGGTACAGGTTAGGTTACGGCAATGACTTAGGGTTGGCGTACGTTAGAGGGCATGGGTTAGTGTTGATGTACTGGTTAAAATTAGGACACGGGTGAGGGTAAAGTTTCGGGTGAGTGTCATGGTTAGGTTTCAGTTTAGGGATAGAGTTAGGGAATGGAGGGGGATTAGGGTACAGGTTAGGGTACCGCTGCGGTTTAGTGTTAGCGTACGTTTGAGGGCACGAGTTAGTCTTGGTGTCCTGGTTAAGATTAGGGCACGGGTGAGGGTAAGGCTTCGGGTGAGGGTCAGGGTTAGGATTCGGGTTAGGGTTAGGGTTAGGGAATGGAGAGGGATTAGGGTACAGGTTAGGGTACGACAATGCTTAAGGGTTAGCGTAAGTGTGAGGGCACGAGTTTGTGTTGGTGTACTGGTTAAGACAAGGGCACCGATGAGGGTAAGGCCTCGGAAAAGGGTCACGTTCAGGGTTTCGCTTAGGGTTAGGGTTAGGGAATGGGGAGGGATTAGGGTACAGGATAGGGTACGACAATGCTTAAGGGTTAGCGTACGTTTGAGGGCATGAGTTAGTGTTTGTGTACTGGTTAAGATTAGGGCATTGGTTAGGGTAGGGCATCGGAAGTGGTTCAGGTTTAGGGATGGGGTTAGGGTTAGGGTTAAGGAATGGGGAGGGATTAGGGTACAATTTAGGGTACGGCAACTCTTAAGGTTTAGCGTACGTGTGAGGGCACGAGTTAGTGTTGGTGTCCTGGTTAAGATTAGGGCACGGGTGAGGGTAAGGCTTCGGGTGAGGGTCAGGGTTAGGATTCGGGTTAGGGTTAGGGTTAAGGAATGCAGAGGGATTAGGCTACAGCTTAGGGTACGACAGTGCTTAAGGGATAGCGTTCGTGTGAGGGCAAGGGTTAGTGTTAGTGTCCTGGTTAAGATTAGGGCACGGGTGAGGGTAAGGCTTCAGGTGAGGGTCAGGGTTAGGATTCGGGTTAGGGTTAGGGTTAGGGAATGGCGAGGGATTAGGGTACAGTTTAGGGTACGACAACGATTAAAAGTTAGCGTACGTGTGAGGGCACAAGTTAGTGTTGGTGTCCTGGTTAAGATTAGGGCACGGGTGAGGGTAAGGTTTCGGGTGAGGGTCAGGGATAGAATTCGGGTTAGGGTTAGGGTTAGGGAATGGGGAGATATTAGGGCACAGTTTAGGGTACCACAACGCTTAAGGTTTAGCGTATGTGTGAGGTCACTAGTTAGTGTTAGTGTACTGCTTACGATTAGGGCACAGGTGAGGGTAAGGCCTCGGAAGAGGGTCACGTTAAGGGTTAGGGTTAGGGTTAGGGTTAGGGAATGGGGATTGATTAGGGTACAGGTTAGGTTACGGCAATGACTTAGGGTTGGCGTACGTTAGAGGGCATGGGTTAGTGTTGATGTACTGGTTAAAATTAGGACACGGGTGAGGGTAAAGTTTCGGGTGAGTGTCATGGTTAGGTTTCAGTTTAGGGATAGAGTTAGGGAATGGAGGGGGATTAGGGTACAGGTTAGGGTACCGCTGCGGTTTAGTGTTAGCGTACGTTTGAGGGCACGAGTTAGTCTTGGTGTCCTGGTTAAGATTAGGGCACGGGTGAGGGTAAGGCTTCGGGTGAGGGTCAGGGTTAGGATTCGGGTTAGGGTTAGGGTTAGGGAATGGAGAGGGATTAGGGTACAGGTTAGTGTACGACAATGCTTAAGGGTTAGCGTAAGTGTGAGGGCACAAGTTAGTGTTGTTGTACTGGTTAAGACAAGGGCACCGATGAGGGTAAGGCCTCGGAAAAGGGTCACGTTCTTGGTTTCGCTTAGGGTTAGGGTTAGGGAATGGGGAGGGATTAGGGTACAGGATAGGGTACGACAATGCTTAAGGGTTAGCGTACGTTTGAGGGAATGAGTTAGTGTTTGTGTACTGGTTAAGATTAGGGCATTGGTTAGGGTAGGGCATCGGAAGTGGGTCAGGTTTAGGGATGGGGTTAGTGTTAGGGTTAAGGAATGGGGAGGGATTAGGGTACAATTTAGGGTACGGCAACGCTTAAGGTTTAGCGTACGTCTGAGGGCACGAGTTAGTGTTGGTGTCCTGGTTAAGATTAGGGCACGGGTGAGGGTAAGGCTTCGGGTGAGGGTCAGGGTTAGGATTCGGGTTAGGGTTAGGGTTAAGGAATGCAGAGGGATTAGGCTACAGCTTAGGGTACGACAGTGCTTAAGGGTTAGCGTTCGTGTGAGGGCAAGGGTTAGTGTTAGTGTCCTGGTTAAGATTAGGGCACGGGTGAGGGTAAGGCTTCAGGTGAGGGTCAGGGTTAGGATTCGGGTTAGGGTTAGGGTTAGGGAATGGGGAGGGATTAGGGTACAGCTTAGGGTACGACAACGATTAATGGTTAGCGTACGTGTGAGGGCACAAGTTAGTGTTGGTGTCCTGCTTAAGATTAGGGCACGGGTGAGGGTAAGGTTTCGGGTGAGGGTCAGGGATAGAATTCGGGTTAGGGTTAGGGTTAGGGAATGGGGAGATATTAGGGCACAGTTTAGGGTACCACAACGCTTAAGGTTTAGCGTACGTGTGAGGTCACTACTTATTGTTAGTGTACTGCTTACGATTAGGGCACGGGTGAGGGTAAGGCCTCGGAAGAGGGTCACGTTAAGGGTTAGGGTTAGGGTTAGGTTTAGGGAATGGGTATTGATTAGGTACAGGTTAGGGTACGGCAATGGCTTAGGGTTGGCGTACGTTAGAGGGCATGGGTTAGTGTTGATGTACTGGTTAAGATTAGGGCATTGGTTAGGGTAGGGCATCGGAAGTGGGTCAGGTTTAGGGATGGGGTTAGGGTTAGGGTTAAGGAATGGGGAGGGAATATGGTACAATTTAGGATACGACAACGCTTAAGGTTTAGCGTACATGTGAGGGCACGAGTTAGTGTTGGTGTCCTGGTTAAGATTAGGGCATGGGTGAGGGTAAGGCTTCGGGTGAGGGTCAGGGTAAGGATTCGGGTTAGGGTTATGGTTAAGGAATGCAGAGGGATTAGGGTACAGCTTAGGGTACGACAGTGCTTAAGGGTTAGCGTCCTTGTGAGGGCAAGGGTTAGTGTTAGTGTCCTGGTTAAGATTAGGGCACGGGTGAGGGTAAGGCTTCAGGTGAGGGTCAGGGTTAGGATTCGGGTTAGGGTTAGGGTTAGGGAATGGGGAGGGATTAGGGTATAGTTTAGGGTACGACAACGATTAAGTGTTAGCGTACGTGTGAGGGCACAAGTTAGTGTTGGTGTCCTGGTTAAGATTAGGGCACGGGTGAGGGTAAGGTTTCGGGTGAGGGTCAGGGATAAAATTCGGGTTAGGGTTAGGGTTAGGGAATGGGGAGATATTAGGGCACAGTTTAGGGTACCACAACGCTTAAGGTTTAGCGTACGTGTGAGGTCACTAGTTAGTGTTAGTGTACTGCTTACGATTAGGGCACGGGTGTGGGTAAGGCCTCGGAAGAGGGTCACGTTAAGGGTTAGGGTTAGGGTTAGTGTTAGGGAATGGGGATTGATTAGGGTACAGGTTAGGGTACGGCAATGGCTTAGGGTTGGCGTACGTTAGAGGGCATGGGTTAGTGTTGATGTACTGGTTAAAATTAGGACACGGGTGAGGGTAAAGTTTCGGGTGAGTGTCATGGTTAGGTTTCAGGTTAGGGGTAGGGTTAGGGAATGGAGAGGGATTAGGGTACAGGTTAGGGTACCGCTGCGGTTTAGTGTTAGCGTACGTTTCAGGGCACGAGTTAGTCTTGGTGTCCTGGTTAAGATTAGGGCACGGGTGAGGGTAAGGCTTCGGGTGAGGGTCAGGGTTAGGATTCGGGTTAGGGTTAGGGTTAGGGAATGGACAGGGATTAGGGTACAGGTTAGGGTACGACAATGCTTAAGGTTTAGCGTAAGTGTGAGGGCACGAGTTAGTGTTGGTGTACTGGTTAAGACAACGGCACCGATGAGGGTAAGGCCTCGGTAAAGGGTCACGTTCAGGGTTTCGCTTAGGGTTAGGGTTAGGGAATGGGGAGGGATTAGGGTACAGGATAGGGTACGACAATGCTTAAGGGTTAGCGTACGTTTGAGGGCATGAGTTAGTGTTTGTGTACTGGTTAAGATTAGGGCATTGGTTAGGGTAGGGCATCGGAAGTGGGTCAGGTTTAGGGATGGGGTTAGGGTTAGGGTTAAGGAATTGGGAGGGATTAGGGTACAGCTTAGGGTACGACAACGATTAGTGGTTAGCGTACGTGTGAGGGCACAAGTTAGTGTTGGTGTCCTGCTTAAGATTAGGGCACGGGTGAGGGTAAGGTTTCGGGTGAGGGTCAGGGATAGAATTCGGGTTAGGGTTAGGGTTAGGGAATGGGGAGATATTAGGGCACAGTTTAGGGTACCACAACGCTTAAGGTTTAGCGTACGTGTGAGGTCACTACTTATTGTTAGTGTACTGCTTACGATTAGGGCACGGGTGAGGGTAAGGCCTCGGAAGAGGGTCACGTTAAGGGTTAGTGTTAGGGTTAGGTTTAGGGAATGGGTATTGATTAGGTACAGGTTAGGGTACGGCAATGGCTTAGGGTTGGCGTACGTTAGAGGGCATGGGTTAGTGTTGATGTACTGGTTAAGATTAGGGCATTGGTTAGGGTAGGGCATCGGAAGTGGGTCAGGTTTAGGGATGGGGTTAGGGTTAGGGTTAAGGAATGGGGAGGGAATATGGTACAATTTAGGATACGACAACGCTTAAGGTTTAGCGTACATGTGAGGGCACGAGTTAGTGTTGGTGTCCTGGTTAAGATTAGGGCATGGGTGAGGGTAAGGCTTCGGGTGAGGGTCAGGGTAAGGATTCGGGTTAGGGTTATGGTTAAGGAATGCAGAGGGATTAGGGTACAGCTTAGGGTACGACAGTGCTTAAGGGTTAGCGTCCGTGTGAGGGCAAGGGTTAGTGTTAGTGTCCTGGTTAAGATTAGGGCACGGGTGAGGGTAAGGCTTCAGGTGAGGGTCAGGGTTAGGATTCGGGTTAGGGTTAGGGTTAGGGAATGGGGAGGGATTAGGGTATAGTTTAGGGTACGACAACGATTAAGTGTTAGCGTACGTGTGAGGGCACAAGTTAGTGTTGGTGTCCTGGTTAAGATTAGGGCACGGGTGAGGGTAAGGTTTCGGGTGAGGGTCAGGGATAAAATTCGGGTTAGGGTTAGGGTTAGGGAATGGGGAGATATTAGGGCACAGTTTAGGGTACCACAACGCTTAAGGTTTAGCGTACGTGTGAGGTCACTAGTTAGTGTTAGTGTACTGCTTACGATTAGGGCACGGGTGAGGGTAAGGCCTCGGAAGAGGGTCACGTTAAGGGTTAGGGTTAGGGTTAGTGTTAGGGAATGGGGATTGATTAGGGTACAGGTTAGGGTACGGCAATGGCTTAGGGTTGGCGTACGTTAGAGGGCATGGGTTAGTGTTGATGTACTGGTTAAAATTAGGACACGGGTGAGGGTAAAGTTTCGGGTGAGTGTCATGGTTAGGTTTCAGGTTAGGGTTAGGGTTAGGGAATGGAGAGGGATTAGGGTACAGGTTAGGGTACCGCTGCGGTTTAGTGTTAGCGTACGTTTCAGGGCACGAGTTAGTCTTGGTGTCCTGGTTAAGATTAGGGCACGGGTGAGGGTAAGGCTTCGGGTGAGGGTCAGGGTTAGGATTCGGGTTAGGGTTAGGGTTAGGGAATGGAGAGGGATTAGGGTACAGGTTAGGGTACGACAATGCTTAAGTGTTAGCGTAAGTGTGAGGGCACGAGTTAGTGTTGGTGTACTGGTTAAGACAACGGCACCGATGAGGGTAAAGCCTCGGAAAAGGGTCACGTTCAGGGTTTCGCTTAGGGTTAGGGTTAGGGAATGGGGAGGGATTAGGGTACAGGATAGGGTACGACAATGCTTAAGGGTTAGCGTACGTTTGAGGCCATGAGTTAGTGTTTGTGTACTGGTTAAGATTAGGGCATTGGTTAGGGTAGGGCATCGGAAGTGGGTCAGGTTTAGGGATGGGGTTAGGGTTAGGGTTAAGGAATGGGGAGGGATTAGGGTACAGGATAGGGTACGACAATGCTTAAGGGTTAGCGTACGTTTGAGGGCATGAGTTAGTGTTTGTGTACTGGTTAAGATTAGGGCATTGGTTAGGGTAGGGCATCGGAAGTGGGTCAGGTTTAGGGATGGGGTTAGGGTTAGGGTTAAGGAATGGGGAGGGATTAGTGTACAATTTAGGGTACGACAACGCTTAAGGTTTAGCGTACGTGTGAGGGCACGAGTTAGTGTTGGTGTCCTGGTTAAGATTAGGGCACGGGTGAGGGTAAGGCTTCGCGTGAGGGTCAGGGTTAGGATTCGGGTTAGGGTTAGGGTTAAGGAATGCAGAGGGATTAGGGTACAGCTTAGGGTACGACAGTGCTTAAGGGTTAGCGTTCGTGTGAGGGCAAGGGTTAGTGTTAGTGTCCTGGTTAAGGTTAGGGCACGGGTGAGGGTAAGGCTTCAGGTTAGGGTCAGGGTTAGGATTCGGGTTAGGGTAATGGTTAGGGAATGGGGAGGGATTAGGGTACAGTTTAGGGTATGACAACGATTAAGGGTTAGCGTACGTGTGAGGGCACAAGTTAGTGTTGGTGTCCTGGTTAAGATTAGGGCACGGGTGAGGGTAAGGTTTCGGGTGAGGTTCAGGGATAGAATTCAGGTTAGGGTTAGGGTTAGGGAATGGGGAGATATTAGGGCACAGTTTAGGGTACCACAACGCTTAAGGTTTAGCGTACGTGTGAGGTCACTAGTTAGTGTTAGTGTACTGCTTACGATTAGGGCATGGGTGAGGGTAAGGCCTCGGAAGAGGGTCACGTTAAGGGTTAGGGTTAGGGTTAGGGTTAGGGAATGGGGATTGATTAGGGTACAGGTTAGGGTACGGCAATGGCTTAGGGTTGGCGTACGTTAGAGGGCATGGGTTAGTGTTGATGTACTGGTTAAAATTAGGACACGGGTGAGGGTAAAGTTTCGGGTGAGTGTCATGGTTAGGTTTCAGGTTAGGGTTAGGGTTAGGGAATGGAGAGGGATTAGGGTACAGGTTAGGGTACCGCTGCGGTTTAGTGTTAGCGTACGTTTGAGGGCACGAGTTAGTCTTGGTGTCCTGGTTAAGATTAGGGCACGGGTGAGGGTAAGGCTTCGGGTGAGGTTCAGGGTTAGGATTCGGGTTAGGGTTAGGGTTAGGGAATGGAGAGGGATTAGGGTACAGGTTAGGGTACGACAATGCTAAAGGGTTAGCGTAAGTGTGAGGGCACGAGTTAGTGTTGGTGTACTGGTTAAGACAACGGCACCGATGAGGGTAAGGCCTCAGAAAAGGGTCACGTTCAGGGTTTCGCTTAGGGTTAGGGTTAGGGAATGGGGAGGGATTAGGGTACAGGATAGGGTACGACAATGCTTAAGGGTTAGCGTACGTTTGAGGGCATGAGTTAGTGTTTGTGTCCTGGTTAAGATTAGGGCATTGGTTAGGGTAGGGCATCGGAAGTGGGTCAGGTTTAGGGATGGGGTTAGGGTTAGGGTTAAGGAATGGGGAGGGATTAGGGTACAATTTAGGGTACGACAACGCTTAAGGTTTAGCGTACGTGTGAGGGCACGAGTTAGTGTTGGTGTCCTGGTTAAGATTAGGGCACGGGTGAGGGTAAGGCTTCGGGTGTGGGTCAGGGTTAGGATTCGGGTTAGGGTTAGGGTTAAGGAATGCAGAGGGATTAGGCTACAGCTTAGGGTACGACAGTGCTTAAGAGTTAGCGTTCGTGTGAGGGCAAGGGTTAGTGTTAGTGTCCTGGTTAAGATTAGGGCACGGGTGAGGGTAAGGCTTCAGGTGAGGGTCAGGGTTAGGATTCGGGTTAGGGTAATGGTTAGGGAATGGGGAGGGATTAGGGTACAGTTTAGGGTATGACAACGATTAAGGGTTAGCGTACGTGTGAGGGCACAAGTTAGTGTTGGTGTCCTGGTTAAGATTAGGGCACGGGTGAGGGTAAGGTTTCGGGTGAGGTTCAGGGATAGAATTCGGGTTAGGGTTAGGGTTAGGGAATGGGGAGATATTAGGGCACAGTTTAGGGTACCACAACGCTTAAGGTTTAGCGTACGTGTGAGGTCACTAGTTAGTGTTAGTGTACTGCTTACGATTAGGGCATGGGTGAGGGTAAGGCCTCGGAAGAGGGTCACGTTAAGGGTTAGGGTTAGGGTTAGGGTTAGGGAATGGGGATTGATTAGGGTACAGGTTAGGGTACGGCAATGGCTTAGGGTTGGCGTACGTTAGAGGGCATGGGTTAGTGTTGATGTACTGGTTAAAATTAGGACACGGGTGAGGGTAAAGTTTCGGGTGAGTGTCATGGTTAGGTTTCAGGTTAGGGTTAGGGTTAGGGAATGGAGAGGGATTAGGGTAAAGGTTAGGGTACCGCTGCGGTTTAGTGTTAGCGTACGTTTGAGGGCACGAGTTAGTCTTGGTGTCCTGGTTAAGATTAGGGCACGGGTGAGGGTAAGGCTTCGGGTGAGGGTCAGGGTTAGGATTCGGGTTAGGGTTAGGGTTAGGGAATGGAGAGGGATTAGGGTACAGGTTAGGGTACGACAATGCTAAAGGGTTAGCGTAAGTGTGAGGGCACGAGTTAGTGTTGGTGTACTGGTTAAGACAACGGCACCGATGAGGGTAAGGCCTCGGAAAAGGGTCACGTTCAGGGTTTCGCTTAGGGTTAGGGTTAGGGAATGGGGAGGGATTAGGGTACAGGATAGGGTACGACAATGCTTAAGGGTTAGCGTACGTTTGAGGGCATGAGTTAGTGTTTGTGTCCTGGTTAAGATTAGGGCATTGGTTAGGGTAGGGCATCGGAAGTGGGTTAGGTTTAGGGATGGGGTTAGGGTTAAGGTTAAGGAATGGGGAGGGATTAGGGTACAATTTAGGGTACGACAACGCTTAAGGTTTAGCGTACGTGTGAGGGCACGAGTTAGTGTTGGTGTCCTGGTTAAGATTAGGGCACGGGTGAGGGTAAGGCTTCGGGTGAGGGTCAGGGTTAGGATTCGGGTTAGGGTTAGGGTTAAGGAATGCAGAGGGATTAGGGTACAGCTTAGGGTACGACAGTGCTTAAGGGTTAGCGTTCGTGTGAGGGCAAGGGTTAGTGTTAGTGTCCTGGTTAAGATTAGGGCACGGGTGAGGGTAAGGCTTCAGGTGAGGGTCAGGGTTAGGATTCGGGTTAGGGTTAGGGTTAGGGAATGGGGAGGGATTAGGGTACAATTTAGGGTACGACAACGCTTAAGGTTTAGCGTACGTTTGAGGGCACGAGTTAGTGTTGGTTTCCTGGTTAAGATTAGGGCACGGGTGAGGATAAGGCTTCGGGTGAGGGTCAGGGTTAGGATTCGGGTTAGGGTTAGGGTTAAGGAATGCAGAGGGATTAGGGTACAGCTTAGGGTACGACAGTGCTTAAGGGTTAGCGTTCGTGTGAGGGCAAGGGTTAGTGTTAGTGTCTTGGTTAAGATTAGGGCATGGGTGAGGGTAAGGTTTCGGGTGAGGGTCAGGGATAGAATTCGGGTTAGGGTTAGGGTTAGGGAATGGGGAGATATTAGGGCACAGTTTAGGGTACCACAATGCTTAAGGTTTAGCGTACGTGTGAGGTCACAAGTTAGTGTTAGTGTACTGCTTACGATTAGGGCACGGGTGAGGGTAAGCCCTCGGAAGAGGGTCACGTTAAGGGTTAGGGTTAGGGTTAGGGCTAGGGAATGGGGATTGATTAGGGTACAGGTTAGGGTACGGCAATGGCTTAGGGTTGGCGTACGTTAGAGGGCATGGGTTAGTGTTGATATACAGGTTAAAATTAGGACACGGGTGAGGGTAAAGTTTCGGGGGAGTGTCATGGTTAGGTTTCAGGTTAGGGTTAGGGTTAGGGAATGGAGAGGGATTAGGGTACAGGTTAGGGTACCTCTGCGGTTTAGTGTTAGCGTACGTTTGAGGGCACGAGTTAGTCTTGGTGTCCTGGTTAAGATTAGGGCACGGGTGAGGGTAAGGCTTCGAGTGAGGGTCAGGGTTAGGATTCGGGTTAGGGTTAGGGTTAGGGAATGGAGAGGGATTAGGGTACAGGTTAGGGTACGACAATGCTTAAGGGTTAGCGTAAGTGTGAGGGCACGAGTTAGTGTTGGTGTACTGGTTAAGAAAACGGCACCGATGTGGGTAAGGCCTCGGAAAAGGGTCACGTTCAGGGTTTCGCTTAGGGTTAGGGTTAGGGAATGGGGAGGGATTAGGGTACAGGATAGGGTACGGCAATGCTTAAGGGTTAGCGTACGTTTGAGGGCATGAGTTAGTGTTTGTGTACTGGTTAAGATTAGGGCATTGGTTAGGGTAGGGCATCGGAAGTGGTTCAGGTTTAGGGATGGGGTTAGGGTTAGGGTTAAGGAATGGGGAGGGATTAGGGTACAATTTAGGGTACGACAACGCTTAAGGTTTACCGTACGTGTGAGGGCACGAGTTAGTGTTGGTATCCTGGTTAAGATTAAGGCACGGGTGAGAGTAAGGCTTCGGGTGAGGGTCAGGGTTAGGATTCGGGTTAGGGTTAGGGTTAAGGTATGCAGAGGGATTAGGGTACAGCTTAGGGTACGACAGTGCTCAAGGGTTAGCGTTCGTGTGAGGGCAAGGGTTAGTGTTAGTGTCCTGGTTAAGATTAGGGCACGGGTTAGGGTAAGGCTTCAGGTGAGGGTCAGGGTTAGGATTCGGGTTAGGGTTAGGGTTAGGGAATGGGGAGGGATTAGGGTACAGTTTAGGGTACGAAAACGATTAAGGGTTAGTGTACGTGTGAGGGCACAAGTTAGTGTTGGTGTGCTTGTTAAGATTAGGGCACGGGTGAGGGTAAGGTTTCGGTTGAGGGTCAGGGACAGAATTCGGGTTAGGGTTAGGGTTAGGGAATGGGGAGATATTAGTGCACAGTTTAGGGTATCACAACGCTTAAGGTTTAGCGTACGTGTGAGGTCACTAGTTAGTGTTAGTCTACTGCTTACGATTAGGGCACGGGTGAGGGTAAGGCCTCGGAAGAGGGTCACGTTAAGGGTTAGGGTTAGGGTTAGGGTTAGGGAATGGGGATTGATTAGGGTACAGGTTAGGCTACGGCAATGGCTTAGGGTTGGCGTACGTTAGAGGGCATGGGTTAGTGTTGATGTACTGGTTAAAATAAGGACACGGGTGAGGGTAAGGCTTCGGGTGAGGGTCAGGGTTAGTATTCGGGTTAGGGTTAGGGTTAGGGAATGGAGAGGGATTAGGGTACAGGTTAGGGTACGACAATGCTTAAGGATTAGCGTAAGTGTAAGGGCACGAGTTAGTGTTGGTGTACTGGTTAAGACAACGGCACCGATGAGGGTAAGGCCTCGGAAAAGGGTCACGTTCAGGGTTTCGCTTAGGGTTAGGGTTACGGAATGGGGAGGGATTAGGGTACAGGATAGGGTACGACAATGCTTAAGGGTTAGCGTACGTTTCAGGGCATGAGTTAGTGTTTGTGTACTGGTTAAGATTAGGGCATTGGTTAGGGTAAGGCATCGGAAGTGGGTCAGGTTTAGGGATGGGGTTAGGGTTAGGGTTAAGGAATGGGGAGGGATTAGGTTACAATTTAGGGTACGGCAACGCTTAAGGTTTAGCGTACGTGTGAGGGCACGAGTTAGTGTTGGTGTCCTGGTTAAGATTAGGGCACGGGTGAGGGTAAGGCTTCGGGTGAGGGTCAGGGTTAGGATTCGGGTTAGGGTTAGGGTTAAGGAATGCAGAGGGATTAGGCTACAGCTTAGGGTACGACAGTGCTTAAGGGTTAGCGTTTGTGTGAGGGCAAGGGTTAGTGTTAGTGTCCTGGTTAAGATTAGGGCACGGGTGAGGGTAAGGCTTCAGGTGAGGGTCAGGGTTAGGATTCGGGTTAGGGTTAGGGTTAGGGAATGGGGAGGGATTAGGGTACAGTTTAGGGTACGACAACGATTAAGGGTTAGCGTACGTGTGAGGGCACAAGTTAGTGTTGGTGTCCTGGTTAAGATTAGGGCACGGGTGCGGGTAAGGTTTAGGGTGAGGGTCAGGGATAGAATTCGGGTTAGGGTTAGGGTTAGGGAATGGGGAGATATTAGGGCACAGTTTAGGGTACCACAATGCTTAATGTTTAGCGTACATGTGAGGTCACTAGTTAGTGTTCGTGTACTGCTTACGATTAGGGCACGGGTGAGGGTAAGGCCTCGGAAGAGGGTCACGTTAAGGGTTAGGGTTAGGGTTAGGGTTAGGGAATGGGGATTGATTAGGGTACAGGTTAGGGTACGGCAATGGCTTAGGGTTGGCGTACGTTAGAGGGCATGGGTTAGTGTTGATGTACTGGTTAAAATTAGGACACGGGTGAGGGTAAAGTTTCGGGTGAGTGTCATGGTTAGGTTTCAGGTTAGGGGTAGGGTTAGGGAATGGAGAGGGATTAGGATACAGGTTAGGGTACCGCTGCGGTTTAGTGTTAGCGTACGTTTGAGGGCACGAGTTAGTCTTGGTGTCCTGGTTAAGATTAGGGCACGGGTGAGGGTAAGGTTTCGGGTGAGGGTCAGGGTTAGGATTCGGGTTAGGGTTAGGGTTAGGGAATGGAGAGGGATTAGGGTACAGGTTAGGGTACGACAATGCTTAAGGGTTAGCGTAAGTGTGAGGGCACGAGTTAGTGTTGGTGTACTGGTTAAGACAACGGCACCGATGAGGGTAAGGCCTCGGAAAAGGGTCACGTTCAGGGTTTCGCTTAGGGTTAAGGTTAGGGAATGGGGAGGGATTAGGGTACAGGATAGGGTACGACAATTCTTAAGGGTTAGCGTAGGTTTGAGGCCATGAGTTAGTGTTTGTGTACTGGTTAAGATTAGGGCATTGGTTAGGGTAGGGCATCGAAAGTGGGTCAGGTTTAGGGATGGGGTTAGGGTTAGGGTTAAGGAATGGGGAGGGATTAGGGTACAATTTAGGGTACGACAACGCTTAAGGTTTAGCGTACATGTGAGGGCACGAGTTAGTGTTGGTGTCCTGGTTAAGATTAGGGCACGGGTGAGAGTAAGGCTTCGGGTGAGGGTCAGGATTATGATTCAGGTTATGGTTAGGGTTAAGGAATGCAGAGGGATTAGGGTACAGCTTAGGGTACAACAGTGCTTAAGGTTTAGGGTTCGTGTGAGGGCAAGTGTTAGTGTTAGTGTCCTGGTTAAGATTAGGGCACGGGTGAGGGTAAGGCTTGAGGTGAGGGTCAGGGTTAGGATTCGGGTTAGGGTTAGGATTAGGGAATGGGGAGGGATTAGGGTACAGTTTAGGGTACGACAACGATTAAGGGTTAGCGTAAGTGTGAGGGCACGAGTTAGTGTTGGTGTACTGGTTAAGACAACGGCACCGATGAGGGTAAGGCCTCGGAAAAGGGTCACGTTCAGGGTTTCGCTTAGCGTGAGGGTTAGGCAATGGGGAGCGATTAGGGTACAAGATAGGGTACGACAATGCTTAAGGGTTAGCGTACGTTTGAGGGCATGGGTTAGTGTTTGTGTACTGGTTAAGCTTAGGGCATTGGTTAGTGTAGGGCATTGGAAGTGGGTCCGGTTTACGGATGGGGTTAGGGTGAGGGTTAAGGAAAGGGGAGGGTTTAGGGTACAATTTAGGGTACGGCAACTCTTAAGGTTTAGCGTACGTGTGAGGGCACGAGTTAGTGTTGGTGTACTGGTTAAGACAACGGCACCGATGAGGGTAAGGCCTCGGAAAAGGGTCACGTTCAGGGTTTCGCTTAGGGTTAGGGTTAGGGAATGGGGAGGGATTAGGGTACAGGATAGGGTACGACAATGCTTAAGGGTTAGCGTACGTTTGAGGGCATGAGTTAGTGTTTGTGTACTGGTTAAGATTAGGGCATTGGTTAGGGTAGGGCATCGGAAGTGGTTCAGGTTTAGGGATGGGGTTAGGGTTAGGGTTAAGGAATGGGGAGGGATTAGGGTACAATTTAGGGTACGGCAACTCTTAAGGTTTAGCGTACGTGTGAGGGCACGAGTTAGTGTTGGTGTCCTGGTTAAGATTAGGGCACGGGTGAGGGTAAGGCTTCGGGTGAGGGTCAGGGTTAGGATTCGGGTTAGGGTTAGGGTTAAGGAATGCAGAGGGATTAGGCTACAGCTTAGGGTACGACAGTGCTTAAGGGATAGCGTTCGTGTGAGGGCAAAGGTTAGTGTTAGTGTCCTGGTTAAGATTAGGGCACGGGTGAGGGTAAGGCTTCAGGTGAGGGTCAGGGTTAGGATTCGGGTTAGGGTTAGGGTTAGGGAATGGCGAGGGATTAGGGTACAGTTTAGGGTACGACAACGATTAAAAGTTAGCGTACGTGTGAGGGCACAAGTTAGTGTTGGTGTCCTGGTTAAGATTAGGGCACGGGTGAGGGTAAGGTTTCGGGTGAGGGTCAGGGATAGAATTCGGGTTAGGGTTAGGGTTAGGGAATGGGGAGATATTAGGGCACAGTTTAGGGTACCACAACGCTTAAGGTTTAGCGTACGTGTGAGGTCACTAGTTAGTGTTAGTGTACTGCTTACGATTAGGGCACAGGTGAGGGTAAGGCCTCGGAAGAGGGTCACGTTAAGGGTTAGGGTTAGGGTTAGGGTTAGGGAATGGGGATTGATTAGGGTACAGGTTAGGTTACGGCAATGACTTAGGGTTGGCGTACGTTAGAGGGCATGGGTTAGTGTTGATGTACTGGTTAAAATTAGGACACGGGTGAGGGTAAAGTTTCGGGTGAGTGTCATGGTTAGGTTTCAGTTTAGGGATAGAGTTAGGGAATGGAGGGGGATTAGGGTACAGGTTAGGGTACCGCTGCGGTTTAGTGTTAGCGTACGTTTGAGGGCACGAGTTAGTCTTGGTGTCCTGGTTAAGATTAGGGCACGGGTGAGGGTAAGGCTTCGGGTGAGGGTCAGGGTTAGGATTCGGGTTAGGGTTAGGGTTAGGGAATGGAGAGGGATTAGGGTACAGGTTAGGGTACGACAATGCTTAAGGGTTAGCGTAAGTGTGAGGGCACGAGTTTGTGTTGGTGTACTGGTTAAGACAAGGGCACCGATGAGGGTAAGGCCTCGGAAAAGGGTCACGTTCAGGGTTTCGCTTAGGGTTAGGGTTAGGGAATGGGGAGGGATTAGGGTACAGGATAGGGTACGACAATGCTTAAGGGTTAGCGTACGTTTGAGGGCATGAGTTAGTGTTTGTGTACTGGTTAAGATTAGGGCATTGGTTAGGGTAGGGCATCGGAAGTGGTTCAGGTTTAGGGATGGGGTTAGGGTTAGGGTTAAGGAATGGGGAGGGATTAGGGTACAATTTAGGGTACGGCAACTCTTAAGGTTTAGCGTACGTGTGAGGGCACGAGTTAGTGTTGGTGTCCTGGTTAAGATTAGGGCACGGGTGAGGGTAAGGCTTCGGGTGAGGGTCAGGGTTAGGATTCGGGTTAGGGTTAGGGTTAAGGAATGCAGAGGGATTAGGCTACAGCTTAGGGTACGACAGTGCTTAAGGGATAGCGTTCGTGTGAGGGCAAGGGTTAGTGTTAGTGTCCTGGTTAAGATTAGGGCACGGGTGAGGGTAAGGCTTCAGGTGAGGGTCAGGGTTAGGATTCGGGTTAGGGTTAGGGTTAGGGAATGGCGAGGGATTAGGGTACAGTTTAGGGTACGACAACGATTAAAAGTTAGCGTACGTGTGAGGGCACAAGTTAGTGTTGGTGTCCTGGTTAAGATTAGGGCACGGGTGAGGGTAAGGTTTCGGGTGAGGGTCAGGGATAGAATTCGGGTTAGGGTTAGGGTTAGGGAATGGGGAGATATTAGGGCACAGTTTAGGGTACCACAACGCTTAAGGTTTAGCGTATGTGTGAGGTCACTAGTTAGTGTTAGTGTACTGCTTACGATTAGGGCACAGGTGAGGGTAAGGCCTCGGAAGAGGGTCACGTTAAGGGTTAGGGTTAGGGTTAGGGTTAGGGAATGGGGATTGATTAGGGTACAGGTTAGGTTACGGCAATGACTTAGGGTTGGCGTACGTTAGAGGGCATGGGTTAGTGTTGATGTACTGGTTAAAATTAGGACACGGGTGAGGGTAAAGTTTCGGGTGAGTGTCATGGTTAGGTTTCAGTTTAGGGATAGAGTTAGGGAATGGAGGGGGATTAGGGTACAGGTTAGGGTACCGCTGCGGTTTAGTGTTAGCGTACGTTTGAGGGCACGAGTTAGTCTTGGTGTCCTGGTTAAGATTAGGGCACGGGTGAGGGTAAGGCTTCGGGTGAGGGTCAGGGTTAGGATTCGGGTTAGGGTTAGGGTTAGGGAATGGAGAGGGATTAGGGTACAGGTTAGTGTACGACAATGCTTAAGGGTTAGCGTAAGTGTGAGGGCACAAGTTAGTGTTGTTGTACTGGTTAAGACAAGGGCACCGATGAGGGTAAGGCCTCGGAAAAGGGTCACGTTCTTGGTTTCGCTTAGGGTTAGGGTTAGGGAATGGGGAGGGATTAGGGTACAGGATAGGGTACGACAATGCTTAAGGGTTAGCGTACGTTTGAGGGAATGAGTTAGTGTTTGTGTACTGGTTAAGATTAGGGCATTGGTTAGGGTAGGGCATCGGAAGTGGGTCAGGTTTAGGGATGGGGTTAGTGTTAGGGTTAAGGAATGGGGAGGGATTAGGGTACAATTTAGGGTACGGCAACGCTTAAGGTTTAGCGTACGTCTGAGGGCACGAGTTAGTGTTGGTGTCCTGGTTAAGATTAGGGCACGGGTGAGGGTAAGGCTTCGGGTGAGGGTCAGGGTTAGGATTCGGGTTAGGGTTAGGGTTAAGGAATGCAGAGGGATTAGGCTACAGCTTAGGGTACGACAGTGCTTAAGGGTTAGCGTTCGTGTGAGGGCAAGGGTTAGTGTTAGTGTCCTGGTTAAGATTAGGGCACGGGTGAGGGTAAGGCTTCAGGTGAGGGTCAGGGTTAGGATTCGGGTTAGGGTTAGGGTTAGGGAATGGGGAGGGATTAGGGTACATTTTAGGGTACGACAACAATTAAGGGTTAGCGTATGTGTGAGGGCACAAGTTAGTGTTGGTGTCCTGGTTAAGATTAGGGCACGGGTGAGTGTAAGGTTTCGGGTGAGGGTCAGGGATAGAATTCGGGTTAGGGTTAGGGTTAGGGAATGGGGAGATATTAGGGCACAGTTTAGGGTACCACAACGCTTAAGGTTTAGCGTACGTGTGAGGTCACTAGTTAGTGTTAGTGTACTGCTTACGATTAGGGCACAGGTGAGGGTAAGGCCTCGGAAGAGGGTCACGTTAAGGGTTAGGGTTAGGGTTAGGGTTAGGGAATGGGGATTGATTAGGGTACAGGTTAGGGTACGGCAATAGCTTAGGGTTGGCGTACGTTAGAGGGCATGTGTTAGTGTTGATGTACTGGTTAAAATTAGGACACGGGTGAGGGTAAAGTTTCGGGTGACTGTCATGGTTAGGTTTCAGGTTAGGGTTAGAGTTAGGGAATGGAGAAGGATTAGGGTACAGTTTAGGGTACCGCTGCGGTTTAGTGTTAGCGTACGTGTGAGGGCACGAGATAGTCTTGGTGTCCTGGTTAAGATTAGGGCACGGGTGAGGGTAAGGCTTCGGGTGAGGGTCAGGGTTAGGATTCGGGTTAGGGTTAGGGTTAGGGAATTGAGAGGGATTAGGCTACAGCTTAGGGTACGACAGTGCTTAAGGGTTAGCGTTCGTGTGAGGGCAAGGTTTAGTGTTAGTGTCCTGGTTAAGATTAAGGCACGGGTGAGGGTAAGGCTTCAGGTGAGGGTCAGGATTAGGATTCGGGTTAGGGTTAGGGTTAGGGAATGGGGAGGGATTAGGGTACAGTTTAGGGTACGACAACGATTAAGGGTTAGCGTACGTGTTAGGGCACAAGTTAGTGTTGGTGTCCTGGTTAAGATTACGGCACGGGTGAGTGTAAGGTTTCGGGTGAGGGTCAGGGATAGAATTCGGGTTAGGGTTAGGGTTAGGGAATGGGGAGATATTAGGGCACATTTTGGGTACCACAACGCTTAAGTTTTATCGTACGTGTGAGGTCACTAGTTAGTGTTAGTGTACTGCTTACGATTAGGGCACAGGTGAGGGTAAGGCTTCGGAAGAGGGTCACGTTAAGGGTTAGGGTTAGGGTTAGGATTAGGGAATGGGGATTGATTAGGGTACAGGTTAGGGTACGGCAATGGCTTAGGGTTGGCGTACGTTAGAGGGCATGGGTTAGTGTTGATGTACTGGTTAAAATTAGGACACGGGTGAGGGTAAAGTTTCGGGTGAGTGTCATGGTTAGGTTTCAGGTTAGGGTTAGAGTTAGGGAATGGAGAGGGATTAGGGTACAGGTTAGGGTACCGCTGCGGTTTAGTGTTAGCGTACGTTTGAGGGCACGAGTTAGTCTTGGTGTCCTGGTTAAGATTAGGGCACGGGTGAGGGTAAGGCTTCGGGTGAGGGTCAGGGTTAGGATTCGGGTTAGGGTTATGGTTAGGGAATGGAGAGGGATTAGGGTACAGGTTATGGTACGACAATGCTTAAGGGTTAGCGTAAGTGTGAGGGCACGAGTTAGTGTTGGTGTACTGGTTAAGACAAGGGCACCGATGAGGGTAAGGCCTCGGAAAAGGGTCACGTTCAGGGTTTCGCTTAGGGTTAGAGTTAGGGAATGGGGAGGGATTAGGGTACAGGATAGGGTACGACAATGCTTAAGGGTTAGCGTACGTTTGAGGGCATGAGTTAGTGTTTGTGTACTGGTTAAGATTAGGGCATTGGTTAGGGTAGGGCATCGGAAGTGGTTCAGGTTTAGGGATGGGGTTAGGTTTAGGGTTAAGGAATGGGGAGGGATTAGGGTACAATTTAGGGTACGGCAACGCTTAAGGTTTAGCGTACGTGTGAGGGCACGAGTTAGTGTTGGTGTCCTGGTTAAGATTAGGGCACGGGTGAGGGTAAGGCTTCGGGTGAGGGTCAGGGTTAGGATTCGGGTTAGGGTTAGGGTTAAGGAATGCAGAGGGATTAGGCTACAGCTTAGGGTACGACAGTGCTTAAGGGATAGCGTTCGTGTGAGGGCAAGGGTTAGTGTTAGTGTCCTGGTTAAGATTAGGGCACGGGTGAGGGTAAGGCTTCAGGTGAGGGTCAGGGTTAGGATTCGGGTTAGGGTTAGGGTTAGGGAATGGCGAGGGATTAGGGTACAGTTTAGGGTACGACAACGATTAAGGGTTACCGTACGTGTGAGGGCACAAGTTAGTGTTGGTGTCCTGGTTAAGATTAGGGCACGGGTGAGGGTAAGGTTTCGGGTGAGGGTCAGGGATAGAATTCGGGTTAGGGTTAGGGTTAGGGAATGGGGAGATATTAGGGCACAGTTTAGGGTACCACAACGCTTAAGGTTTAGCGTACGTGTGAGGTCACTAGTTAGTGTTAGTGTACTGCTTACGATTAGGGCACAGGTGAGGGTAAGGCCTCGGAAGAGGGTCACGTTAAGGGTTAGGGTTAGGGTTAGGGTTAGGTAATGGGGATTGATTAGGGTACAGGTTAGGGTACGGCAATGGCTTAGGGTTGGCGTACGTTAGAGGGCATGGGTTAGTGTTGATGTACTGGTTAAAATTAGGACACGGGTGAGGGTAAAGTTTCGGGTGAGTGTCATGGTTAGGTTTCAGGTTAGGGTTAGAGTTAGGGAATGGAGAGGGATTAGGGTACAGGTTAGGGTACCGCTGCGGTTTAGTGTTAGCGTACGTTTGAGGGCACGAGTTAGTCTTGGTGTCCTGGTTAAGATTAGGGCACGGGTGAGGGTAAGGCTTCGGGTGAGGGTCAGGGTTAGGATTCGGGTTAGGGTTAGGGTTAGGGAATGGAGAGGGATTAGGGTACAGGTTAGGGTACGACAATGCTTAAGGGTTAGCGTAATTGTGAGGGCACGAGTTAGTGTTGGTGTACTGGTTAAGACAACGGCACCGATGAGGGTAAGGCCTCGGAAAAGGGTCACGTTCAGGGTTTCGCTTAGGGTTAGGGTTAGGGAATGGGGAGGGATTAGGGTACAGGATAGGGTACGACAATGCTTAAGGGTTAGCGTACGTTTGAGGGCATGAGTTAGTGTTTGTGTACTGGTTAAGATTAGGGCATTGGTTAGGGTAGGGCATCGGAAGTGGGTCAGGTTTAGGGATGGGGTTAGGGTTAGGGTTAAGGAATGGGGAGGGATTAGGGTACAATTTAGGGTACGGCAACGCTTAAGGTTTAGCGTACGTGTGAGGGCACGAGTTAGTGTTGGTGTCCTGGTTAAGATTAGGGCACGGGTGAGTGTAAGGCTTCGGGTGAGGGTCAGGGTTAGGATTCGGGTTAGGGTTAGGGTTAAGTAATGCAGAGGGATTAGGCTACAGCTTAGGGTACGACAGTGCTTAAGGGTTAGCGTTCGTGTGAAGGCAAGGGTTAGTGTTAGTGTCCTGGTTAAGATTAGGGCACGGGTGAGGGTAAGGCTTCAGGTGAGGGTCAGGGTTAGGATTCGGGTTAGGGTTAGGGTTAGGGAATGGGGAGGGATTAGGGTACAGTTTAGGGTACGACAACGATTAAGGGTTAGCGTACGTGTGAGGGCACAAGTTAGTGTTGGTGTCCTGGTTAAGATTAGGGCACGGGTGAGGGTAAGGTTTCGGGTGAGGGTCAGGGATAGAATTCGGGTTAGGGTTAGGGTTAGGGAATGGGGAGATATTAGGGCACAGTTTAGGGTACCACAACGCTTAAGGTTTAGCGTACGTGTGAGGTCACTAGTTAGTGTTAGTGTACTGCTTACGATTAGGGCACAGGTGAGGGTAAGGCCTCGGAAGAGGGTCACGTTAAGGGTTAGGGTTAGGGTTAGGGTTAGGTAATGGGGATTGATTAGGGTACAGGTTAGGGTACGGCAATGGCTTAGGGTTGGCGTACGTTAGAGGGCATGGGTTAGTGTTGATGTACTGGTTAAAATTAGGACACGGGTGAGTGTAAAGTTTCGGGTGAGTGTCATGGTTAGGTTTCAGGTTAGGGTTAGAGTTAGGGAATGGAGAGGGATTAGGGTACAGGTTAGGGTACCGCTGCGGTTTAGTGTTAGCGTACGTTTGAGGGCACGAGTTAGTCTTGGTGTCCTGGTTAAGATTAGGGCACGGGTGAGGGTAAGGCTTCGGGTGAGGGTCAGGGTTAGGATTCGGGTTAGGGTTAGGGTTAGGGAATGGAGAGGGATTAGGGTACAGGTTAGGGTACGACAATGCTTAAGGGTTAGCGTAAGTGTGAGGGCACGAGTTAGTGTTGTTGTACTGGTTAAGACAACGGCACCGATGAGGGTAAGGCCTCGGAAAAGAGTCACGTTCAGGGTTTCGCTTAGGGTTAGGGTTAGGGAATGGGGAGGGATTAGGGTACAGGATAGGGTACGACAATGCTTAAGGGTTAGCGTACGTTTGAGGGCATGAGTTAGTGTTTGTGTACTGGTTAAGATTAGGGCATTGGTTAGGGTAGGGCATCGGAAGTGGGTCAGGTTTAAGGATGGGGTTAGGGTTAGGGTTAAGGAATGGGGAGGGATTAGGGTACAATTTAGGGTACGGCAACGCTTAAGGTTTAGCGTACGTGTGAGGGCACGAGTTAGTGTTGGTGTCCTGGTTAAGATTAGGGCACGGGTGAGGGTAAGGCTTCGGGTGAGGGTCAGGGTTAGGATTCGGGTTAGGGTTAGGGTTAAGGAATGCAGAGGGATTAGGCTACAGCTTAGGGTACGACAGTGCTTAAGGGTTAGCGTTCGTGTGAAGGCAAGGTTTAGTGTTAGTGTCCTGGTTAAGATTAGGGCACGGGTGAGGGTAAGGCTTCAGGTGAGGGTCAGGGTTAGGATTCGGGTTAGGGTCAGGATTAGGGAATGGGGAGGGATTAGGGTACAGTTTAGGGTAAGACAACGATTAAGGGTTAGCGTACGTGTGAAGGCACAAGTTAGTGTTGGTGTCCTGGTTAAGATTAGGGCACGGGTGAGTGTAAGGTTTCGGGTGAGGGTCAGGGATAGAATTCGGGTTAGGGTTAGGGTTAGGGAATGGGGAGATATTAGGGCACAGTTTAGGGTACCAGAACGCTTAAGGTTTAGCATACGTGTGAGGTCACTAGTTAGTGTTAGTGTACTGCTTACGATTAGGGCACGGGTGAGGGTAAGGCCTCGGAAGAGGGTCACGTTAAGTGTTAGGGTTAGGGTTAGGGAATGGGGATTGATTAGGGTACAGGTTAGGGTACGGCAACGGCTTAGGGTTGGCGTACGTTAGAGGGCATGGGTTAGTGTTGATGTACTGGTTAAAATTAGGACACGGGTGAGGGTAAAGTTTCGGGTGAGTGTCATTGTTAGGTTTCAGGTTAGGGTTAGAGTTAGGGAATGGAGAGGGATTAGGGTACAGGTTAGGGTACCGCTGCGGTTTAGTGTTAGCGTACGTTTGAGAGCACGAGTTAGTCTTGGTGTCCTGGTTAAGATTAGGGCACGGGTGAGGGTAAGGCTTCGGGTGAGGGTCAGGGTTAGGATTCGGGTTAGGGTTATGGTTAGGGAATGGAGAGGGATTAGGGTACAGGTTATGGTACGACAATGCTTAAGGGTTAGCGTAAGTGTGAGGTCACGAGTTAGTGTTGGTGTACTGGTTAAGACAAGGGCACCGATGAGGGTAAGGCCTCGGAAAAGGGTCACGTTCAGGGTTTCGCTTAGGGTTAAGGTTAGGGAATGGGGAGGGATTAGGGTACAGGATAGGGTACGAAAATCCTTAAGGGTTAGCGTACGTTTGAGGGCATGAGTTAGTGTTTGTGTACTGGTTAAGATTAGGGCATTGGTTAGGGTAGGGCATCGGAAGTGGTTCAGGTTTAGGGATGGGGTTAGGTTTAGGGTTAAGGAATGGGGAGGGATTAGGGTACAATTTAGGGTACGGCAACGCTTAAGGTTTAGCGTACGTGTGAGGGCACGAGTTAGTGTTGGTGTCCTGGTTAAGATTAGGGCACGGGTGAGGGTAAGGCTTCGGGTGAGGGTCAGGGTTAGGATTCGGGTTAGGGTTAGGGTTAAGGAATGCAGAGGGATTAGGCTACAGCTTAGGGTACGACAGTGCTTAAGGGATAGCGTTCGTGTGAGGGCAAGGGTTAGTGTTAGTGTCCTGGTTAAGATTAGGGCACGGGTGAGGGTAAGGCTTCAGGTGAAGGTCAGGGTTAGGATTCGGGTTAGGGTTAGGGTTAGGGAATGGCGAGGGATTAGGGTACAGTTTAGGGTACGACAACGATTAAGGGTTAGCGTACGTGTGAGGGCACAAGTTAGTGTTGGTGTCCTGGTTAAGATTAGGGCACGGGTGAGGGTAAGGTTTCGGGTGAGGGTCAGGGATAGAATTCGGGTTAGGGTTAGGGTTAGGGAATGGGGAGATATTAGGGCACAGTTTAGGGTACCACAACGCTTAAGGTTTAGCGTACGTGTGAGGTCACTAGTTAGTGTTAGTGTACTGCTTACGATTAGGGCACAGGTGAGGGTAAGGCCTCGGAAGAGGGTCACGTTAAGGGTTAGGGTTAGGGTTAGGGTTAGGTAATGGGGATTGATTAGGGTGCAGGTTAGGGTACGGCAATGGCTTAGGGTTGGCGTACGTTAGAGGGCATGGGTTAGTGTTGATGTACTGGTTAAAATTAGGACACGGGTGAGGGTAAAGTTTCGGGTGAGTGTCATGGTTAGGTTTCAGGTTAGGGTTAGAGTTAGGGAATGGAGAGGGATTAGGGTACAGGTTAGGGTACCGCTGCGGTTTAGTGTTAGCGTACGTTTGAGGGCACGAGTTAGTCTTGGTGTCCTGGTTAAGATTAGGGCACGGGTGAGGGTAAGGCTTCGGGTGAGGGTCAGGGTTAGGATTCGGGTTAGGGTTAGGGTTAGGGAATGGAGAGGGATTAGGGTACAGGTTAGGGTACGACAATGCTTAAGAGTTAGCGTAAGTGTGAGGGCACGAGTTAGTGTTGGTGTACTGGTTAAGACAACGGCATCGATGAGGGTAAGGCCTCGGAAAAGGGTCACGTTCAGGGTTTCGCTTAGGGTTAGGGTTAGGGAATGGGGAGGGATTAGGGTACAGGATAGGGTACGACAATGCTTAAGGGTTAGCGTACGTTTGAGGGCATGAGTTAGTGTTTGTGTACTGGTTAAGATTAGGGCATTGGTTAGGGTAGGGCATCGGAAGTGGGTCAGGTTTAGGGATGGGGTTAGGGTTAGGGTTAAGGAATGGGGAGGGATTAGGGTACAATTTAGGGTACGGCAACGCTTAAGGTTTAGCGTACGTGTGAGGGCACGAGTTAGTGTTGGTGTCCTGGTTAAGATTAGGGCACGGGTGAGGGTAAGGCTTCGGGTGAGGGTCAGGGTTAGGATTCGGGTTAGGGTTAGGGTTAAGGAATGCAGAGGGATTAGGCTACAGCTTAGGGTACGACAGTGCTTAAGGGTTAGCGTTCGTGTGAAGGCAAGGGTTAGTGTTAGTGTCCTGGTTAAGATTAGGGCACGGGTGAGGGTAAGGCTTCAGGTGAGGGTCAGGGTTAGGATTCGGGTTAGGGTTAGGGTTAGGGAATGGGGAGGGATTAGGGTACAGTTTAGGGTAAGACAACGATTAAGGGTTAGCGTACGTGTGAAGGCACGAGTTAGTGTTGGTGTCCTGGTTAAGATTAGGGCACGGGTGAGTGTAAGGTTTCGGGTGAGGGTCAGGGATAGAATTCGGGTTAGGGTTAGGGTTAGGGAATGGGGAGATATTAGGGCACAGTTTAGGGTACCAGAACGCTTAAGGTTTAGCATACGTGTGAGGTCACTAGTTAGTGTTAGTGTACTGCTTACGATTAGGGCACGGGTGAGGGTAAGGCCTCGGAAGAGGGTCACGTTAAGGGTTAGGGTTAGGGTTAGGGTTAGGGAATGGGGATTGATTAGGGTACAGGTTAGGGTACGGCAACGGCTTAGGGTTGGCGTACGTTAGAGGGCATGGGTTAGTGTTGATGTACTGGTTAAAATTAGGACACGGGTGAGGGTAAAGTTTCGGGTGAGTGTCATTGTTAGGTTTCAGGTTAGGGTTAGAGTTAGGGAATGGAGAGGGATTAGGGTACAGGTTAGGGTACCGCTGCGGTTTAGTGTTAGCGTACGTTTGAGGGCACGAGTTAGTCTTGGTGTCCTGGTTAAGATTAGGGCACGGGTGAGGGTAAGGCTTCGGGTGAGGCTCAGGGTTAGGATTCGGGTTAGGGTTATGGTTAGGGAATGGAGAGGGATTAGGGTACAGGTTAGGGTACGACAATGCTTAAGGGTTAGCGTAAGTGTGAGGGCACGAGTTAGTGTTGGTGTACTGGTTAAGACAAGGGCACCCATGAGGGTAAGGCCTCCGAAAAGGGTCACGTTCAGGGTTTCGCTTAGGGTTAGGGTTAGGGAATGGGGAGGGATTAGGGTAAAGGATAGGGTACGACAATGCTTAAGGGTTAGCGTACGTTTGAGGGCATGAGTTAGTGTTTGTGTACGGGTTAAGATTAGGGCATTGGTTAGGGTAGGGCATCGGAAGTGGGTCAGGTTTAGGGATGGGGTTAGGGTTAGGGTTAAGGAATGGGGAGGGATTAGGGTACAATTTAGGGTACGGCAACGCTTAAAGTTTAGCGTACGTGTGAGTGCATGAGTTAGTGTTGGTGTCCTGGTTAAGATTAGGGCACGGGTGAGGTTAAGGCTTCGGGTGAGGGTCAGGGTTAGGATTCGGGTTAGGGTTAGGGTTAAGGAATGCAGAGGGATTAGGCTACAGCTTAGGGTACGACAGTAATTAAGGGTTAGCGATCGTGTGAGGGCAACGGTTAGTGTTAGTGTCCTGGTTAAGATTAGGGCACGGGTGAGGGTAAGGCTTCAGGGGAGGGTCAGGGTTAGGATTCGGGTTAGGGTTAGGGTTAGGGAATGGGGAGGGATTAGGGTACAGTTTAGGGTACGACAACGATTAATGGTTAGCGTACGTGTGAGGGCACAAGTTAGTGTTGGTGTCCTGGTTAAGATTAGGGCACGGGTGAGGGTAAGGTTTCGGGTGAGGGTCAGGGATAGAATTCGGGTTAGGGTTAGGGTTAGGGAATGGGGAGATATTAGGGCACAGTTTAGGGTACCAAAAGGCTTAAGGTTTAGCGTACGTGTGAGGTCACTAGTTAGTGTTAGTGTACTGCTTACGATTAGGGCACAGGTGAGGGTAAGGCCTCGGAAGAGGGTCACGTTAAGGGTTAGGGTTAGGGTTAGGGTTAGGGAATGGGGATTGATTAGGGTACAGGTTAGGGTACGGCAATGGCTTAGGGTTGGCGTACGTTAGAGGGCATGGGTTAGTGTTGATGTACTGGTTAAAATTAGGACACGGGTGAGGGTAAAGTTTCGGGTGAGTGTCATGGTTATGTTTCAGTTTAGGGTTAGAGTTAGGGAATGGAGAGGGATTAGGGTACAGGTTAGGGTACCGCTGCGGTTTAGTGTTAGCGTACGTTTGAGGGCACGAGTTAGTCTTGGTGTCCTGGGTAAGATTAGGGCACGGGTGAGGGTAAGGCTTCGGGTGAGGGTCAGGGTTAGGATTCGGGTTAGGTTTAGGGTTAGGGAATGGAGAGGGATTAGGGTACAGGTTATGGTACGACAATGCTTAAGGGTTAGCGTAAGTGTGAGGGCATGAGTTAGTGTTGGTGTACTGGTTAAGACAATGGCACCGATGAGGGTAAGGCCTCGGAAAAGGGTCACGTTCTTGGTTTCGCTTAGGGTTAGGGTTAGGGAATGGGGAGGGATTAGGGTACAGGATAGGGTACGACAATGCTTAAGGGTTAGCGTACGTTTGAGGGCATGAGTTAGTGTTTGTGTACTGGTTAAGATTAGGGCATTGGTTAGGGTAGGGCATCGGAAGTGGTTCAGGTTTAGGGATTGGGTTAGGGTTAGGGTTAAGGAATGGGGAGGGATTAGGGTACAATTTAGGGTACGGCAACTCTTAAGGTTTAGCGTACGTGTGAGGGCACGAGTTAGTGTTGGTGTCCTGGTTAAGATTAGGGCACGGGTGAGGGTAAGGCTTCGGGTGAGGGTCAGGGTTAGGATTCGGGTTAGGGTTAGGGTTAAGGAATGCAGAGGGATTAGGCTACAGCTTAGGGTACGACAGTGCTTAAGGGTTAGCGTTCGTGTGAGGGCAAGGGTTAGTGTTAGTGTCCTGGTTAAGATTAGGGCACGGGTGAGGGTAAGGCTTCAGGTGAGGGTCAGGGTTAGGATTCGGGTTAGGGTTAGGGTTAGGGAATGGGGAGGGATTAGGGTACAGTTTAGGGTAAGACAACGATTAAGGTTTAGCGTACGTGTGAGGGCACAAATTAGTGTTGGTGTCCTGGTTAAGATTAGGGCACGGGTGAGTGTAAGGTTTCGGGTGAGGGTCAGGGATAGAATTCGGGTTAGGGTTTGGGTTAGGGAATGGGGAGATATTAGGGCACAGTTTAGGGTACCACAACGCTTAAGGTTTAGCGTACGTGTGAGGTCACTAGTTAGTGTTAGTGTACTGCTTACGATTAGGGCACAGGTGAGGGTAAGGCCTCGGAAGAGGGTCACGTTAAGGGTTAGGGTTAGGGTTAAGGTTAGGGAATGGGGATTGATTAGGGTACAGGTTAGGGTACGGCAATGGCTTAGGGTTGGCGTACGTTAGAGGGCATGGGTTAGTGTTGATGTACTGGTTAAAATTAGTACACGGGTGAGGGTAAAGTTTCGGGTGAGTGTCATGGTTAGGTTTCAGGTTAGGGTTAGAGTTAGGGAATGGAGAGGGATTAGGGTACAGGTTAGGGTACCGCTGCGGTTTAGTATTAGCGTACGTTTGAGGGCACGAGTTAGTCTTGGTGTCCTGGTTAAGATTAGGGCACGGGTGAGGGTAAGGCTTCGGGTGAGGGTCAGGGTTAGGATTCGGGTTAGGGTTAGGGTTAGGGAATGGAGAGGGATTAGGGTATAGGTTAGGGTACGACAATGCTTAAGCGTTAGTGTAAGTGTGAGGGCACGAGTTAGTGTTGGTGTACTGGTTAAGACCACGGCACCGATGAGGGTAAGGCCTCGGAAAAGGGTCACGTTCAGGGTTTCGCTTAGGGTTAGGGTTAGGGAATGGGGAGGGATTAGGGTACAGGATAGGGTACGACAATGCTTAAGGGTTAGCGTACGTTTGAGGGCATGAGTTAGTGTTTGTGTACTGGTTAAGATTAGGGCATTGGTTAGGGTAGGGCATCGGAAGTGTGTCAGGTTTAGGGATGGGGTTAGGGTTAGGGTTAAGGAATGGGGAGGGATTAGGGTACAATTTAGGGTACGACAACGCTTAAGGTTTAGCGTACGTGTGAGGGCACGATTTAGTGTTGGTGTCCTGGTTAAGATTAGGGCACGGGTGAGGGTAAGGCTTCGGGTGAGGGTCAGGGTTAGGATTCGGGTTAGGGTTAGGGTTAAGGAATGCAGAGGGATTAGGGTACAGCTTAGGGTACGACAGTGCTTAAGGGTTAGCGTTCGTGTGAGGGCAAGGGTTAGTGTTAGTGTCCTGGTTAAGATTAGGGCACGGGTGAGGGTAAGGCTTCAGGTGAGGGTCAGGGTTAGGATTCGGGTTAGGGTTAGGGTTAGGGAATGGGGAGGGATTAGGGTACAGTTTAGGGTAAGACAACGATTAAGGGTTAGCGTACGTGTGAGGGCACAAATTAGTGTTGGTGTCCTGGTTAAGATTAGGGCACGGGTGAGTGTAAGGTTTCGGGTGAGGGTCAGGGATAGAATTCGGGTTAGGGTTAGGGTTAGGGAATGGGGAGATATTAGGGCACAGTTTATGGTACCACAACGCTTAAGGTTTAGCGTACGTGTGAGGTCACTAGTTAGTGTTAGTGTACTGCTTACGATTAGGGCACAGGTGAGGGTAAGGCCTCGGAAGAGGGTCACGTTAAGGGTTAGGGTTAGGGTTAGGGTTAGGGAATGGGGATTGATTAGGGTACAGGTTAGGGTACGGCAATGGCTTAGGGTTGGCGTACGTTAGAGGGCATGGGTTAGTGTTGATGTACTGGTTAAAATTAGGACACGGGTGAGGGTAAAGTTTCGGGTGAGTGTCATGGTTAGGTTTCAGGTTAGGGTTAGAGTTAGGGAATGGAGAGGGATTAGGGTACAGGTTAGGGTACCGCTGCGGTTTAGTGTTAGCGTACGTTTGAGGGCACGAGTTAGTCTTGGTGTCCTGGTTAAGATTAGGGCACGGGTGAGGGTAAGGCTTCGGGTGAGGGTCAGGGTTAGGATTCGGGTTAGGGTTAGGGTTAGGGAATGGAGAGGGATTAGGGTATAGGTTAGGGTACGACAATGCTTAAGGGTTAGCGTAAGTGTGAGGGCACGAGTTAGTGTTGGTGTACTGGTTAAGACAAGGGCACCGATGAGGGTAAGGCCTCGGAAAAGGGTCACGTTCAGGGTTTCTCTTAGGGTTAGGGTTAGGGAATGGGGAGGGATTAGGGTACAGGATAGGGTACAACAATGCTTAAGGGTTAGCGTACGTTTGAGGGCATGAGTTAGTGTTTGTGTACTGGTTAAGTTTAGGGCATTGGTTAGGGTAGGGCATCGTAGGTGGGTCAGGTTTAGGGATGGGCTTAGGGTTAGGGTTAAGGAATGGGGAGGGATTAGGGTACAATTTAGGGTACGACAACGCTTAAGGTTTAGTGTACGTGTGAGGGCACGAGTTAGAGCTGGTGTCCTGGTTAAGATTAGGGCACGGGTGAGGGTAAGGCTTCGGGTGAGGGTCAGGGTTAGAATTCGGGTTAGGGTTAGGGTTAAGGAATGCAGAGGGATTAGGGTACAGCTTAGGGTACGACAGTGCTTAAGGGTTAGCGTTCCTGTGAGGGCAAGGGTTAGAGTTAGTGTCCTGGTTAAGATTAGGGCACGGGTGAGGGTAAGGCTTCAGGTGAGGGTCAGGGTTAGGATTCGGGTTAGGGTTAGGGTTAGGGAATGGGGAGGGATTAGGGTACAGTTTAGGGTACGACAACGATTAAGGGTTAGCCTACGTGTGAGGGCACAAGTTAGTGTTGGTGTCCTGGTTAAGATTAGGGCACGGGTGAGGGTAAGGTTTCGGGTGAGGGTCAGGGATAGAATTCGGGTTAGAGTTAGGGTTAGGGAATGGGGAGATATTAGGGCACAGTTTAGGGTACCACAACGCTTAAGGTTTAGCGTACGTGTGAGGTCACTAGTTAGTGTTAGTGTACTGCTTACGATTAGGGCACGGGTGAGGGTAAGGCCTCGGAAGAGGGTCATGTTAAGGGTTAGGGTTAGGGTTAGGGTTAGGGAATGGGGATTGATTAGGGTACAGGTTAGGGTATGGCAATGGCTTAGGGCTGGCGTACATTAGAGGGCATGGGTTAGTGTTGATGTACTGGTTAAAATTAGGACACGGGTGAGGGTAAAGTTTCGGGTGAGTGTCATGGTTAGGTTTCAGGTTAGGGTTAGGGTTAGGGAATGGAGAGGGATTATGGTACAGGTTAGGGTACCGCTGCGGTTTAGTGTTAGCGTACGTTTGAGGGCACGAGTTAGTCTTGGTGTCCTGGTTAAGATTAGGGCACGGGTGAGGGTAAGGCTTCGGGTGAGGGTCAGGGTTAGGATTCAGGTTAGGGTTAGGGTTAGGGAATGGAGAGGGATTAGGGTACAGGTTAGGGTACGACAATGCTTAAGCGTTAGCGTAAGTGTGAGGGCACGAGATAGTGTTGGTGTACTGGTTAAGACAACGGCACCGATGAGGGTAAGACCTCGGAAAAGGGTCACGTTCAGGGTTTCGCTTAGGGTTAGGGTTAGGGAATGGGGAGGGATTAGGATACAGGATAGGGTACGACAATGCTTAAGGGTTAGCGTACGTTTGAGGGCATGAGTTAGTGTTTGTGTACTGGTTAAGTTTAGGGCATTGGTTAGGGTAGGGCATCGTAGGTGGGTCAGGTTTAGGGATGGGCTTAGGGTTAGGGTTAAGGAATGGGGAGGGATTAGGGTACAATTTAGGGTACGACAACGCTTAAGGTTTAGTGTACGTGTGAGGGCACGTGTTAGAGTTGGTGTCCTGGTTAAGATTAGGGCACGGGTGAGGGTAAGGCTTCGGGTGAGGGTCAGGGTTAGTATTCGGGTTAGGGTTAGGGTTAAGGAATGCAGAGGGATTAGGGTACAGCTTAGGGTACGACAGTGCTTAAGGGTTAGCGTTCCTGTGAGGGCAAGGGTTAGTGTTAGTGTCCTGGTTAAGATTAGGGCACGGGTGAGGGTAAGGCTTCAGGTGAGGGTCAGGGTTAAGATTCGGGTTAGGGTTAGGGTTAGGGAATGGGGAGGGATTAGGGTACAGTTTAGGGTACGACAACGATTAAGGGTTAGCCTACGTGTGAGGGCACAAGTTAGTGTTGGTGTCCTGGTTAAGATTAGGGCACGGGTGAGGGTAAGGTTTCGGGTGAGGGTCAGGGATAGAATTCGGGTTAGGTTTAGTGTTAGGGAATGGCGAGATATTAGGGCACAGTTTAGGGTAGCACAACGCTTAAGGTTTAGCGTACGTGTGAGGTCACTAGTTAGTGTTAGTGTACTGCTTACGATTAGGGCACGGGTGAGGGTAAGGCCTTGGAAGAGGGTCACGTTAAGGGTTAGGGTTAGGGTTAGGGTTAGGGAATGGGGATTGATTAGGGTACAGGTTACGGTACGGCAATGGCTTAGGGTTGGCGTACGTTAGAGGGCATGGGTTAGTGTTGATGTACTGGTTAAAATTAGGACACGGGTGAGGGTAAAGTTTCGGGTGAGTGTCATTGTTAGGTTTCAGGTTAGGGTTAGAGTTAGGGAATGGAGAGGGATTAGGGTACAGGTTAGGGTACCGCTGCGGTTTAGTATTAGCGTACGTTTGAGGGCACGAGTTAGTCTTGGTGTCCTGGTTAAGATTAGGGCACGGGTGAGGGTAAGGCTTCGGGTGAGGGTCAGGGTTAGGATTCGGGTTAGGGTTAGGGTTAGGGAATGGAGAGGGATTAGGGTATAGGTTAGGGTACGACAATGCTTAAGCGTTAGTGTAAGTGTGAGGGCACGAGTTAGTGTTGGTGTACTGGTTAAGACCACGGCACCGATGAGGGTAAGGCCTCGGAAAAGGGTCACGTTCAGGGTTTCGCTTAGGGTTAGGGTTAGGGAATGGGGAGGGATTAGGGTACAGGATAGGGTACGACAATGCTTAAGGGTTAGCGTACGTTTGAGGGCATGAGTTAGTGTTTGTGTACTGGTTAAGATTAGGGCATTGGTTAGGGTAGGGCATCGGAAGTGTGTCAGGTTTAGGGATGGGGTTAGGGTTAGGGTTAAGGAATGGGGAGGGATTAGGGTACAATTTAGGGTACGACAACGCTTAAGGTTTAGCGTACGTGTGAGGGCACGATTTAGTGTTGGTGTCCTGGTTAAGATTAGGGCACGGGTGAGGGTAAGGCTTCGGGTGAGGGTCAGGGTTAGGATTCGGGTTAGGGTTAGGGTTAAGGAATGCAGAGGGATTAGGGTACAGCTTAGGGTACGACAGTGCTTAAGGGTTAGCGTTCGTGTGAGGGCAAGGGTTAGTGTTAGTGTCCTGGTTAAGATTAGGGCACGGGTGAGGGTAAGGCTTCAGGTGAGGGTCAGGGTTAGGATTCGGGTTAGGGTTAGGGTTAGGGAATGGGGAGGGATTAGGGTACAGTTTAGGGTAAGACAACGATTAAGGGTTAGCGTACGTGTGAGGGCACAAATTAGTGTTGGTGTCCTGGTTAAGATTAGGGCACGGGTGAGTGTAAGGTTTCGGGTGAGGGTCAGGGATAGAATTCGGGTTAGGGTTAGGGTTAGGGAATGGGGAGATATTAGGGCACAGTTTATGGTACCACAACGCTTAAGGTTTAGCGTACGTGTGAGGTCACTAGTTAGTGTTAGTGTACTGCTTACGATTAGGGCACAGGTGAGGGTAAGGCCTCGGAAGAGGGTCACGTTAAGGGTTAGGGTTAGGGTTAGGGTTAGGGAATGGGGATTGATTAGGGTACAGGTTAGGGTACGGCAATGGCTTAGGGTTGGCGTACGTTAGAGGGCATGGGTTAGTGTTGATGTACTGGTTAAAATTAGGACACGGGTGAGGGTAAAGTTTCGGGTGAGTGTCATGGTTAGGTTTCAGGTTAGGGTTAGAGTTAGGGAATGGAGAGGGATTAGGGTACAGGTTAGGGTACCGCTGCGGTTTAGTGTTAGCGTACGTTTGAGGGCACGAGTTAGTCTTGGTGTCCTGGTTAAGATTAGGGCACGGGTGAGGGTAAGGCTTCGGGTGAGGGTCAGGGTTAGGATTCGGGTTAGGGTTAGGGTTAGGGAATGGAGAGGGATTAGGGTACAGGTTAGGGTACGACAATGCTTAAGGGTTAGCGTAAGTGTGAGGGCACGAGTTAGTGTTGGTGTACTGGTTAAGACAAGGGCACCGATGAGGGTAAGGCCTCGGAAAAGGGTCACGTTCAGGGTTTCTCTTAGGGTTAGGGTTAGGGAATGGGGAGGGATTAGGGTACAGGATAGGGTACAACAATGCTTAAGGGTTAGCGTACGTTTGAGGGCATGAGTTAGTGTTTGTGTACTGGTTAAGTTTAGGGCATTGGTTAGGGTAGGGCATCGTAGGTGGGTCAGGTTTAGGGATGGGCTTAGGGTTAGGGTTAAGGAATGGGGAGGGATTAGGGTACAATTTAGGGTACGACAACGCTTAAGGTTTAGTGTACGTGTGAGGGCACGAGTTAGAGCTGGTGTCCTGGTTAAGATTAGGGCACGGGTGAGGGTAAGGCTTCGGGTGAGGGTCAGGGTTAGAATTCGGGTTAGGGTTAGGGTTAAGGAATGCAGAGGGATTAGGGTACAGCTTAGGGTACGACAGTGCTTAAGGGTTAGCGTTCCTGTGAGGGCAAGGGTTAGAGTTAGTGTCCTGGTTAAGATTAGGGCACGGGTGAGGGTAAGGCTTCAGGTGAGGGTCAGGGTTAGGATTCGGGTTAGGGTTAGGGTTAGGGAATGGGGAGGGATTAGGGTACAGTTTAGGGTACGACAACGATTAAGGGTTAGCCTACGTGTGAGGGCACAAGTTAGTGTTGGTGTCCTGGTTAAGATTAGGGCACGGGTGAGGGTAAGGTTTCGGGTGAGGGTCAGGGATAGAATTCGGGTTAGAGTTAGGGTTAGGGAATGGGGAGATATTAGGGCACAGTTTAGGGTACCACAACGCTTAAGGTTTAGCGTACGTGTGAGGTCACTAGTTAGTGTTAGTGTACTGCTTACGATTAGGGCACGGGTGAGGGTAAGGCCTCGGAAGAGGGTCATGTTAAGGGTTAGGGTTAGGGTTAGGGTTAGGGAATGGGGATTGATTAGGGTACAGGTTAGGGTATGGCAATGGCTTAGGGCTGGCGTACATTAGAGGGCATGGGTTAGTGTTGATGTACTGGTTAAAATTAGGACACGGGTGAGGGTAAAGTTTCGGGTGAGTGTCATGGTTAGGTTTCAGGTTAGGGTTAGGGTTAGGGAATGGAGAGGGATTATGGTACAGGTTAGGGTACCGCTGCGGTTTAGTGTTAGCGTACGTTTGAGGGCACGAGTTAGTCTTGGTGTCCTGGTTAAGATTAGGGCACGGGTGAGGGTAAGGCTTCGGGTGAGGGTCAGGGTTAGGATTCAGGTTAGGGTTAGGGTTAGGGAATGGAGAGGGATTAGGGTACAGGTTAGGGTACGACAATGCTTAAGCGTTAGCGTAAGTGTGAGGGCACGAGATAGTGTTGGTGTACTGGTTAAGACAACGGCACCGATGAGGGTAAGACCTCGGAAAAGGGTCACGTTCAGGGTTTCGCTTAGGGTTAGGGTTAGGGAATGGGGAGGGATTAGGATACAGGATAGGGTACGACAATGCTTAAGGGTTAGCGTACGTTTGAGGGCATGAGTTAGTGTTTGTGTACTGGTTAAGTTTAGGGCATTGGTTAGGGTAGGGCATCGTAGGTGGGTCAGGTTTAGGGATGGGCTTAGGGTTAGGGTTAAGGAATGGGGAGGGATTAGGGTACAATTTAGGGTACGACAACGCTTAAGGTTTAGTGTACGTGTGAGGGCACGTGTTAGAGTTGGTGTCCTGGTTAAGATTAGGGCACGGGTGAGGGTAAGGCTTCGGGTGAGGGTCAGGGTTAGTATTCGGGTTAGGGTTAGGGTTAAGGAATGCAGAGGGATTAGGGTACAGCTTAGGGTACGACAGTGCTTAAGGGTTAGCGTTCCTGTGAGGGCAAGGGTTAGTGTTAGTGTCCTGGTTAAGATTAGGGCACGGGTGAGGGTAAGGCTTCAGGTGAGGGTCAGGGTTAAGATTCGGGTTAGGGTTAGGGTTAGGGAATGGGGAGGGATTAGGGTACAGTTTAGGGTACGACAACGATTAAGGGTTAGCCTACGTGTGAGGGCACAAGTTAGTGTTGGTGTCCTGGTTAAGATTAGGGCACGGGTGAGGGTAAGGTTTCGGGTGAGGGTCAGGGATAGAATTCGGGTTAGGTTTAGTGTTAGGGAATGGCGAGATATTAGGGCACAGTTTAGGGTAGCACAACGCTTAAGGTTTAGCGTACGTGTGAGGTCACTAGTTAGTGTTAGTGTACTGCTTACGATTAGGGCACGGGTGAGGGTAAGGCCTTGGAAGAGGGTCACGTTAAGGGTTAGGGTTAGGGTTAGGGTTAGGGAATGGGGATTGATTAGGGTACAGGTTACGGTACGGCAATGGCTTAGGGTTGGCGTACGTTAGAGGGCATGGGTTAGTGTTGATGTACTGGTTAAAATTAGGACACGGGTGAGGGTAAAGTTTCGGGTGAGTGTCATTGTTAGGTTTCAGGTTAGGGTTAGGGTTAGGGAATGGAGAGGGATTAGGGTACAGGTTAGGGTACCGCTGTGGTTTAGTGTTAGCGTACGTTTGAGGGCACGAGTTAGTCTTGGTGTCCTGGTTAAGATTAGGGCACGGGTGAGGGTAAGGCTTCGGGTGAGGGTCAGGGTTAGGATTCGGGTTAGGGTTAGGGTTAGGGAATGGAGAGGGATTAGGGTACAGGTTAGGGTACGACAATGCTTAAGCGTTAGCTTAAGTGTGAGGGCACGAGTTAGTGTTGGTGTACTGGTTAAGACAACGGCACCGATGAGGGTAAGGCCTCGGAAAAGGGTCACGTTCAGGGTTTCGCTTAGGGTTAGGGTTAGGGAATGGGGAGGGATTAGGATACAGGATAGGGTACGACAATGCTTAAGGGTTAGCGTACGTTTGAGGGCATGAGTTAGTGTTTGTGTACTGGTTAAGTTTAGGGCATTGGTTAGGGTAGGGCATCGTAGGTGGGTCAGGTTTAGGGATGGGCTTAGGGTTAGGGTTAAGGAATGGGGAGGGATTAGGGTACAATTTAGGGTACGACAACGTTTAAGGTTTAGTGTACGTGTGAGGGCACGAGTTAGAGTTGGTGTCCTGGTTAAGATTAGGGCACGGGTGAGGGTAAGGCTTCGGGTGAGGGTCAGGGTTAGTATTCGGGTTAGGGTTCGGGTTAAGGAATGCAGAGGGATTAGGGTACAGCTTAGGGTACGACAGTGCTTAAGGGTTAGCGTTCCTGTGAGGGCAAGGGTTAGTGTTAGTGTCCTGGTTAAGATTAGGGCACGGGTGAGGGTAAGGCTTCAGGTGAGGGTCAGGGTTAGGATTCGGGTTAGGGTTAGTGTTAGGGAATGGGGAGGGATTAGGGTACAGTTTAGGGTACGACAACGATTAAGGGTTAGCGTACGTGTGAGGGCACAAGTTAGTGTTGGTGTCCTGGTTAAGATTAGGGCACGGGTGAGGGTAAGGTTTCGGGTGAGGGTCAGGGATAGAATTCGGGTTAGAGTTAGGGTTAGGGAATGGGGAGATATTAGGGAACAGTTTAGGGTACCACAACGCTTAAGGTTTAGCGTACGTGTGAGGTCACTAGTTAGTGTTAGTGTACTGCTTACGATTAGGGCACGGGTGAGGGTAAGGCCTCGGAAGAGGGTCATGATAAGGGTTAGGGTTAGGGTTAGGGTTAGGGAATGGGGATTGATTAGGGTACAGGTTAGGGTATGGCAATGGCTTAGGGTTGGCGTACATTAGAGGGCATGGGTTAGTGTTGATGTACTGGTTAAAATTAGGACACGGGTGAGGGTAAAGTTTCGGGTGAGTGTCATTGTTAGGTTTCAGGTTAGGGTTAGGGTTAGGGAATGGAGAGGGATTATGGTACAGGTTAGGGTACCGCTGCGGTTTAGTGTTAGCGTACGTTTGAGGGCACGAGTTAGTCTTGGTGTCCTGGTTAAGATTAGGGCACGGGTGAGGGTAAGGCTTCGGGTGAGGGTCAGGGTTAGGATTCGGGTTAGGGTTAGGGTTAGGGAATGGAGAGGGATTAGGGTACAGGTTAGGGTACGACAATGCTTAAGGGTTAGCGTAAGTGTGAGGGAACGAGTTAGTGTTGGCATACTGGTTAAGACAACGGCACCGATGAGGGTAAGGCCTCGGAAAAGGGTCACGTTCAGGGTTTCGCTTAGGGTTAGGGTTAGGGAATGGGGAGGGATTAGGGTACAGGATAGGGTACGACAATGCTTAAGGGTTAGCGTACGTTTGGGGCATGAGTTAGTGTTTGTGTACTGGTTAAGATTAGGGCATTGGTTAGGGTAGGGCATCGGAAGAGGGTCAGGTTTAGGGATGGGGCTAGGGTTAGGGTTAAGGAATGGGGAGGGATTAGGGTACAATTTAGGGTACGACAACGCTTAAGGTTTAGCGTACGTGTGAGGGCACGAGTTAGTGTTTGTGTCCTGGTTAAGATTAGGGCACGGGTGAGGGTAAGGCTTCGGGTGAGGGTCAGGGTTAGGATTCAGGTAAGGCTTAGGGTTAAGGAATGCAGAGGGATTAGGTTACAGCTTAGGGTACGACAGTGCTTAAGGGATAGCGTTCGTGTGAGGGCAAGGGTTAGTGTTAGTGTCCTGGTTAAGATTAGGGCACGGGTGAGGGTAAGGCTTCAGGTGAGGGTCAGGGTTAGGATTCGGGTTAGGGTTAGGGTTAGGGAATGGGGAGGGATTAGGGTACAGTTTAGGATACGACAACGATTAAGGGTTAGCGTACGTGTGAGGGCACAAGTTAGTGTTGGTGTCCTGGTTAAGATTAGGGCATGGGTGAGGGTAAGGTTTCGGGTGAGGGTCAGGGATCGAATTCGGGTTAGGGTTAAGGTTAAGGAATGGGGAGATATTAGGGCACAGTTTAGGGTAGCACAACACTTAAGTTTTAGCGTACGTGTGAGGTCACTAGTTAGTTTTAGTGTACTGCTTACGATTAGGGCACGGGTGAGGGTAGGGCCTCGGAAGAGGGTCACGTTAAGGGTTAGGGTTTGGGTTAGGGTTAGGGAATGGGGATTGATTAGGGTACAGGTTAGGGTACGGCAATGGCTTAGGGTTAGCGTACGTTAGAGGGCATGGGTTAGTGTTGATGTACTGGTTAAAATTAGGACAGGGGTGAGGGTAAAGTTTAGGGTGAGTGTCATGGTTAGGTTTCAGGTTAGGGTTAGGGTTAGGGAATGGAGAGGGATTAGGGTACAGGTTAGGGTACGACAATGCTTAAGGGTTAGCGTAAGTGTGAGGGCACGAGTTAGTGTTGGTTTACTGGTTAAGACAAGGGCACCGATTAGGGTGAGGCCTCGGAAAAGTGTCACGTTCAGGGTTTCGGTTAGGGTTAGGGTTAGGGAATGGGGAGGGATTAGTGTACAGGATAAGGTACGACAATGCTTAAGGGTTAGCGTACGTTTGAGGGCATAAGCTAGTGTTTGTGTACTGGTTAAGATTAGGGCATTGGTTAGGGTAGGGCATCGGAAGTGGGTCAGGTTTAGGGATGGGGTTAGGGTTAGGGTTAAGGAATGGGGAGGGATTAGGGTACAATTTAGGGTACGACAACGCTTAAGGTTTAGCGTACGTGTGAGGGCACGAGTTAGTGTTTGTGTCCTGGTTAAGATTAGGGCACGGGTGAGGGTAAGGCTTCGGGTGATGGTCAGGGTTAGGATTCGGGTTAGGGTTAGCTTTAAGGAATGCAGAGGGATTACGGTACAGCTTAGGGTACGACAGTGCTTAAGGTTTAGCGTTCGTGTGAGGGCAAGGGTTAGTGTTAGTGTCCTGGTTAAGATTAGGGCACGGGTGAGGGTAAGGCTTCAGGTGAGGGTCAGGGTTAGGATTCGGGTTAGGGTTAGGGTTAGGGAATGGGGAGGGATTAGGGTACAGTTTAGGGTACGACAACGATTAAGGGTTAGCGTACGTGTGAGGGAACAAGTTAGTGTTGGTGTCCTGGTTAAGATTAGGGCACGGGTGAGGGTAAGGTTTCGGGTGAGGGTCAAGGATAGAATTCGGGTTAGGTTTAGTGTTAGGGAATGGCGAGATATTAGGGCACAGTTTAGGGTAGCACAACGCTTAAGGTTTAGCGTACGTGTGAGGTCACTAGTTAGTGTTAGTGTACTGCTTACGATTAGGGAACGGGTGAGGGTAAGGCCTTGGAAGAGGGTCACGTTAAGGGTTAGGGTTAGGGTTAGGTTTAGGGAATGGGGATTGATTAGGGTACAGGTTACGGTACGGCAATGGCTTAGGGTTGGCGTACGTTAGAGGGCATGGGTTAGTGTTGATGTACTGGTTAAAATTAGGACACGGGTGAGGGTAAAGTTTCGGGTGAGTGTCATTGTTAGGTTTCAGGTTAGGGTTAGGGTTAGGGAATGGAGAGGGATTAGGGTACAGGTTAGGGTACCGCTGTGGTTTAGTGTTAGCGTACGTTTGAGGGCACGAGTTAGTCTTGGTGTCCTGGTTAAGATTAGGGCACGGGTGAGGGTAAGGCTTCGGGTGAGGGTCAGGGTTAGGATTCGGGTTAGGGTTAGGGTTAGGGAATGGAGAGGGATTAGGGTACAGGTTAGGGTACGACAATGCTTAAGCGTTAGCGTAAGTGTGAGGGCACGAGTTAGTGTTGGTGTACTGGTTAAGACAACGGCACCGATGAGGGTAAGGCCTCGGAAAAGGGTCACGTTCAGGGTTTCGCTTAGGGTTAGGGTTAGGGAATGGGGAGGGATTAGGATACAGGATAGGGTACGACAATGCTTAAGGGTTAGCGTACGTTTGAGGGCATGAGTTAGTGTTTGTGTACTGGTTAAGTTTAGGGCATTGGTTAGGGTAGGGCATCGTAGGTGGGTCAGGTTTAGGGATGGGCTTAGGGTTAGGGTTAAGGAATGGGGAGGGATTAGGGTACAATTTAGGGTACGACAACGCTTAAGGTTTAGTGTACGTGTGAGGGCACGAGTTAGAGTTGGTGTCCTGGTTAAGATTAGGGCACGGGTGAGGGTAAGGCTTCGGGTGAGGGTCAGGGTTAGTATTCGGGTTAGGGTTAGGGTTAAGGAATGCAGAGGGATTAGGGTACAGCTTAGGGTACGACAGTGCTTAAGGGTTAGCGTTCCTGTGAGGGCAAGGGTTAGTGTTAGTGTCCTGGTTAAGATTAGGGCACGGGTGAGGGTAAGGCTTCAGGTGAGGGTCAGGGTTAGGATTCGGGTTAGGGTTAGGGTTAGGGAATGGGGAGGGATTAGGGTACAGTTTAGGGTACGACAACGATTAAGGGTTAGCCTACGTGTGAGGGCACAAGTTAGTGTTGGTGTCCTGGTTAAGATTAGGGCACGGGTGAGGGTAAGGTTTCGGGTGAGGGTCAGGGATAGAATTCGGGTTAGAGTTAGGGTTAGGGAATGGGGAGATATTAGGGCACAGTTTAGGGTACCACAACGCTTAAGGTTTAGCGTACGTGTGAGGTCACTAGTTAGTGTTAGTGTACTGCTTACGATTAGGGCACGGGTGAGGGTAAGGCCTCGGAAGAGGGTCATGTTAAGGGTTAGGGTTAGGGTTAGGGTTAGGGAATGGGGATTGATTAGGGTACAGGTTAGGGTATGGCAATGGCTTAGGGTTGGCGTACATTAGAGGGCATGGGTTAGTGTTGATGTACTGGTTAAAATTAGGACACGGGTGACGGTAAAGTTTCGGGTGAGTGTCATGGTTAGGTTTCAGGTTAGGGTTAGGGTTAGGGAATGGAGAGGGATTCTGGTACAGGTTATGGTACCGCTGCGGTTTAGTGTTAGCGTACGTTTGAGGGCACGAGTTAGTCTTGGTGTCCTGGTTAAGATTAGGGCACGGGTGAGGGTAAGGCTTCGGGTGAGGGTCAGGGTTAGGATTCGGGTTAGGGTTAGGGTTAGGGAATGGAGAGGGATTAGGGTACAGGTTAGGGTACGACAATGCTTAAGGGTTAGCGTAAGTGTGAGGGAACGAGTTAGTGTTGGTATACTGGTTAAGACAACGGCACCGATGAGGGTAAGGCCTCGGAAAAGGGTCACGTTCAGGGTTTCGCTTAGGGTTAGGGTTAGGGAATGGGGAGGGATTAGGGTACAGGATAGGGTACGACAATGCTTAAGGGTTAGCGTACGTTTGGGGCATGAGTTAGTGTTTGTGTACTGGTTAAGATTAGGGCATTGGTTAGGGTAGGGCATCGGAAGTGGGTCAGGTTTAGGGATGGGGCTAGGGTTAGGGTTAAGGAATGGGGAGGGATTAGGGTACAATTTAGGGTACGACAACGCTTAAGGTTTAGCGTACGTGTGAGGGCACGAGTTAGTGTTTGTGTCCTGGTTAAGATTAGGGCACGGGTGAGGGTAAGGCTTCGGGTGATGGTCAGGGTTAGGATTCGGGTTAGGGTTAGCTTTAAGGAATGCAGAGGGATTACGGTACAGCTTAGGGTACGACAGTGCTTAAGGTTTAGCGTTCGTGTGAGGGCAAGGGTTAGTGTTAGTGTCCTGGTTAAGATTAGGGCACGGGTGAGGGTAAGGCTTCAGGTGAGGGTCAGGGTTAGGATTCGGGTTAGGGTTAGGGTTAGGGAATGGGGAGGGATTAGGGTACAGTTTAGGGTACGACAACGATTAAGGGTTAGCGTACGTGTGAGGGAACAAGTTAGTGTTGGTGTCCTGGTTAAGATTAGGGCACGGGTGAGGGTAAGGTTTCGGGTGAGGGTCAGGGATAGAATTCGGGTTAGGTTTAGTGTTAGGGAATAGCGAGATATTAGGGCACAGTTTAGGGTAGCACAACGCTTAAGGTTTAGCGTACGTGTGAGGTCACTAGTTAGTGTTAGTGTACTGCTTACGATTAGGGCACGGGTGAGGGTAAGGCCTTGGAAGAGGGTCACGTTAAGGGTTAGGGTTAGGGTTAGGGTTAGGGAATGGGGATTGATTAGGGTACAGGTTACGGTACGGCAATGGCTTAGGGTTGGCGTACGTTAGAGGGCATGGGTTAGTGTTGATGTACTGGTTAAAATTAGGACACGGGTGAGGGTAAAGTTTCGGGTGAGTGTCATTGTTAGGTTTCAGGTTAGGGTTAGGGTTATGGAATGGAGAGGGATTAGGGTACAGGTTAGGGTACGACAATGCTTAAGCGTTAGCGTAAGTGTGAGGGCACGAGTTAGTGTTGGTGTACTGGTTAAGACAACGGCACCGATGAGGGTAAGGCCTCGGAAAAGGGTCACGTTCAGGGTGTCGCTTAGGGTTAGGGTTAGGGAATGGGGAGGGATTAGGATACAGGATAGGGTACGACAATGCTTAAGGGTTAGCGTACGTTTGAGGGCATGAGTTAGTGTTTGTGTACTGGTTAAGTTTAGGGCATTGGTTAGGGTAGGGCATCGTAGGTGGGTCAGGTTTAGGGATGGGCTTAGGGTTAGGGTTAAGGAATGGGGAGGGATTAGGGTACAATTTAGGGTACGACAACGCTTAAGGTTTAGTGTACGTGTGAGGGCACGAGTTAGAGTTGGTGTCCTGGTTAAGATTAGGGCACGGGTGAGGGTAAGGCTTCGGGTGAGGGTCAGGGTTAGTATTCGGGTTAGGGTTAGGGTTAAGGAATGCAGAGGGATTAGGGTACAGCTTAGGGTACGACAGTGCTTAAGGGTTAGCGTTCCTGTGAGGGCAAGGGTTAGTGTTAGTGTCCTGGTTAAGATTAGGGCACGGGTGAGGGTAAGGCTTCAGGTGAGGGTCAGGGTTAGGATTCGGGTTAGGGTTAGTGTTAGGGAATGGGGAGGGATTAGGGTACAGTTTAGGGTACGACAACGATTAAGGGTTAGCGTACGTGTGAGGGCACAAGTTAGTGTTGGTGTCCTGGTTAAGATTAGGGCACGGGTGAGGGTAAGGTTTCGGGTGAGGGTCAGGGATAGAATTCGGGTTAGAGTTAGGGTTAGGGAATGGGGAGATATTAGGCAACAGTTTAGGGTACCACAACGCTTAAGGTTTAGCGTACGTGTGAGGTCACTAGTTAGTGTTAGTGTACTGCTTACGATTAGGGCACGGGTGAGGGTAAGGCCTCGGAAGAGGGTCATGTTAAGGGTTAGGGTTAGGGTTAGGGTTAGGGAATGGGGATTGATTAGGGTACAGGTTAGGGTATGGCAATGGCTTAGGGTTGGCGTACATTAGAGGGCATGGGTTAGTGTTGATGTACTGGTTAAAATTAGGACACGGGTGAGGGTAATGTTTCGGGTGAGTGTCATGGTTAGGTTTAAGGTTAGGGTTAGGGTTAGGGAATGGAGAGGGATTATGGTACAGGTTAGGGTACCGCTGCGGTTTAGTGTTAGCGTACGTTTGAGGGCACGAGTTAGTCTTGGTGTCCTGGTTAAGATTAGGGCACGGGTGAGGGTAAGGCTTCGGGTGAGGGTCAGGGTTAGGATTCGGGTTAGGGTTAGGGTTAGGGAATGGAGAGGGATTAGGGTACAGGTTAGGGTATGACAATGCTTAAGGGTTACCATACGTTTGGGGCATGAGTTAGTGTTTGTGTACTGGTTAAGATTAGGGCATTGGTTAGGGTAGGGCATCGGAAGAGGGTCAGGTTTAGGGATGGGGCTAGGGTTAGGGTTAAGGAATGGGGAGTTATTAGGGTACAATTTAGGGTACGACAACGCTTAAGGTTTAGCGTACGTGTGAGGGCACGAGTTAGTGTTTGTGTCCTGGTTAAGATTAGGGCACGGGTGAGGGTAAGGCTTCGGGTGATGGTCAGGGTTAGGATTCGGGTTAGGGTTAGCTTTAAGGAATGCAGAGGGATTACGGTACAGCTTAGGGTACGACAGTGCTTAAGGTTTAGCGTTCGTGTGAGGGCAAGGGTTAGTGTTAGTGTCCTGGTTAAGATTAGGGCACGGGTGAGGGTAAGGCTTCAGGTGAGGGTCAGGGTTAGGATTCGGGTTAGGGTTAGGGTTAGGGAATGGGGAGGGATTAGGGTACAGTTTAGGGTACGACAACGATTAAAGGTTAGCGTACGTGTGAGGGCACAAGTTAGTGTTGGTGTCCTGGTTAAGATTAGGGCACGGGTGAGGGTAAGGTTTCGGGTGAGGGTCAGGGATAGAATTCGGGTTAGGTTTAGTGTTAGGGAATGGCGAGATATTAGGGCACAGTTTAGGGTAGCACAACGCTTAAGGTTTAGCGTACGTGTGAGGTCACTAGTTAGTGTTAGTGTACTGCTTACGATTAGGGCACGGGTGAGGGTAAGGCCTTGGAAGAGGGTCACGTTAAGGGTTAGGGTTAGGGTTAGGGTTAGGGAATGGGGATTGTTTAGGGTACAGGTTACGGTACGGCAATGGCTTAGGGTTGGCGTACGTTAGAGGGCATGGGTTAGTGTTGATGTACTGGTTAAAATTAGGACACGGGTGAGGGTAAAGTTTCGGGTGAGTGTCATTGTTAGGTTTCAGGTTAGGGTTAGGGTTAGGGAATGGAGAGGGATTAGGGTACAGGTTAGGGTACCTCTGTGGTTTAGTGTTAGCGTACGTTTGAGGGCACGAGTTAGTCTTGGTGTCCTGGTTAAGATTAGGGCACGGGTGAGGGTAAGGCTTCGGGTGAGGGTCAGGGTTAGGATTCGGGTTAGGGTTAGGGTTAGGGAATGGAGAGGGATTAGGGTACAGGTTAGGGTACGACAATGCTTAAGGGTTAGCGGAAGTGTGAGGGCACGAGTTAGTGTTGGTGTACTGGTTAAGACAACGGCACCGATGAGGGTAAGGCCTCGGAAAAGGGTCACGTTCAGGGTTTCGCTTAGGGTTAGGGTTAGGGAATGGGGAGGGATTAGGATACAGGATAGGGTACGACAATGCTTAAGGGTTAGCGTACGTTTGAGGGCATGAGTTAGTGTTTGTGTACTGGTTAAGTTTAGGGCATTGGTTATGGTAGGGCATCGTAGGTGGGTCAGGTTTAGGGATGGGCTTAGGGTTAGGGTTAAGGAATGGGGAAGGATTAGGGTGCAATTTAGGGTACGACAACGCTTAAGGTTTAGTGTACGTGTGAGGGCACGAGTTAGAGTTGGTGTCCTGGTTAAGATTAGGGCACGGGTGAGGGTAAGGCTTCGGGTGAGGGTCAGGGTTAGTATTCGGGTTAGGGTTAGCTTTAAGGAATGCAGAGGGATTACGGTACAGCTTAGGGTACGACAGTGCTTAAGGGATAGCGTTCGTGTGAGGGCAAGGGTTAGTGTTAGTGTCCTGGTTAAGATTAGGGCACGTGTGAGGGTAAGGCTTCAGGTGAGGGTCAGGGTTAGGATTCGGGTTAGGGTTAGGGTTAGGGAATGGGGAGGGATTAGGGTACAGTTTAGGATACGACAACGATTAAGGGTTAGCGTACGTGTGAGGGCACAAGTTAGTGTTGGTGTCCTGGTTAAGATTAGGGCACGGGTGAGGGTAAGGTTTCGGGTGAGGGTCAGGGATAGAATTCGGGTTAGGGTTAAGGTTAAGGAATGGGGAGATATTAGGGCACAGTTTAGGGTAGCACAACGCTTAAGTTTTAGCGTACGTGTGAGGTCACTAGTTAGTTTTAGTGTACTGCTTACGATTAGGGCACGGGTGAGGGTAAGGCCTCGGAAGAGGGTCACGTTAAGGGTTAGGGTTAGGGTTAGGGTTAGGGAATGGGGATTGATTAGGGTACAGGTTAGGGTACGGCAATGGCTTAGGGTTGGCGTAGGTTAGAGGGCATGGGTTAGTGTTGATGTACTTGTTAAAATTAGGACACGGGTGAGGGTAAAGTTTCGGGTGAGTGTCATGGTTAGGTTTCAGGTTAGGGTTAGGGTTAGGGAATGGAGAGGGATTAGGGTACAGTTTAGGGTACCGCTGCGGTTTAGTGTTAGCGAACGTTTGAGGGCACGAGTTAGTCTTGGTGTCCTGGTTAAGATTAGGGCACGGGTGAGGGTAAGGCTTCGGGTGAGGGTCAGGGTTAGGATTCGGGTTAGGGTTAGGGTTAGGGAATGGAGAGGGATTAGGGTACAGGATAGCGTACGACAATGCTTAAGGGTTAGCGTAAGTGTGAGGGCACAAGTTAGTGTTGGTGTACTGGTTAAGAAAACGGAACCGATGAGGGTAAGGCCTCGGAAAAGGGTCACGTTCAGGGTTTCGCTTAGGGTTAGGGTTAGGGAATGGGTAGGGATTAGGGTACAGGATAGGGTACGACAATGCTTAAGGGTTAGCGTACGTTTGAGGGCATGAGTTAGTGTTTGTGTACTGGTTAAGATTAGGGCATTGGTTAGGGTAGGGCATCGGAGGTGGGTCAGGTTTAGGGATGGGGTTAGGGTTAGGGTTAAGGAATGGGGAGGGATTAGGGTACAATTTAGGGTACGACAACGCTTAAGGTTTAGCGTACGTGTGATGGCACGAGTTAGTGTTGGTGTCCTGGTTAAGATTAGGGCACGGGTGAGGGTAAGGCTTCGGGTGAGGGTCAGGGTTAGGATTCGGGTTAGGGTTAGGGTTAAGGAATGCAGAGGGATTAGGGTACAGCTTAGGGTACGACAGTGCTTAAGGGTTAGCGTTCGTGTGAGGGCACAAGTTAGTGTTGGTGTCCTGGTTAAGATTAGGGCACGGGTGAGGGTAAGGTTTCGGGTGAGGGTCAGGCATAGAATTCGGGTTAGGGTTAGGGTTAGGGAATGGGGAGATATTAGGGCACAGTTTAGGGTACCACAACGCTTAAGGTTTAGCGTACGTGTGAGGTCACTAGTTAGTGTTAGTGTACTTCTTACGATTAGGGCACGGGTGAGGGTAAGGCCTCGGAAGAGGGTCACGTTAAGGGTTAGGGTTAGGGTTAGGGTTAGGGAATGGGGATTGATTAGGGTACAGGTTAGGGTACGGCAATGGCTTAGGGTTGGCGTACGTTAGAGGGCATGGGTTAGTGTTGATGTACTGGTTAAAATTAGGACACGGGTGAGGGTAAAGTTTCGGGTGAGTGTCATGGTTAGGTTTCAGGTTAGGGTTAGGGTTAGGGAATGGAGAGGGATTAGGGTACAGGTTAGGGAACCGCTGCGGTTTTGTGTTAGCGTACGTTTGAGGGCACGAGTTAGTCTTGGTGTCCTGGTTAAGATTAGGGCACGGGTGAGGGTAAGGCTTCGGGTGAGGGTCAGGGTTAGGATTCGGGTTAGGGTTAGGGTTAGGGAATGGAGAGGGATTAGGGTACAAGTTAGGGTACGACAATGCTTAAGAGTTAGCATAAGTGTGAGGGCACGAGTTAGTGTTGGTGTACTGGTTAAGACAACGGCACCGATGAGGGTAAGGCCTCGGAAACGGGTCACGTTCAGGGTTTCGCTTAGGGTTAGGGTTAGGGAATGGGGAGGGATTAGGGTACAGGATAGGGTACGACAATGCTTAAGGGTTAGCGTACGTTTGAGGGCATGAGTTAGTGTTTGTGTACTGGTTAAGATTAGGGCATTGGTTAAGGTAGGGCATCGGAAGTGGGTCAGGTTTAGGGATGGGGTTAGGGTTAGGGTTAAGAAATGGGGAGGGATTAGGGTACAATTTAGGGTACGACAACGCTTAAGGTTTAGCGTACGTGTGAGGGCACGAGTTAGCGTTGGTGTCCTGGTTAAGATTAGGGCACGTGTGAGGGTAAGGCTTCGGGTGAGGGTCAGGGTTAGGATTCGGGTTAGGGTTAGGGTTAAGGAATGGGGAGATATTAGGGCACAGTTTAGGGTACCACAACGCTTAAGGTTTAGCGTACGTGTGAGGTCACTAGTTAGTGTTAGTGTACTGCTTACGATTAGGGCACGGGTGAGGGTAAGGCCTCGGAAGAGGGTCACGTTAAGGGTTAGGTTTAGGGTTAGGGTTAGGGAATTGGGAATGATTAGGGTATAGGTTAGGGTACGGCAATGGCTTAGGGTTGGCGTACGTTAGAGGGCATGGGTTAGTGTTGATGTACTGGTTAAAATTAGGACACGGGTGAGGGTAAAGTTTCGGGTGAGTGTCATGGTTAGGTTTCAGGTTAGGGTTAGGGTTAGGGAATGGAGAGGGATTAGGGTACAGGTTAGGGTACCGCTGCGGTTTAGTGTTAGCGTACGTTTGAGGGCACGAGTTAGTCTTGGTGTCCTGGTTAATATTAGGGCACGGGTGAGGGTAAGTCTTCGGGTGAGGGTCAGAGTTAGGATTCGGGTTAGGGTTAGGGTTAGGGAATGGATAGGGATTAGGGTACAGGTTAGGGTACGACAATGCTTAAGGGTTAGCGTAAGTGTGAGGGCACGAGTTAGTGTTGGTGTACTGGTTAAGACAACGGCACCGATGAGGGTAAAGCCTCGGAAAAGGGTCACGTTCAGGGTTTCGCTTAAGGTTAGGGTTAGGGTATGGGGAGGGATTAGGGTACAGGATAGGGTACAACAATGCTTAAGGGTTAGCGTACGTTTGAGGGCATGAGTTAGTGCTTGTGTACTGGTTAAGATTAGGGCATTGGTTAGGGTAGGGCATCGGAAATGGGTCAGGTTTAGGGATGGGGTTAGGGTTAGAGTTAAGGAATGGGGAGGGATTAGGGTACAATTTAGGGTACGACAACGCTTAAGGTTTAGCGTACGTGTGAGGGCACGAGTTAGTGTTGGTGTCCTGGTTAAGATTAGGGCACGGGTGAGGGTAAGGCTTCGGGAGAGGGTCATGGTTAGGATTCGGGTTAGGGTTAGGGTTAAGGAATGCAGAAGGATTAGGGTACAGCTTAGGATACGACAGTGCTTTAGGGTTAGCGTTCGTGTGAGGGCAAGGGTTATTGTTAGTGCCCTGGTTAAGATTAGGGCACGGGTGAGGGTAAGGCTTCAGGTGAGGGTCAGGGTTAGGATTCGGGTTAGGGTTAGGGTTAGGGAATGGGGAGGGATTAGGGTACAGTTTAGGGTACGACAACGATTACGGTTAGCGTACGTGTGAGGGCACAAGTTAGTGTTGGTGTCCTGGTTAAGATTAGGGCACGGGTGAGGGTAAGGCTTCGGGTGAGGGTCAGGGTTAGGATTCGGGTTAGGGTTAGGGTTAAGGAATGCAGAGGGATTAGGGTACAGCTTAGGTTACGACAGTGTTTTAGGGTTAGCGTTCGTGTGAGGGCAAGGGTTAGTGTTAGTGTCCTGGTTAAGATTAGGGCACGGGTGAGGGTAAGGCTTCGGGTGAGGGTCAGGGTTAGGGAATGGAGAGGGATTAGGGTACAGGTTAGGGTACGACAATGCTTAAGGGTTAGCGTAAGTGTGAGGGCACGAGTTAGTGTTGGTGTACTGGTTAAGACAACGGCACCGATGAGGGTAAGGCCTCGGAAAAGGGTCACGTTCAGGGTTTCGCTTAGGGTTAGGGTTAGGGAATGGGGAGGGATTAGGGTACAGGATAGGGTACGACAATGCTTAAGGGTTAGCGTACGTTTGAGGGCATGAGTTAGTGTTTGTGTACTGGTTAAGATTAGGGCATTGGTTAGGGTAGGGCATCGGAAGTGGGTCAGGTTTAGGGATGGGGTTAGGGTTAGGGTTAAGGAATGGGGAGGGATTAGGGTACAGCTTAGGGTACGACAGTGCTTAAGGGTTAGCGTTCATGTGAGGGCAAGGGTTAGTGTCAGTGTCCTGGTTAAGATTTGGGCACGGGTGAGGGTAAGGCTTCAGGTGAGTGTCAGGGTTAGGATTCGGGTTAGGGTTAAGGTTAGGGAATGGGGAGGGATTAGGGTACAGTTTAGGGTACGACAACGATTAAGGGTTAGCGTACGTGTGAGGGCACAAGTTAGTGTTGGTGTCCTGGTTAAGATTAGGGCACGGGTGAGGGTAAGGTTTCGGGTGAGGGTCAGGCATAGAATTCGGGTTAAGGTTAGGGTTAGGGAATGGGGAGATATTAGGGCACAGTTTAGGGTACCACAACGCTTAAGGTTTAGCGTACGTGTGAGGTCACTAGTTAGTGTTAGTGTACTTCTTACGATTAGGGCACGGGTGAGGGTAAGGCCTCGGAAGAGGGTCACGTTAAGGGTTAGGGTTAGGGTTAGGGTTAGGGAATGGGGATTGATTAGGGTACAGGTTAGGGTACGGCAATGGCTTAGGGTTGGCGTACGTTAGAGGGCATGGGTTAGTGTTGATGTACTGGTTAAAATTAGGACACGGGTGAGGGTAAAGTTTCGGGTGAGTGTCATGGTTAGGTTTCAGGTTAGGGTTAGGGTTAGGGAATGGAGAGGGATTAGGGTACAGGTTAGGGTACCGCTGCAGTTTAGTGTTAGTGTACGTTTGAGGGCACGAGTTAGTCTTGGTGTCCTGGTTAAGATTAGGGCACGGGTGAGGGTAAGGCTTCGGGTGAGAGTCAGGGTTAGGATTCGGGTTAGGGTTAGGGTTAGGGAATGGAGAGGGATTAGGGTACAGGTTAGGGTACGACAATGCTTAAGGGTTAGCGTAAGTGTGAGGGCACGAGTTAGTGTTGGTGTACTGGTTAAGACAACGGCACCGATGAGGGTAAGGCCTCGGAAAAGTGTCACGTTCAGGGTTTCGCTGAGGGTTAGGGTTAGGGAATGGGGAGGGATTATGGTACAAGATAGGGTACGACAATGCTTAAGGGTTAGCGTACGTTTGGGGCATGAGTTAGTGTTTGTGTACTGGTTAAGATTAGGGCATTGGTTAGGGTAGGGCATCGGAAGTGGGTCAGGTTTAGGGATGGGGTTAGGGTTAGGGTTAAGGAATGGGGAGGGATTAGGGTACAATTTAGGGTACGATAACGCTTAAGGTTTAGCGTACGTGTGAGGGCACGAATTAGTGTTGGTGTTCTGGTTAAGATTAGGGCACGGGTGAGGGTAAGGTTTCGGGTGAGGGTCAGGGATAGAATTCGGGTTAGGGTTAGGGTTAGGGAATGGGGAGATATTAGGGCACAGTTTATTGTACCACAACGCTTAAGGTTTAGCGTACGTGTGAGGTCACTAGTTAGTGTTAGTGTACTGATTACGATTAGGGCACGGGTGAGTGTAAGGCCTCGGAAGAGGGTCACGTTAAGGGTTAGGGTTAGGGTTAGGGTTAGGGAATGGGGATTGATTAGGGTACAGGTTAGGGTACGGCAATGGCTTAGGGTTGGCGTACGTTAGATGGCATGGGTTAGTGTTGATGTACTGGATAAAATTAGGACACGGGTGAGGTTAAAGTTTCGGGTTAGTGTCATGGTTAGGTTTCAGGTTAGGGTTAGGGTTAGGGAATGGAGAGGGATTCGGGTACAGGTTAGGGTACCGCTGCGGTTTAGTGTTAGCGTACGTGTGAGGGCACGAGTTAGTCTTCGTGTCCTGGTTAAGATTAGGGCACGGGTGAGGGTAAGGCTTCGGGTGAGGGTCAGGGTTAGGATTCGGGTTAGGGTTAGGGTTGGGGAATGGAGTGGGATTAGGGTAAAGGTTAGGGTACGACAATGCTAAAGGCTTAGCGTAAGTGTGAGGGCACGAGTTAGTGTTGGTGTACTGGTTAAGACAACGGCACCGATGAGGGTAAGGCCTCGGAAAAGGGTCACGTTCAGGGTTTGGCTTAGGGTTAGGGTTAGGGAATGGGGAGGGATTAGGGTACAGGATAGGGTACGACAATGCTTAAGGGTTAGCGTACGTTTGAGGGCATGAGTTAGTGTTTGTGTACTGGTTAAGATTAGGGCATTGGTTAGTGTAGGGCATCGGAAGTGGGTCAGGTTTAGGGATGGGGTTAGGGTTAGTGTTAAGGAATGGGGAGGGATTAGGGTACAATTTAGGGTACGACAACGCTTAAGGTTTAGCGTACGTGTGAGGGCACGAGTTAGTGTTGGTGTCCTGGTTAAGATTAGGGCACGGGTGAGGGTAAGGCTTCAGGTGAGGGTCAGGGTTAGGATTCGGGTTAGGGTTAGGGTTAAGGAATGCAGAGGGATTAGGGTACAGCTTAGGGTACGACAGTGCTTTAGGGTTAGCGTTCGTGTGAGGGCAAGGGTTAGTGTTAGTGTCCTGGTTAAGATTAGGGCACGGGTGAGGGTAAGGCTTCAGGTGAGGGTCAGGGTTAGGATTCGGGTTAGGGTTAGGGTTAGGGAATGGGGAGGGATTAGGGTACAGTTTAGGGTACGACAACGATTATGGTTAGCGTACGTGTGAGGGCACAAGTTAGTGTTGGTGTCCTGGTTAAGATTAGGGCACGGGTGAGGGTAAGGCTTCGGGTGAGGGTCAGGGTTAGGATTCGGGTTAGGGTTAGGGTTAAGGAATGCAGAGGGATTAGGGTACAGCTTAGGGTACGACAACGATTAAGGGTTAGCGTACGTGTGAGGGCACAAGTTAGTGTTGGTGTCCTGGTTAAGATTAGGGCACAGGTGAGGGTAAGGTTTCGGGTGAGGGTCAGGGATAGAATTCGGGTTAGGGTTAGGGTTAGGGAATGGGGAGATATTAGGGCACAGTTTAGGGTAGCACAACGCTTAAGGTTTAGCGTACGTGTGAGGTCACTAGTTAGTGTTAGTGTACTGCTTACGATTAGGGCACGGGTGAGGGTAAGGCCTCGGAAGAGGGTCACGTTAAGGGTTAGGGTTTGGGTTAGGGTTAGGGAATGGGGATTGATTAGGGTACAGGTTAGGGTACGGCAATGGCTTAGGGTTGGCGTACGTTAGAGGGCATGGGTTAGTGTTGATGTACTGGTTAAAATTAGGACACGGGTGAGGGTAAAGTTTCGGGTGAGTGTCATGGTTAGGTTTCAGGTTAGGGTTAGGGTTAGGGAATGGAGAGGGATTAGGGTACAGGTTAGGGAACCGCTGCGGTTTTGTGTTAGCGTACGTTTGTGGGCACGAGTTAGTCTTGGTGTCCTGGTTAAGATTAGGGCACGGGTGAGGGTAAGGCTTCGGGTGAGGGTCAGGGTTAGGATTCGGGTTAGGGTTAGGGTTAGGGAATGGAGAGGGATTAGGGTACAAGTTAGGGTACGACAATGCTTAAGAGTTAGCATAAGTGTGAGGGCACGAGTTAGTGTTGGTGTACTGGTTAAGACAACGGCACCGATGAGGGTAAGGCCTCGGAAACGGGTCACGTTCAGGGTTTCGCTTAGGGTTAGGGTTAGGGAATGGGGAGGGATTAGGGTACAGGATAGGGTACGACAATGCTTAAGGGTTAGCGTACGTTTGAGGGCATGAGTTAGTGTTTGTGTACTGGTTAAGATTAGGGCATTGGTTAAGGTAGGGCATCGGAAGTGGGTCAGGTTTAGGGATGGGGTTAGGGTTAGGGTTAAGAAATGGGGAGGGATTAGGGTACAATTTAGGGTACGACAACGCTTAAGGTTTAGCGTACGTGTGAGGGCACGAGTTAGCGTTGGTGTCCTGGTTAAGATTAGGGCACGTGTGAGGGTAAGGCTTCGGGTGAGGGTCAGGGTTAGGATTCGGGTTAGGGTTAGGGTTAAGGAATGGGGAGATATTAGGGCACAGTTTAGGGTACCACAACGCTTAAGGTTTAGCGTACGTGTGAGGTCACTAGTTAGTGTTAGTGTACTGCTTACGATTAGGGCACGGGTGAGGGTAAGGCCTCGGAAGAGGGTCACGTTAAGGGTTAGGTTTAGGGTTAGGGTTAGGGAATGGGGAATGATTAGGGTACAGGTTAGGGTACGGCAATGGCTTAGGGTTGGCGTACGTTAGAGGGCATGGGTTAGTGTTGATGTACTGGTTAAAATTAGGACACGGGTGAGGGTAAAGTTTCGGGTGAGTGTCATGGTTAGGTTTCAGGTTAGGGTTAGGGTTAGGGAATGGAGAGGGATTAGGGTACAGGTTAGGGTACCGCTGCGGTTTAGTGTTAGCGTACGTTTGAGGGCACGAGTTAGTCTTGGTGTCCTGGTTAAGATTAGGGCACGGGTGAGGGTAAGGCTTCGGGTGAGGGTCAGAGTTAGGATTCGGGTTAGGGTTAGGGTTAGGGAATGGATAGGGATTAGGGTACAGGTTAGGGTACGACAATGCTTATGGGTTAGCGTAAGTGTGAGGGCACGAGTTAGTGTTGGTGTACTGGTTAAGACAACGGCACCGATGAGGGTAAAGCCTCGGAAAAGGGTCACGTTCAGGGTTTCGCTTAAGGTTAGGGTTAGGGTATGGGGAGGGATTAGGGTACAGGATAGGGTACAACAATGCTTAAGGGTTAGCGTACGTTTGAGGGCATGAGTTAGTGCTTGTGTACTGGTTAAGATTAGGGCATTGGTTAGGGTAGGGCATCGGAAATGGGTCAGGTTTAGGGATGGGGTTAGGGTTAGAGTTAAGGAATGGGGAGGGATTAGGGTACAATTTAGGGTACGACAACGCTTAAGGTTTAGCGTACGTGTGAGGGCACGAGTTAGTGTTGGTGTCCTGGTTAAGATTAGGGCACGGGTGAGGGTAAGGCTTCGGGAGAGGGTCATGGTTAGGATTCGGGTTAGGGTTAGGGTTAAGGAATGCAGAAGGATTAGGGTACAGCTTAGGATACGACAGTGCTTTAGGGTTAGCGTTCGTGTGAGGGCAAGGGTTATTGTTAGTGTCCTGGTTAAGATTAGGGCACGGGTGAGGGTAAGGCTTCAGGTGAGGGTCAGGGTTAGGATTCGGGTTAGGGTTAGGGTTAGGGAATGGGGAGGGATTATGGTACAGTTTAGGGTACGACAACGATTACGGTTAGCGTACGTGTGAGGGCACAAGTTAGTGTTGGTGTCCTGGTTAAGATTAGGGCACGGGTGAGGGTAAGGCTTCGGGTGAGGGTCAGGGTTAGGATTCGGGTTAGGGTTAGGGTTAAGGAATGCAGAGTGATTAGGGTACAGCTTAGGGTACGACAGTGTTTTAGGGTTAGCGTTCGTGTGAGGGCAAGGGTTAGTGTTAGTGTCCTGGTTAAGATTAGGGCACGGGTGAGGGTAAGGCTTCGGGTGAGGGTCAGGGTTAGGGAATGGAGAGGGATTAGGGTACAGGTTAGGGTACGACAATGCTTAAGGGTTAGCGTAAGTGTGAGGGCACGAGTTAGTGTTGGTGTACTGGTTAAGACAACGGCACCGATGAGGGTAAGGCCTCGGAAAAGGGTCACGTTCAGGGTTTCGCTTAGGGTTAGGGTTAGGGAATGGGGAGGGATTAGGGTACAGGATAGGGTACGACAATGCTTAAGGGTTAGCGTACGTTTGAGGGCATGAGTTAGTGTTTGTGTACTGGTTAAGATTAGGGCATTGGTTAGAGTAGGGCATCGGAAGTGGGTCAGGTTTAGGGATGGGGTTAGGGTTAGGGTTAATGAATGGGGAGGGATTAGGGTACAATTTAGGGTACGACAACGATTAAGGTTTAGCGTACGTGTGAGGGCACGAGTTAGTGTTGGTGTCCTGGTTAAGATTAGGGCACGGGTGAGGGTAAGGCTTAGGGTGAGGGTCAGGGTTAGGATTCGGGTTAGGGTTAGGGTTAAGGAATGGGGAAATATTAGGGCACAGTTTAGGGTAACACAACGCTTAAGGTTTAGCGTACGTGTGAGGTCACTAGTTAGTGTTAGTGTACTGCTTACGATTAGGGCACGGGTGAGGGTAAGGCCTCGGAAGAGGGTCACGTTAAGGGTTAGGGTTAGGGTTAGGGTTAGGGAATGGGGATTGATTAGGGTACAGGTTAGGGTACGGCAATGGCTTAGGGTTGGCGTACGTTAGAGGGCATGGGTTAGTGTTGATGTACTGGTTAAAATTAGGACACGGGTGAGGGTAAAGTTTCGGGTGAGTGTCATGGTTAGGTTTCAGGTTAGGGTTAGGGTTAGGGAATGGAGAGGGATTAGGGTACAGGTTAGGGTACCGCTGCAGTTTAGTGTTAGTGTACGTTTGAGGGCACGAGTTAGTCTTGGTGTCCTGGTTAAGATTAGGGCACGGGTGAGGGTAAGGCTTCGGGTGAGAGTCAGGGTTAGGATTCGGGTTAGGGTTAGGGTTAGGGAATGGAGAGGGATTAGGGTACAGGTTAGGGTACGACAATGCTTAAGGGTTAGCGTAAGTGTGAGGGCACGAGTTAGTGTTGGTGTACTGGTTAAGACAACGGCACCGATGAGGGTAAGGCCTCGGAAAAGTGTCACGTTCAGGGTTTCGCTGAGGGTTAGGGTTAGGGAATGGGGAGGGATTATGGTACAAGATAGGGTACGACAATGCTTAAGGGTTAGCGTACGTTTGGGGCATGAGTTAGTGTTTGTGTACTGGTTAAGATTAGGGCATTGGTTAGGGTAGGGCATCGGAAGTGGGTCAGGTTTAGGGATGGGGTTAGGGTTAGGGTTAAGGAATGGGGAGGGATTAGGGTACAATTTATGGTACGATAACGCTTAAGGTTTAGCGTACGTGTGAGGGCACGAATTAGTGTTGGTGTTCTGGTTAAGATTAGGGCACGGGTGAGGGTAAGGTTTCGGGTGAGGGTCAGGGATAGAATTCGGGTTAGGGTTAGGGTTAGGGAATGGGGAGATATTAGGGCACAGTTTATTGTACCACAACGCTTAAGGTTTAGCGTACGTGTGAGGTCACTAGTTAGTGTTAGTGTACTGATTACGATTAGGGCACGGGTGAGTGTAAGGCCTCGGAAGAGGGTCACGTTAAGGGTTAGGGTTAGGGTTAGGGAATGGGGATTGATTAGGGTACAGGTTAGGGTACGGCAATGGCTTAGGGTTGGCGTACGTTAGATGGCATGGGTTAGTGTTGATGTACTGGTTAAAATTAGGACACGGGTGAGGGTAAAGTTTCGGGTTAGTGTCATGGTTAGGTTTCAGGTTAGGGTTAGGGTTAGGGAATGGAGAGGGATTCGGGTACAGGTTAGGGTACCGCTGCGGTTTAGTGTTAGCGTACGTGTGAGGGCACGAGTTAGTCTTGGTGTCCTGGTTAAGATTAGGGCACGGGTGAGGGTAAGGCTTCGGGTGAGGGTCAGGGTTAGGATTCGGGTTAGGGTTAGGGTTGGGGAATGGAGTGGGATTAGGGTAAAGGTTAGGGTACGACAATGCTAAAGGCTTAGCGTAAGTGTGAGGGCACGAGTTAGTGTTGGTGTACTGGTTAAGACAACGGCACCGATGAGGGTAAGGCCTCGGAAAAGGGTCACGTTCAGGGTTTGGCTTAGGGTTAGGGTTAGGGAATGGGGAGGGATTAGGGTACAGGATAGGGTACGACAATGCTTAAGGGTTAGCGTACGTTTGAGGGCATGAGTTAGTGTTTGTGTACTGGTTAAGATTAGGGCATTGGTTAGTGTAGGGCATCGGAAGTGGGTCAGGTTTAGGGATGGGGTTAGGGTTAGTGTTAAGGAATGGGGAGGGATTAGGGTACAATTTAGGGTACGACAACGCTTAAGGTTTAGCGTACGTGTGAGGGCACGAGTTAATGTTGGTGTCCTGGTTAAGATTAGGGCACGGGTGAGGGTAAGGCTTCAGGTGAGGGTCAGGGTTAGGATTCGGGTTAGGGTTAGGGTTAAGGAATGCAGAGGGATTAGGGTACAGCTTAGGGTACGACAGTGCTTTAGGGTTAGCGTTCGTGTGAGGGCAAGGGTTAGTGTTAGTGTCCTGGTTAAGATTAGGGCACGGGTGAGGGTAAGGCTTCAGGTGAGGGTCAGGGTTAGGATTCGGGTTAGGGTTAGGGTTAGGGAATGGGGAGGGATTAGGGTACAGTTTAGGGTACGACAACGATTATGGTTAGCGTACGTGTGAGGGCACAAGTTAGTGTTGGTGTCCTGGTTAAGATTAGGGCACGGGTGAGGGTAAGGCTTCGGGTGAGGGTCAGGGTTAGGATTCGGGTTAGGGTTAGGGTTAAGGAATGCAGAGGGATTAGGGTACAGCTTAGGGTACGACAACGATTAAGGGTTAGCGTACGTGTGAGGGCACAAGTTAGTGTTGGTGTCCTGGTTAAGATTAGGTCACAGGTGAGGGTAAGGTTTCGGGTGAGGGTCAGGGATAGAATTCGGGTTAGGGTTAGGGTTAGGGAATGGGGAGATATTAGGGCACAGTTTAGGGTAGCGCAACGCTTAAGGTTTAGCGTACGTGTGAGGTCACTAGTTAGTGTTAGTGTACTGCTTACGATTAGGGCACGGGTGAGGGTAAGGCCTCGGAAGAGGGTCACGTTAAGGGTTAGGGTTTGGGTTAGGGTTAGGGAATGGGGATTGATTAGGGTACAGGTTAGGGTACGGCAATGGCTTAGGGTTGGCGTACGTTAGAGGGCATGGGTTAGTGTTGATGTACTGGTTAAAATTAGGACACTGGTGAGGGTAAAGTTTCGGGTGAGTGTCATGTTTAGGTTTCAGGTTAGGGTTAGGGTTAGGGAATGGAGAGGGATTAGGGTACAGGTTAGGGAACCGCTGCGGTTTTGTGTTAGCGTACGTTTGAGGGCACGAGTTAGTCTTGGTGTCCTGGTTAAGATTAGGGCACGGGTGAGGGTAAGGCTTCGGGTGAGAGTCAGGGTTAGGATTCGGGTTAGGGTTAGGGTTAGGGAATGGAGAGGGATTAGGGTACAGGTTAGGGTACGACAATGCTTAAGGGTTAGCGTAAGTGTGAGGGCACGAGTTAGTGTTGGTGTACTGGTTAAGACAACGGCACCGATGAGGGTAAGGCCTCGGAAAAGTGTCACGTTCAGGGATTCGCTGAGGGTTAGGGTTAGGGAATGGGGAGGGATTATGGTACAAGATAGGGTACGACAATGCTTAAGGGTTAGCGTACGTTTGGGGCATGAGTTAGTGTTTGTGTACTGGTTAAGATTAGGGCATTGGTTAGGGTAGGGCATCGGAAGTGGGTCAGGTTTAGGGATGGGGTTAGGGTTAGGGTTAAGGAATGGGGAGGGATTAGGGTACAATTTAGGGTACGATAACGCTTAAGGTTTAGCGTACGTGTGAGGGCACGAATTAGTGTTGGTGTTCTGGTTAAGATTAGGGCACGGGTGAGGGTAAGGTTTCGGGTGAGGGTCAGGGATAGAATTCGGGTTAGGGTTAGGGTTAGGGAATGGGGAGATATTAGGGCACAGTTTATTGTACCACAACGCTTAAGGTTTAGCGTACGTGTGAGGTCACTAGTTAGTGTTAGTGTACTGATTACGATTAGGGCACGGGTGAGTGTAAGGCCTCGGAAGAGGGCCACGTTAAGGGTTAGGGTTAGGGTTAGGGTTAGGGAATGGGGATTGATTAGGGTACAGGTTAGGGTACGGCAATGGCTTAGGGTTGGCGTACGTTAGATGGCATGGGTTAGTGTTGATGTACTGGTTAAAATTAGGACACGGGTGAGGGTAAAGTTTCGGGTTAGTGTCATGGTTAGGTTTCAGGTTAGGGTTAGGGTTAGGGAATGGAGAGGGATTCGGGTACAGGTTAGGGTACCGCTGCGGTTTAGTGTTAGCGTACGTGTGAGGGCACGAGTTAGTCTTGGTGTCCTGGTTAAGATTAGGGCACGGGTGAGGGTAAGGCTTCGGGTGAGGGTCAGGGTTAGGATTCGGGTTAGGGTTAGGGTTGGGGAATGGAGTGGGATTAGGGTAAAGGTTAGGGTACGACAATGCTAAAGGCTTAGCGTAAGTGTGAGGGCACGAGTTAGTGTTGGTGTACTGGTTAAGACAACGGCACCGATGAGGGTAAGGCCTCGGAAAAGGGTCACGTTCAGGGTTTGGCTTAAGGTTAGGGTTAGGGAATGGGGAGGGATAAGGGTACAGGATAGGGTACGACAATGCTTAAGGGTTAGCGTACGTTTGAGGGCATGCGTTAGTGTTTGTGTACTGGTTAAGATTAGGGCATTGGTTAGTGTAGGGCATCGGAAGTGGGTCAGGTTTAGGGATGGGGTTAGGGTTAGTGTTAAGGAATGGGGAGGGATTAGGGTACAATTTAGGGTACGACAACGCTTAAGGTTTAGCGTACGTGTGAGGGCACGAGTTAGTGTTGGTGTCCTGGTTAAGATTAGGGCACGGGTGAGGGTAAGGCTTCAGGTGAGGGTCAGGGTTAGGATTCGGGTTAGGGTTAGGGTTAAGGAATGCAGAGGGATTAGGGTACAGCTTAGGGTACGACAGTGCTTTAGGGTTAGCGTTCGTGTGAGGGCAAGGGTTAGTGTTAGTGTCCTGGTTAAGATTAGGGCACGGGTGAGGGTAAGGCTTCAGGTGAGGGTCAGGGTTAGGATTCGGGTTAGGGTTAGGGTTAGGGAATGGGGAGTGATTAGGGTACAGTTTAGGGTACGACAACGATTAAGGGTTAGCGTACGTGTGAGGCACAAGTTAGTGTTGGTGTCCTGGTTAAGATTAGGGCACGGGTGAGGGTAAGGTTTCGGGTGAGGATCAGGGATATTATTCGGGTTAGGGTTAGTGTTAGGGAATGGGGAGATATTAGGGCACAGTTTAGAGTACCACAACGCTTAAGGTTTAGCGTACGTGTGAGGTCACTAGTTAGTGTTAGTCTACTGCTTACGATTAGGGAACGGGTGAGGGTAAGGCCTCTGAAGAGGGTCACGTTAAGGGTTAGGGTTAGGGTTAGGGTTAGGGAATGGGGATTGATTAGGGTACAGGTTATGGTACGGCAAAGGCTTAGGGTTGGCGTACGTTAGAGGGCATGGGTTAGTGTTGATGTATTGGTTAAAATTAGGACACGGGTGAGGGTAAAGTTTCGGATGAGTGTCATGGTTAGGTTTCAGGTTAGGGTTAGGGTTAGGGAATGGAGAGGGATTAGGGTACAGGTTAGGGTACCGCTGCGGTGTAGTGTTAGCATACGTTTGAGGGCACGAGTTAGTGTTGGTGTCCTGGTTAAGATTAGGGCACGGGTGAGGGTAAGGCTTCGGGTGAGGGTCAGGGTTAGGATTCGGGTTAGGGTTAGGGTTAGGGAATGGAGAGGGATTAGGGTACATGTTAGGGTACGACAATGCTTAAGGGTTAGCGTAAGTGTGAGGGCACGAGTTAGTGTTGGTGTACTGGTTAAGACAACGGCACCGATGAGGGTAAGGCCTCGGAAAAGGGTCACGTTCAGGGTTTCGCTTAGGGTTAGGGTTAGGGAATGGGGAGGGATTAGGGTACAGGATAGGGTACGGCAATGCTTAAGGGTTAGCGTACGTTTGAGGGCATGAGTTAGTGTTTGTGTACTGGTTAAGATTAGGGCATTGGTTAGGGTAGGGCATCGGAAGTGGGTCAGGTTTAGGGATGGGGTTAGGGTTAGGGTTAAGGAATGGGGAGGGATTAGGGTACAATTTAGGGTACGACAACGCTTAAGGTTTAGCGTACGTGTGAGGGCACGAGTTAGTGTTGGTGTCCTGGTTAAGATTAGGGCACGGGTGAGGGTAAGGCTTCGGGTGAGGGTCAGGGTTAGGATTCGGGTTAGGGTTAGGGTTAAGGAATGGGGAGATATTAGGGCACAGTTTACGGTACCACAACGCTTAAGGTTTAGCGTACGTGTGAGGTCACTAGTTAGTGTTAGTGTACTGCTTACGATTAGGGCACGGGTGAGGGTAAGGCCTCGGAAGAGGGTCACGTTAAGGGTTAGGGTTAGGGTTAGGGTTAGGGAATGGGGCGCGCTTAGGGTACAGGATAGGGTACGACAATGCTTAAGGGTTAGCGTACGTTTGAGGGCATGAGTTAGTGTTTGTGTACTGGTTAAGATTAGGGCATTGGTTAGGGTAGGGCATCGGAAGTGGGTCAGGTTTAGGGATGGGGTTAGGGTTAGGGTTAAGGAATGGGGAGGGATTAGGGTACAATTTAAGGTACGACAACGCTTAAGGTTTAGCGTACGTGTGAGGGCACGAGTTAGTGTTGGTGTCCTGGTTAAGATTAGGGCACGGGTGCGGGTAAGGCTTCTGGTGAGGGTCAGGGTTAGGATTCGGGTTAGGGTTAGGGTTAAGGAATGCACAGGGAGTAGGCTACAGCTTAGGGTACGACAGTGCTTAAGGGTTAGCGTTCGTGTGAGCGCAAGGGTTAGTGTTAGTGTCCTGGTTAAGATTAGGGCACGGGTGAGGGTAAGGCTTCAGGTGAGGGTCAGGGTTAGGATTCGGGTTAGGGTTAGGGTTAGGGAATGGGGAGGGATTAGGGTACAGTTTAGGGTACGACAACGATTAAGGGTTAGCGTACGTGTGAGGGCACAAGTTAGTGTTGGTGTCCTGGTTAAGATTAGGGCACGGGTGAGGGTAAGGTTTCGGGTGAGGGTCAGGGATAGAATTCGGGTTAGGGTTAGGGTTAGGGAATGGGGAGATATTAGGGCACAGTTTAGGGTACCACAACGCTTAATGTTTAGCGTACGTGTGAGGTCACTAGTTAGTGTTAGTGTACTGCTTACGATTAGGGCACAGGTGAGGGTAAGGCCTCGGAAGAGGGTCACGTTAAGGGTTAGGGTTAGGGTTAGGGTTAGGGAATGGTGATTGATTAGGGTACAGGTTAGGATACGGCAATTGCTTAGGGTGGGCGTACGTTAGAGGGCATGGGTTAGTGTTGATGTACTGGTTAAAATTAGGACACGGGTGAGGGTAAAGTTTCGGGTGAGTGTCATGGTTAGGTTTCAGGCTAGGGTTAGGGTTAGGGAATGGAGAGGGATTAGGGTACAGGTAAGGGTACCGCTGCGGTTTAGTGTTAGCGTACGTTGGAGGGCACGAGTTAGAGTTGGTGTCCTGTTTAAGATTAGGGCACGGGTGAGGGTAAGGCTTCGGTTGAGGGTCAGGGTTAGGATTCTGGTTAGGGTTAGGGTGAGGGAATGGAGAGGGATTAGGGTACAGGTTAGGGTACGACAATGCTTAAGGGTTAGCGTAAGTGTGAGGGCACGGGTTAGTGTTGGTGTACTGGTTAAGACAACGGCACCGATGAGCGTAAGGCCTCGGAAAAGGGTCACGTTCAGGGTTTCGCTTAGGGTTAAGGTTAGGGAATGGGGCGCTCTTAGGGTACAGGATAGGGTACGACAATGCTTAAGGGTTAGCGTACGTTTGAGGGCATGAGTTAGTGTTTGTGTACTGGTTAAGATTAGGGCATTGGTTAGGGTAGGGCATCGGAAGGGGGTCAGGTTTAGGGATGGGGTTAGGGTTAGGGTTAAGGAATGGGGAGGGATTAGGGTACAATTTAGGGTACGACAACGCTTAAGGTTTAGCGTACGTGTGAGGGCACGAGTTAGTGTTGGTGTCCTGGTGAAGTTTAGGGCACGGGTGAGGGTAAGGCTTCGTGTGAGGGTCAGGGTCAGGATTCGGCTTAGGGTTAGGGTTAAGGAATGCAGAGGGATTAGGCTACAGCTTAGGGTACGACAGTGCTTAAAGGTTAGCGTTCGTGTGAGGGCAAGGGTTAGTGTTAGTGTCCTGGTTAAGATTAGGGCACGGGTGAGGGTAAGGCTTCAGGTGAGGGTCAGGGTTAGGATTCGGGTTAGGGTTAGGGTTAGGGAATGGGGAGGGATTAGGGTACAGTTTAGGGTACGACAACAATTAAGGGTTAGCGTACGTGTGAGGGCACAAGATAGTGTTGGTGTCCTGGTTAAGATTAGGGCACGGGTGAGGGTAAGGTTTCGGGTGAGGGTCAGGGATAGAATTCGGGTTAGGGTTAGGGTTAGGGAATGGGGAGATATTAGGGCACAGTTTAGGGTACCACAACACTTAAGGTTTAGCGTACGTGTGAGGTCACTAGTTAGTGTTAGTGTACTGCTTACGATTAGGGCACAGGTGAGGGTAAGGCCTCAGAAGAGGGTCACGTTAAGGGTTAGGGTTAGGGTTAGGGTTAGGGAATGGGGATTGATTAGGGTACAGGTTAGGGTACGGCAATGGCTTAGGGTTGGCGTACGTTAGAGGGCATGGGTTAGTGTTGATGTACTGGTTAAAATTAGGACACGGGTGAGGGTAAAGTTTCGGGTGAGTGTCATGGTTAGGTTTCAGGTTAGGGTTAGGGTTAGGGAATGGAGAGGGATTAGGGTACAGGTTAGGGTGCCGCTGCGGTTTAGTGTTAGCGTACGTTTGAAGGCACGAGTTAGTCTTGGTGTCCTGGATAAGATTAGGGCACGGGTGAGGGTAAGGCTTCGGGTGAGGGTCAGGGTTAGGATTCGGGTTAGGGTTAGGGTTAGGGAATGGAGAGGGATTATGGTACAGGTTAGGGTACGACAGTGTTTAAGGGTTAGCGTTCGTGTGAGGGCAAGGGTTAGTGTTAGTGTCCTGGTTAAGATTAGGGCACGGGTGAGGGTAAGGCTTCAGGTGAGGGTCAGGGTTAGGATTCGGGTTAGGGTTAGGATTAGGGAATGGGGAGGGATTAGGGTACAGGTTAGGGTACGACAATGCTTAAGGGTTAGCGTAAGTGTGAGGGCACGAGTTAGTGTTGGTGTACTGGTTAAGACAACGGCACCGATGAGGGTAAGGCCTCGGAAAAGGGTCACGTTCAGGGTTTCGCTTAGGGTTAGGGTTAGGGAATGGGGAGGGATTAGGGTACAGGATAGGGTACGACAATGCTTAAGGGTTAGCGTACGTTTGAGGGCATGAGTTAGTGTTTGTGTCCTGGTTAAGATTAGGGCATTGGTTAGGGTAGGGCATCGGAAGTGGGTCAGGTTTAGGGATGGGGTTAGGGTTAGGGTTAAGGAATGGGGAGGGATTAGGGTACAACTTAGGGTACGACAACTCTTAAGTTTTAGCGTACCTGTGGGGGCACGAGTTAGTGTTGGTGTCCTGGTTAAGATAAGGGCACGGGTGAGGGTAAGGCCTCGGGTGAGGGTGAGGGTTAGGATTCGGTTTAGGGTTAGGGTTAAGGAATGCAGAGGGATTAGGGTACAGCTTAGGGTACGACAGTGCTTAAGGGTTAGCGTTCGTGTGAGGGCAAGGGTTAGTGTTAGTGTCCTGGTTAAGATTAGGGCACGGGTGAGGGTAAGGCTTCAGGTGAGGGTCAGGGTTAGGATTCGGGTTAGGGTTAGGGTTAGGGAATGGGGAGGGATTAGGGTACAGTTTAGGGTACGACAACGATTAACGGTTAGCGTACGTGTGAAGGCACAAGTTAGTGTTGGTGTCCTGGTTAAGATTAGGGCACGGGTGAGGGTAAGGTTTCGGGTGAGGGTCAGGGATAGAATTCGAGTTAGGGTTAGGGTTAGGGAATGGGGAGATATTAGGGCACAGTTTAGAGTACCACAACGCTTAAGGTTTAGCGTACGTGTGAGGTCACTTGTTAGTGTTAGTGTACTGCTTACGATTAGGGCACGGGTGAGGGTAAGGCCTCGGAAGAGGGTCACGTTAAGGGTTAGGGTTAGGGTTAGGGTTAGGGAATGGGGATTGATTAGGGTACAGGTTAGGGTACGGCAATGGCTTAGGGTTGGCGTACGTTAGAGGGCATGGGTTAGTGTTGATGTACTGGTTAAAATTAGGACACGGATGAGGGTAAAGTTTCGGGTGAGTGTCATGGTTAGGTTTCAGGTTAGGGTTAGGGTTAGGGAATGGAGAGGGATTAGGGTACAGGTTAGGGTACCGCTGCGGTTTAGTGTTAGCGTACGTTTGAGGGCACGAGTTAGTCTTGGTGTCCTGGTTAAGATTAGGGCACGGGTGAGGGTAAGTCTTCAGGTGAGGGTCAGGGTTAGGATTCGGGTTAGGGTTAGGGTTAGGGAATGGAGAGGGATTAGGGTAGAGGTTAGGGTACCGCTGCGGTTTAGTGTTAGCGTACGTTTGAGGGCACGAGTTAGTCTTGGTGTCCTGGTTAAGATTAGGGCACGGGTGAGGGTAAGGCTTCGGGTGAGGGTCAGGGTTAGGATTCGGGATAGGGTTAGGGTTAGGGAATGGAGAGGGATTAGGGTACAGGTTAGGGTACGACAATGCTTAAGGGTTAGCGTAAGTGTGAGGGCACGAGTTAGTGTTGGTGTACTGGTTAAGACAACGGCACCGATGAGGGTAAGGCCACGGAAAAGGGTAACGTTCAGGGTTTTGCTTAGGGTTAGGGTTAGGGAATGGGGAGGGATTAGGGTACAGGATAGGATACGACAAACTTAAGGATTAGCGTACGTTTGGGGGCATGAGTTAGTGTTTGTGTACTGGTAAAGATTAGGGCATTGGTTAGGGTAGGGCATCGGAAGTGGGTCAGGTTTAGGGATGGGGTTAGGGTTAGGGTTAAGGAATGGGGAGGGATTAGGGTACAATTTAGGGTACGACAACGCTTAAGGTTTAGCGTACGTGTGAGGGCACGAGTTAGTGTTGGTGTCCTGGTTAAGATTAGGGCACGGGTGAGGGTAAGGCTTCGGGTGAGGGTCAGGGTTAGGATTCGGGTTAGGGTTAGGGTTAAGGAATGCAGAGGGATTAGGGTACAGCTTAGGGTACGACAGTGCTTAAGGGTTAGCGTTCGTGTGAGGGCAAGGGTTAGTGTTAGTGTCCTGGTTAAGATTAGGGCACGGGTGAGGGTAAGGCTTCAGGTGAGGGTCAGGGTTAGGATTCGGGTTAGGGTTAGGGTTAGGGAATGGGGAGGGATTAGGGTACAGTTTAGGGTACGACAACGATTAACGGTTAGCGTACGTGTGAAGGCACAAGTTAGTGTTGGTGTCCTGGTTAAGATTAGGGCACGGGTGAGGGTAAGGTTTCGGGTGAGGGTCAGGGATAGAATTCGAGTTAGGGTTAGGGTTAGGGAATGGGGAGATATTAGGGCACAGTTTAGAGTACCACAACGCTTAAGGTTTAGCGTACGTGTGAGGTCACTTGTTAGTGTTAGTGTACTGCTTACGATTAGGGCACGGGTGAGGGTAAGGCCTCGGAAGAGGGTCACGTTAAGGGTTAGGGTTAGGGTTAGGGTTAGGGAATGGGGATTGATTAGGGTACAGGTTAGGGTACGGCAATGGCTTAGGGTTGGCGTACGTTAGAGGGCATGGGTTAGTGTTGATGTACTGGTTAAAATTAGGACACGGATGAGGGTAAAGTTTCGGGTGAGTGTCATGGTTAGGTTTCAGGTTAGGGTTAGGGTTAGGGAATGGAGAGGGATTAGGGTACAGGTTAGGGTACCGCTGCGGTTTAGTGTTAGCGTACGTTTGAGGGCACGAGTTAGTCTTGGTGTCCTGGTTAAGATTAGGGCACGGGTGAGGGTAAGTCTTCAGGTGAGGGTCAGGGTTAGGATTCGGGTTAGGGTTAGGGTTAGGGAATGGAGAGGGATTAGGGTAGAGGTTAGGGTACCGCTGCGGTTTAGTGTTAGCGTACGTTTGAGGGCACGAGTTAGTCTTGGTGTCCTGGTTAAGATTAGGGCACGGGTGAGGGTAAGGCTTCGGGTGAGGGTCAGGGTTAGGATTCGGGATAGGGTTAGGGTTAGGGAATGGAGAGGGATTAGGGTACAGGATAGGGTACGACAATGCTTAAGGGTTAGCGTAAGTGTGAGGGCACGAGTTAGTGTTGGTGTACTGGTTAAGACAACGGCACCGATGAGGGTAAGGCCACAGAGAAGGGTCACGTTCAGGGTTTCGCTTAGGGTTAGGGTTAGGGAATGGGGAGGGATTAGGGTACAGGATAGGTTACGACAATGCTTAAGGGTTAGGGTTAGGGAATGGAGCGGGATTAGGGTACAGGTTAGGGTACGACAATGCTTAAGGGTTAGCGTAGGTTTGAGAGCATGAGTTAGTGTTTGTGTACCGGTTAAGATTAGGGCATTGGTTAGGGTAGGGCATAGATAGTGAGTCAGGTTTAGGGATGAGGTTAGGGTTAGGGTTAAGGAATGGGGAGGGATTAGGGTACAATTAAAGGAACGACAGCGCTTAAGGTTTAGCGTACGTGTGAGGGCACGAGTTAGTGTTGGTGTCCTGGTTAAGATTAGGGCACGGGTGAGGGTAAGGCTTCGGGTGAGGGTCAGGGTTAGGATTCGGGTTAGGGTTAGGGTTAAGGAATGCAGAGGGGTTAGGGTACAGCTTAGGGTACGACAGTGCTTAAGGGTTAGCGTTCGTGTGAGGGCAAGGGTTAGTGTTAGTGTCCTGGTTAAGATTAGGGAACGGGTGAGGGTAAGGCTTCAGGTGAGGGTCAGGGTTAGGATTCGGGTTAGGGTTAGGGTTAGGGAATGGGGAGGGATTAGGGTACAGTTTAGGGTACGACAACGATTAAGTGTTAGCGTACGTGTGAGGGCACAAGTTAGTGTTGGTGTCCTGGTTAAGATAAGGGCACGGGTGATGGTAAGGTTTCGGGTGAGGTTCAGGGATAGAATTCGGGTTAGGGTTAGGGTTAGGGAATGGGGAGATATTAGGGCACAGTTTAGGGTACCACAACGCTTAAGGTTTAGCGTACGTGTGAGGTCACTAGTTAGAGTTAGTGTACTGCTTACGATTAGGGCACGGGTGAGTGTACGGCCTCGGAAGAGGGTCACGTTAAGGGTTCGGGTTAGGGTTAGGGTTAGGGAATGGGGATTGATTAGGGTACAGGTTAGGGTACGGCAATGGCTTAGGGTTGGCGTACGTTAGAGGGCATGGGTTAGTGTTGATGTACTGGTTACAATTAGGACACGGGTGAGGGTAAAGTTTCGGGTGAGTGTCATGGTTAGGTTTCAGGTTAGGGTTAGGGTTAGGGAATGGAGAGGGATTAGGGTACAGGTTAGGGTACCGCTGCGGTTTAGTGTTAGCGTACGTTTGAGAGCACGAATTAGTCTTGGTGTCCTGGTTAAGTTTAGGGCACGGGTGAGGGTAAGGCTTCGGGTGAGGGTCAGGGTTAGGATTCGGGTTAGGGTTAGGGTTAGGGAATGGAGAGGGATTAGGGTACAGGTTAGGGTACGACAATGCTTAAGGGTTAGCGTAAGTGTGAGGGCACGAGTTAGTGTTGGTGTACTGTTTAAGACAACGGCACCGATGAGGGTAAGGCCTCGGAAAAGGGTCACGTTCAGGGTTTCGCTTAGGGTTAGGGTTAGGGAATGGGGAGGGATTAGGGTACAGGATAGGGTACGACAATGCTTAAGGGTTAGCGTACGTTTGAGGGCATGAGTTAGTGTTTGTGTACTGGTTAAGATTAGGGCATTGGTTAGGGTAGGGCATCGGAAGTGGGTCAGGTTTAGGGATGGGGTTAGGGTTAGGGTTAAGGAATGGGGAGGGATTAGGGTACAATTTAGGGTACGACAACGCTTAAGGTTTAGCGTACGTGTGAGGGCACGAGTTAGTGTTGGTGTCCTGGTTAAGATTAGGGCACGGGTGAGGGTAAGGCTTCGGGTGAGGGTCAGGGTTAGGATTCGGGTTAGGGTTAGGGTTAAGGAATGCAGAGGGATTAGGGTACAGCTTAGGGTACCACAGTGCTTAAGGGTTAGCGTTCGTGTGAGGGCAAGGGTTAGTGTTAGTGTCCTGGTTAAGATTAGGGCACGGGTGAGGGTAAGGCTTCAGGTAATGGTCAGGGTTAGGATTCGGGTTAGGGTTAGGGTTAGGGAATGGGGAGGGATTAGGGTACAGTTTAGGGTACGACAACGATTAAGGGTTAGCGTACGTGTGAGGGTACAAGTTAGTTTTGGTGTCCTGGTTAAGATTAGGGCACGGGTGAGGGTAAGGTTTCGGGTGAGGGTCAGGGATAGAATTCGGGTTAGGGTTAGGGTTATGGAATGGGGAGATTTTAGGGCACAGTTTAGGGTACCACAACGCTTAAGGTTTAGCGTACGTGTGAGGTCACTAGTTAGTGTTAGTGTACTGCTTACGATTAGGGCACGGGTGAGGGTAAGGCCTCGGAAGAGGGTCACGTTAAGGGTTAGGGTTAGGGTTAGGGTTAGGGAATGGGGAGGGATTAGGGTACAGGATAGGGTACGACAATGCTTAAGGGTTAGCGTACGTTTGAGGGCATGAGTTAGTGTTTGTGTCCTGGTTAATATTAGGGCATTGGTTAGGGTAGGGCATCGGAAGTGGGTAAGGTTTAGGGATGGGGTTAGGGTTAGGGTTAATGAATGGGGAGGGATTAGGGTACAATTTAGGGTACGACAACGCTTAAGGTTTAGCGTACGTGTGAGGGCACGAGTTAGTGTTGGTGTCCTGGTTAAGATTAGGGCACGGGTGAGGGTAAGGCTTCGGGTGATGGTCAGGGTTAGGATTCGGGTTAGGGTTAGCTTTAAGGAATGCAGAGGGATTACGGTACAGCTTAGGGTACGACAGTGCTTAAGGTTTAGCGTTCGTGTGAGGGCAAGGGTTAGTGTTAGTGTCCTGGTTAAGATTAGGGCACGGGTGAGGGTAAGGCTTCAGGTGAGGGTCAGGGTTAGGATTCGGGTTAGGGTTAGGGTTAGGGAATGGGGAGGGATTAGGGTACAGTTTAGGGTACGACAACGATTAAAGGTTAGCGTACGTGTGAGGGAACAAGTTAGTGTTGGTGTCCTGGTTAAGATTAGGGCACGGGTGAGGGTAAGGTTTCGGGTGAGGGTCAGGGATAGAATTCGGGTTAGGTTTAGTGTTAGGGAATGGCGAGATATTAGGGCACAGTTTAGGGTAGCACAACGCTTAAGGTTTAGCGTACGTGTGAGGTCACTAGTTAGTGTTAGTGTACTGCTTACGATTAGGGCACGGGTGAGGGTAAGGCCTTGGAAGAGGGTCACGTTAAGGGTTAGGGTTAGGGTTAGGGTTAGGGAATGGGGATTGATTAGGGTACAGGTTAGGGTACGGCAATGGCTTAGGGTTGGCGTACGTTAGAGGGCATGGGTTAGTGTTGATGTACTGGTTAAAATTAGGACACGGGTGAGGGTAAAGTTTCGGGTGAGTGTCATTGTTAGGTTTCAGGTTAGGGTTAGGGTTAGGGAATAGAGAGGGATTAGGGTACAGGTTAGGGTACCGCTGTGGTTTAGTGTTAGCGTACGTTTGAGGGCACGAGTTAGTCTTGGTGTCCTGGTTAAGATTAGGGCACGGGTGAGGGTAAGGCTTCGGGTGAGGGTCAGGGTTAGGATTCGGGTAAGGCTTAGGGTTAAGGAATGCAGAGGGATTAGGTTACAGCTTAGGGTACGACAGTGCTTAAGGGATAGCGTTCGTGTGAGGGCAAGGGTTAGTGTTAGTGTCCTGGTTAAGATTAGGGCACGGGTGAGGGTAAGGCTTCAGGTGAGGGTCAGGGTTAGGATTCAGGTTAGGGTTAGGGTTAGGGAATGGGGAGGGATTAGGGTACAGTTTAGGATACGACAACGATTAAGGGTTAGCGTACGTGTGAGGGCACAAGTTAGTGTTGGTGTCCTGGTTAAGATTAGGGCATGGGTGAGGGTAAGGTTTCGGGTGAGGGTCAGGGATAGAATTCGGGTTAGGGTTAAGGTTAAGGAATGGGGAGATATTAGGGCACAGTTTAGGGTAGCACAACGCTTAAGTTTTAGCGTACGTGTGAGGTCACTAGTTAGTTTTAGTGTACTGCTTACGATTAGGGCACGGGTGAGGGTAAGGCCTCGGAAGAGGGTCACGTTAAGGGTTAGGGTTTGGGTTAGGGTTAGGGAATGGGGATTGATTAGGGTACAGGTTAGGGTACGGCAATGGCTTAGGGTTAGCGTACATTAGAGGGCATGGGTTAGTGTTGATGTACTGGTTAAAATTAGGACAGGGTTGAGGGTAAAGTTTAGGGTGAGTGTCATGGTTAGGTTTCAGGTTAGGGTTAGGGTTAGGGAATGGAGAGGGATTAGGGTACAGGTTAGGGTACGACAATGCTTAAGGGTTAGCGTAAGTGTGAGGGCACGAGTTAGTGTTGGTTTACTGGTTAAGACAAGGGCACCGATTAGGGTAAGGCCTCGGAAAAGTGTCACGTTCAGGGTTTCGGTTAGGGTTAGTGTTAGGGAATGGGGAGGGATTAGTGTACAGTATAAGGTACGACAATGCTTAAGGGTTAGCGTACGTTTGAGGGCATAAGCTAGTGTTTGTGTACTGGTTAAGATTAGGGCATTGGTTAGGGTAGGGCATCGGAAGTGGGTCAGGTTTAGGGATGGGGTTAGGGTTAGGGTTAAGGAATGGGGAGGGATTAGGGTACAATTTAGGGTACGACAACGCTTAAGGTTTAGCGTACGTGTGAGGGCACGAGTTAGTGTTTGTGTCCTGGTTAAGATTAGGGCACGGGTGAGGGTAAGGCTTCGGGTGATGGTCAGGGTTAGGATTCGGGTTAGGATTAGCTTTAAGGAATGCAGAGGGATTACGGTACAGCTTAGGGTACGACAGTGCTTAAGGTTTAGCGTTCGTGTGAGGGCAAGGGTTAGTGTTAGTGTCCTGGTTAAGATTAGGGCACGGGTGAGGGTAAGGCTTCAGGTGAGGGTCAGGGTTAGGATTCGGGTTAGGGTTAGGGTTAGGGAATGGGGAGGGATTAGGGTACAGTTTAGGGTACGACAACGATTAAGGGTTAGCGTACGTGTGAGGGAACAAGTTAGTGTTGGTGTCCTGGTTAAGATTAAGGCACGGGTGAGGGTAAGGTTTCGGGTGAGGGTCAAGGATAGAATTCGGGTTAGGTTTAGTGTTAGGGAATGGCGAGATATTAGGGCACAGTTTAGGGTAGCACAACGCTTAAGGTTTAGCGTACGTGTGAGGTCACTAGTTAGTGTTAGTGTACTGCTTACGATTAGGGAACGGGTGAGGGTAAGGCCTTGGAAGAGGGTCACGTTAAGGGTTAGGGTTAGGGTTAGGTTTAGGGAATGGGGATTGATTAGGGTACAGGTTACGGTACGGAAATGGCTTAGGGTTGGCGTACGTTAGAGGGCATGGGTTAGTGTTGATGTACTGGTTAAAATTAGGACACGGGTGAGGGTAAAGTTTCGGGTGAGTGTCATTGTTAGGTTTCAGGTTAGGGTTAGGGTTAGGGAATGGAGAGGGATTAGGGTACAGGTTAGGGTACCGCTGTGGTTTAGTGTTAGCGTACGTTTGAGGGCACGAGTTAGTCTTGGTGTCCTGGTTAAGATTAGGGCACGGGTGAGGGTAAGGCTTCGGGTGAGGGTCAGGGTTAGGATTCGGGTTAGGGTTAGGGTTAGGGAATGGAGAGGGATTAGGGTACAGGTTAGGGTACGACAATGCTTAAGCGTTAGCGTAAGTGTGAGGGCACGAGTTAGTGTTGGTGTACTGGTTAAGACAACGGCACCGATGAGGGTAAGGCCTCGGAAAAGGGTCACGTTCAGGGTTTCGCTTAGGGTTAGGGTTAGGGAATGGGGAGGGATTAGGATACAGGATAGGGTACGACAATGCTTAAGGGTTAGCGTACGTTTGAGGGCATGAGTTAGTGTTTGTGTACTGGTTAAGTTTAGGGCATTGGTTAGGGTAGGGCATCGTAGGTGGGTCAGGTTTAGGGATGGGCTTAGGGTTAGGGTTAAGGAATGGGGAGGGATTAGGTTACAATTTAGGGTACGACAACGCTTAAGGTTTAGTGTACGTGTGAGGGCACGAGTTAGAGTTGGTGTCCTGGTTAAGATTAGGGCACGGGTGAGGGTAAGGCTTCGGGTGAGGGTCAGGGTTAGTATTCGGGTTAGGGTTAGGGTTAAGGAATGCAGAGGGATTAGGGTACAGCTTAGGGTACGACAGTGCTTAAGGGTTAGCGTTCCTGTGAGGGCAAGGGTTAGTGTTAGTGTCCTGGTTAAGATTAGGGCACGGGTGAGTGTAAGGCTTCAGGTGAGGGTCAGGGTTAGGATTCGGGTTAGGGTTAGGGTTAGGGAATGGGGAGGGATTAGGGTACAGTTTAGGGTACGACAACGATTAAGGGTTAGCCTACGTGTGAGGGCACAAGTTAGTGTTGGTGTCCTGGTTAAGATTAGGGCACGGGTGAGGGTAAGGTTTCGGGTGAGGGTCAGGGATAGAATTCGGGTTAGAGTTAGGGTTAGGGAATGGGGAGATATTAGGGCACAGTTTAGGGTACCACAACGCTTAAGGTTTAGCGTACGTGTGAGGTCACTAGTTAGTGTTAGTGTACTGCTTACGATTAAGGCACGGGTGAGGGTAAGGCCTCGGAAGAGGGTCATGTTAAGGGTTAGGGTTAGGGTTAGGGTTAGGGAATGGGGATTGATTAGGGTACAGGTTAGGGTATGGCAATGGCTTAGGGTTGGCGTACATTAGAGGGCATGGGTTAGTGTTGATGTACTGGTTAAAATTAGGACACGGGTGAGGGTAAAGTTTCGGGTGAGTGTCATGGTTAGGTTTCAGGTTAGGGTTAGGGTTAGGGAATGGAGAGGGATTATGGTACAGGTTAGGGTACCGCTGCGGTTTAGTGTTAGCGTACGTTTGAGGGCACGAGTTAGTCTTGGTGTCCTGGTTAAGATTAGGGCACGGGTGAGGGTAAGGCTTCGGGTGAGGGTCAGGGTTAGGATTCGGGTTAGGGTTAGGGTTAGGGAATGGAGAGGGATTAGGGTACAGGTTAGGGTACGACAATGCTTAAGGGTTAGCGTAAGTGTGAGGGAACGAGTTAGTGTTGGTATACTGGTTAAGACAACGGCACCGATGAGGGTAAGGCCTCGGAAAAGGGTCACGTTCAGGGTTTCGCTTAGGGTTAGGGTTAGGGAATGGGGAGGGATTAGGGTACAGGATAGGGTACGACAATGCTTAAGGGTTAGCGTACGTTTGGGGCATGAGTTAGTGTTTGTGTACTGGTTAAGATTAGGGCATTGGTTAGGGTAGGGCATCGGAAGAGGGTCAGGTTTAGGGATGGGGCTAGGGTTAGGGTTAAGGAATGGGGAGGGATTAGGGTACAATTTAGGGTACGACAACGCTTAAGGTTTAGCGTACGTGTGAGGGCACGAGTTAGTGTTTGTGTCCTGGTTAAGATTAGGGCACGGGTGAGGGTAAGGCTTCGGGTGATGGTCAGGGTTAGGATTCGGGTTAGGGTTAGCTTTAAGGAATGCAGAGGGATTACGGTACAGCTTAGTGTACGACAGTGCTTAAGGTTTAGCGTTCGTGTGAGGGCAAGGGTTAGTGTTAGTGTCCTGGTTAAGATTAGGGCACGGGTGAGGGTAAGGCTTCAGGTGAGGGTCAGGGTTAGGATTCGGGTTAGGGTTAGGGTTAGGGAATGGGGAGGGATTAGGGTACAGTTTAGGGTACGACAACGATTAAGGGTTAGCGTACGTGTGAGGGAACAAGTTAGTGTTGGTGTCCTGGTTAAGATTAGGGCACGGGTGAGGGTAAGGTTTCGGGTGAGGGTCAGGGATAGAATTCGGGTTAGGTTTAGTGTTAGGGAATGGCGAGATATTAGGGCACAGTTTAGGGTAGCACAACGCTTAAGGTTTAGCGTACGTGTGAGGTCACTAGTTAGTGTTAGTGTACTGCTTACGATTAGGGCACGGGTGAGGGTAAGGCCTTGGAAGAAGGTCACGTTAAGGGTTAGGGTTAGGGAATGGGGATTGATTAGGGTACAGGTTACGGTACGGCAATGGCTTAGGGTTGGCGTACGTTAGAGGGCATGGGTTAGTGTTGATGTACTGGTTAAAATTAGGACACGGGTGAGGGTAAAGTTTCGGGTGAGTGTCATTGTTAGGTTTCAGGTTAGGGTTAGGGTTAGGGAATGGAGAGGGATTAGGGTACAGGTTAGGGTACCGCTGTGGTTTAGTGTTAGCGTACGTTTGAGGGCACGAGTTAGTCTTGGTGTCCTGGTTAAGATTAGGGCACGGGTGAGGGTAAGGCTTCGGGTGAGGGTCAGGGTTAGGATTCGGGTTAGGGTTAGGGTTAGGGAATGGAGAGGGATTAGGGTACAGGTTAGGGTACGACAATGCTTAAGGGTTAGCGGAAGTGTGAGGGCACGCGTTAGTGTTGCTGTACTGGTTAAGACAACGGCACCGATGAGGGTAAGGCCTCATAAAAGGGTCACGTTCAGGGTTTCGCTTAGGCTTAGGGTTAGGGAATGGGGAGGGATTAGGGTACAAGATAGGATACGACAATGCTTAAGGGTTAGCGTACGTTTGAGGGCATGAGTTAGTGTTTGTGTACTGGTTAAGATTAGGGCATTGGTTAGGGTAGGGCATCGGAAGTGGGTCAGGTTTAGGGATGGGTTTAGGGTTAGGGTTAAAGAATGGGGAGGGATTAGGGTACAATTTAGGGTACGACAACGCTTAAGGTTTAGCGTACGTGTGAGGGCACGAGTTAGTGTTGGTGTCCTGGTTAAGATTAGGGCACGGGTGAGGGTAAGGTTTCGGGTGAGGGTCAGGGATAGAATTCGGGTTAGAGTTAGGGTTAGGGAATGGGGAGATATTAGGGCACAGTTTAGGGTACCACAACGCTTAAGGTTTAGCGTACGTGTGAGGTCACTAGTTAGTGTTAGTGTACTGCTTACGATTAGGGCACGGGTGAGGGTAAGGCCTCGGAAGAGGGTTATGTTAAGGGTTAGGGTTAGGGTTAGGGTTAGGGAATGGGGATTGATTAGGGTACAGGTTAGGGTATGGCAATGGCTTAGGGTTGGCGTACATTAGAGGGCATGGGTTAGTGTTGATGTACTGGTTAAAATTAGGACACGGGTGAGGGTAAAGTTTCGGGTGAGTGTCATGGTTAGGTTTCAGGTTAGGGTTAGGGTTAGGGAATGGAGAGGGATTATGGTACAGGTTAGGGTACCGCTGCGGTTTAGTGTTAGCGTACGTTTGAGGGCACGAGTTAGTCTTGGTGTCCTGGTTAAGATTAGGGCACGGGTGAGGGTAAGGCTTCGGGTGAGGGTCAGGGTTAGGATTCGGGTTAGGGTTAGGGTTAGGGAATGGAGAGGGATTATGGTACAGGTTAGGGTACGACAATGCTTAAGGGTTAGCGTAAGTGTGAGGGAACGAGTTAGTGTTGGTATACTGGTTAAGACAACGGCACCGATGAGGGTAAGGCCTCGGAAAAGGGTCACGTTCAGGGTTTCGCTTAGGGTTAGGGTTAGGGCATGGGGAGGGATTAGGGTACAGGATAGGGTACGACAATGCTTAAGGGTTAGCGTACGTTTGGGGCATGAGTTAGTGTTTGTGTACTGGTTAAGATTAGGGCATTGGTTAGGGTAGGGCATCGGAAGAGGGTCAGGTTTAGGGATGGGGCTAGGGTTAGGGTTAAGGAATGGGGAGGGATTAGGGTACAATTTAGGGTACGACAACGCTTAAGGTTTAGCGTACGTGTGAGGGCACGAGTTAGTGTTTGTGTCCTGGTTAAGATTAGGGCACGGGTGAGGGTAAGGCTTCGGGTGATGGTCAGGGTTAGGATTCGGGTTAGGGTTAGCTTTCAGGAATGCAGAGGGATTACGGTACAGCTTAGGGTACGACAGTGCTTAAGGTTTAGCGTTCGTGTGAGGGCAATGGTTAGTGTTAGTGTCCTGGTTAAGATTAGGGCACGGGTGAGGGTAAGGCTTCAGGTGAGGGTCAGGGTTAGGATTCGGGTTAGGGTTAGGGTTAGGGAATGGGGAGGGATTAGGGTACAGTTTAGGGTACGACAACGATTAAAGGTTAGCGTACGTGTGAGGGAACAAGTTAGTGTTGGTGTCCTGGTTAAGATTAGGGCACGGGTGAGGGTAAGGTTTCGGGTGAGGGTCAGGGATAGAATTCGGGTTAGGTTTAGTGTTAGGGAATGGCGAGATATTAGGGCACAGTTTAGGGTAGCACAACGCTTAAGGTTTAGCGTACGTGTGAGGTCACTAGTTAGTGTTAGTGTACTGCTTACGATTAGGGCACGGGTGAGGGTAAGGCCTTGGAAGAGGGTCACGTTAAGGGTTAGGGTTAGGGTTAGGGTTAGGGAATGGGGATTGATTAGGGTACAGGTTAGGGTACGGCAATGGCTTAGGGTTGGCGTACGTTAGAGGGCATGGGTTAGTGTTGATGTACTGGTTAAAATTAGGACACGGGTGAGGGTAAAGTTTCGGGTGAGTGTCATTGTTAGGTTTCAGGTTAGGGTTAGGGTTAGGGAATGGAGAGGGATTAGGGTACAGGTTAGGGTACCGCTGTGGTTTAGTGTTAGCGTACGTTTGAGGGCACGAGTTAGTCTTGGTGTCCTGGTTAAGATTAGGGCACGGGTGAGGGTAAGGCTTCGGGTGAGGGTCAGGGTTAGGATTCGGGTTAGGGTTAGGGTTAGGGAATGGAGAGGGATTAGGGTACAGGTTAGGGTACGACAATGCTTAAGGGTTAGCGGAAGTGTGAGGGCACGCGTTAGTGTTGGTGTACTGGTTAAGACAACGGCACCGATGAGGGTAAGGCCTCATAAAAGGGTCACGTTCAGGGTTTCGCTTAGGCTTAGGGTTAGGGAATGGGGAGGGATTAGGGTACAAGATAGGATACGACAATGCTTAAGGGTTAGCGTACGTTTGAGGGCATGAGTTAGTGTTTGTGCACTGGTTAAGATTAGGGCATTGGTTAGGGTAGGGCATCGGAAGTGGGTCAGGTTTAGGGATGGGTTTAGGGTTAGGGTTAAAGAATGGGGAGGGATTAGGGTACAATTTAGGGTACGACAACGCTTAAGGTTTAGCGTACGTGTGAGGGCACGAGTTAGTGTTGGTGTCCTGGTTAAGATTAGGGCACGGGTGAGGGTAAGGCTTCGGGTGAGGGTCAGGGTTAGGATTCGGGTTAGGGTTAGGGTTAAGGAATGCAGAGGGATTAGGGTACCGCTTAGGGTACGACAGTGCTTAAGGGTTAGCGTTCGTGTGAGGGCAAGGGTTAGTGTTAGTGTCCTGGTTAAGATTAGGGCACGGGTGAGGGTAAGGCTTCAGGTGAGGGTCAGGGTTAGGATTCGGGTTAGGGTTAGGGTTAGGGAATGGGGAGGGATTAGGGCACAGTTTAGGGTACGACAACGATTAAGGGTTAGCGTACGTGTGAGGGCACAAGTTAGTGTTGGTGTCCTGGTTAAGGTTAGGGCACGGGTGAGGGTAAGGTTTCGGGTGAGGGTCAGGGATAGAATTCGGGTTAGGGTTAGGGTTAGGGAATGGGGAGATATTAGGGCACAGTTTAGGGTACCACAACGCTTAAGGTTTAGCGTACGTGTGAGGTCACTAGTTAGTGTTAGTGTACTGCTTACGATTAGGGCACGGGTGAGGGTAAGGCCTCGGAAGAGGGTCACGTTAAGGGTTAGGGTTAGGGTTAGGGTTAGGGAATAGGGATTGATTAGGGTACAGGTTAGGCTACGGCAATGGCTTAGGGTTGGCGTACGTTAGAGGGCATGGGTTAGTCTTGATGTACTGGTTAAAATTAGGACACGGGTGATGGTAAAGTTTCGGGTGAGTGTCATGGTTAGGTTTCAGGTTAGGGTTAGGGTTAGGGAATGGAGAGTTATTAGGGTACAGGTTAGGGTACCGCTGCGGTTTAGTGTTAGTGTACGTGTCAGGGCACGAGTTAGTCTTGGTGTCCTGGTTAAGATTAGGGCACGGGTGAGGGTAAGGCTTCGGGTGAGGGTCAGGGTTAGGATTCGGGTTAGGGTTAGGGTTAGGGAATGGAGAGGGATTAGGGTACAGGTTAGGGTACGACAATGCTTAAGCGTTAGCGTAAGTGTGAGGGCACGAGTTAGTGTTGGTGTACTGGTTAAGACAACGGCACCGATGAGGGTAAGGCCTCGGAAAAGGGTCACGTTCAGGGTTTCGCTTAGGGTTAGGGTTAGGGAATGGGGAGGGATTAGGATACAGGATAGGGTACGACAATGCTTAAGGGTTAGCGTACGTTTGAGGGCATGAGTTAGTGTTTGTGTACTGGTTAAGTTTAGGGCATTGGTTAGGATAGGGCATCGTAGGTGGGTCAGGTTTAGGGATGGGCTTAGGGTTAGGGTTAAGGAATGGGGAGGGATTAGGGTACAATTTAGGGTACGACAACGCTTAAGGTTTAGTGTACGTGTGAGGGCACGTGTTAGAGTTGGTGTCCTGGTTAAGATTAGGGCACGGGTGAGGGTAAGGCTTCGGGTGAGGGTCAGGGTTAGTATTCGGGTTAGGGTTAGGGTTAAGGAATGCAGAGGGATTAGGGTACAGCTTAGGGTACGACAGTGCTTAAGGGTTAGCGTTCCTGTGAGGGCAAGGGTTAGTGTTAGTGTCCTGGTTAAGATTAGGGCACGGGTGAGGGTAAGGCTTCAGGTGAGGGTCAGGGTTAGGATTCGGGTTAGGGTTAGGGTTAGGGAATGGGGAGGGATTAGGGTACAGTTTAGGGTACGACAACGATTAAGGGTTAGCCTACGTGTGAGGGCACAAGTTAGTGTTGGTGTCCTGGTTAAGATTAGGGCACGGGTGAGGGTAAGGCTTCGGGTGAGGGTCAGGGTTAGTATTCGGGTTAGGGTTAGGGTTAAGGAATGCAGAGGGATTAGAGTACAGCTTAGGGTACGACAGTGCTTAAGGGTTAGCGTTCCTGTGAGGTCACTAGTTAGTGTTAGTGTACTGCTTACGATTAGGGCACGGGTGAGGGTAAGGCCTCGGAAGAGGGTCATGTTAAGGGTTAGGGTTAGGGTTAGGGTTAGGGAATGGGGATTGATTAGGGTACAGGTTAGGGTATGGCAATGGCTTAGGGTTGGCGTACATTAGAGGGCATGGGTTAGTGTTGATGTACTGGTTAAAATTAGGACACGGGTGAGGGTAAAGTTTCGGGTGAGTGTCATGGTTAGGTTTCAGGTTAGGGTTAGGGTTAGGGAATGGAGAGGGATTATGGTACAGGTTAGGGTACCGCTGCGGTTTAGTGTTAGCGTACGTTTGAGGGCACGAGTTAGTCTTGGTGTCCTGGTTAAGATTAGGGCAGGGGTGAGGGTAAGGCTTCGGGTGAGGGTCAGGGTTAGGATTCGGGTTAGGGTTAGGGTTAGGGAATGGAGAGGGATTAGGGTACAGGTTAGGGTACGACAATGCTTAAGGGTTAGCGTAAGTGTGAGGGAACGAGTTAGTGTTGGTATACTGGTTAAGACAACGGCACCGATGAGGGTAAGGCCTCGGAAAAGGGTCACGTTCAGGGTTTCGCTTAGGGTTAGGGTTAGGGAATGGGGAGGGATTAGGGTACAGGATAGGGTACGACAATGCTTAAGGGTTAGCGTACGTTTGGGGCATGAGTTAGTGTTTGTGTACTGGTTAAGATTAGGGCATTGGTTAGGGTAGGGCATCGGAAGAGGGTCAGGTTTAGGGATGGGGCTAGGGTTAGGGTTAAGGAATGGGGAGGGATTAGGGTACAATTTAGGGTACGACAACGCTTAAGGTTTAGCGTACGTGTGAGGGCACGAGTTAGTGTTTGTGTCCTGGTTAAGATTAGGGCACGGGTGAGGGTAAGGCTTCGGGTGATGGTCAGGGTTAGGATTCGGGTTAGGGTTAGCTTTAAGGAATGCAGAGGGATTACGGTACAGCTTAGTGTACGACAGTGCTTAAGGTTTAGCGTTCGTGTGAGGGCAAGGGTTAGTGTTAGTGTCCTGGTTAAGATTAGGGCACGGGTGAGGGTAAGGCTTCAGGTGAGGGTCAGGGTTAGGATTCGGGTTAGGGTTAGGGTTAGGGAATGGGGAGGGATTAGGGTACAGTTTAGGGTACGACAACGATTAAGGGTTAGCGTACGTGTGAGGGAACAAGTTAGTGTTGGTGTCCTGGTTAAGATTAGGGCACGGGTGAGGGTAAGGTTTCGGGTGAGGGTCAGGGATAGAATTCGGGTTAGGTTTAGTGTTAGGGAATAGCGAGATATTAGGGCACAGTTTAGGGTAGCACAACGCTTAAGGTTTAGCGTACGTGTGAGGTCACTAGTTAGTGTTAGTGTACTGCTTACGATTAGGGCACGGGTGAGGGTAAGGCCTTGGAAGAGGGTCACGTTAAGGGTTAGGGTTAGGGTTAGGGTTAGGGAATGGGGATTGATTAGGGTACAGGTTACGGTACGGCAATGGCTTAGGGTTGGCGTACGTTAGAGGGCATGGGTTAGTGTTGATGTACTGGTTAAAATTAGGACACGGGTGAGGGTAAAGTTTCGGGTGAGTGTCATTGTTAGGTTTCAGGTTAGGGTTAGGGTTAGGGAATGGAGAGGGATTAGGGTACAGGTTAGGGTACGACAATGCTTAAGCGTTAACGTAAGTGTGAGGGCACGAGTTAGTGTTGGTGTACTGGTTAAGACAACGGCACCGATGAGGGTAAGGCCTCGGAAAAGGGTCACGTTCAGGGTTTCGCTTAGGGTTAGGGTTAGGGAATGGGGAGGGATTAGGATACAGGATAGGGTACGACAATGCTTAAGGGTTAGCGTACGTTTGAGGGCATGAGTTAGTGTTTGTGTACTGGTTAAGTTTAGGGCATTGGTTAGGGTAGGGCATCGTAGGTGGGTCAGGTTTAGGGATGGGCTTAGGGTTAGGGTTAAGGAATGGGGAGGGATTAGGGTACAATTTAGGGTACGACAACGCTTAAGGTTTAGTGTACGTGTGAGGGCACGAGTTAGAGTTGGTGTCCTGGTTAAGATTAGGGCACGGGTGAGGGTAAGGCTTCGGGTGAGGGTCAGGGTTAGGATTCGGGTTAGGGTTAGGGTTAGGGAATGGAGAGGGATTAGGGTACAGTTTAGGGTACCGCTGCGGTTTAGTGTTAGCGAACGTTTGAGGGCACGAGTTAGTCTTGGTGTCCTGGTTAAGATTAGGGCACGGGTGAGGGTAAGGCTTCGGGTGAGGGTCAGGGTTAGGATTCGGGTTAGGGTTAGGGTTAGGGAATGGAGAGGGATTAGGGTACAGGTTAGGGTACGACAATGCTTAAGGGTTAGCGTAAGTGTGAGGGCACAAGTTAGTGTTGGTGTACTGGTTAAGAAAACGGCACCGATGAGGGTAAGGCCTCGGAAAAGGGTCACGTTCAGGGTTTCGCTTAGGGTTAGGGTTAGGGAATGGGTAGGGATTAGGGTACAGGATAGGGTACGACAATGCTTAAGGGTTAGCGTACGTTTGAGGGCATGAGTTAGTGTTTGTGTACTGGTTAAGATTAGGGCATTGGTTAGGGTAGGGCATCGGAGGTGGGTCAGGTTTAGGGATGGGGTTAGGGTTAGGGTTAAGGAATGGGGAGGGATTAGGGTACAATTTAGGGTACGACAACGCTTAAGGTTTAGCGTACGTGTGAGGGCACGAGTTAGTGTTGGTGTCCTGGTTAAGATTAGGGCACGGGTGAGGGTAAGGCTTCGGGTGAGGGTCAGGGTTAGGATTCGGGTTAGGGTTAGGGTTAAGGAATGCAGAGGGATTAGGGTACAGCTTAGGGTACGACAGTGCTTAAGGGTTAGCGTTCGTGTGAGGGCACAAGTTAGTGTTGGTGTCCTGGTTAAGGTTAGGGCTCGGGTGAGGGTAAGGTTTCGGGTGAGGGTCAGGGATAGAATTCGGGTTAGGGTTAGGGTTAGGGAATGGGGAGATATTAGGGCACAGTTTAGGGTACCACAACGCTTAAGGTTTAGCATACGTGTGAGGTCACTAGTTAGTGTTAGTGTACTGCTTACGATTAGGGCACGGGTGAGGGTAAGGCCTCGGAAGAGGGTCACGTTAAGGGTTAGGGTTAGGGTTAGGGTTATGGAATGGGGATTGATTAGGGTACAGGTTAGGGTACGGCAATGGCTTAGGGTTGGCGTACGTTAGAGGGCATGGGTTAGTCTTGATGTACTGGTTAAAATTAGGACACGGATGATGGTAAAGTTTCGGGTGAGTGTCATGGTTAGGTTTCAGATTAGGGTTAGGGTTAGGGAATGGAGAGGGATTAGGGTACAGGTGAGGGTACCGCTGCGGTTTAGTGTTAGCGTAAGTGTGAGGGCACGAGTTAGTGTTGGTGTACTGGTTAAGACAACGGCACCGATGAGGGTAAGGCCTCGGAAAAGGGTCACGTTCAGGTTTTCGCTTAGAGTTAGTGTTAGGGAATGGGGAGGGATTAGGATACAGGATAGGGTACGACAATGCTTAAGGGTTAGCGTACGTTTGAGGGCATGAGTTAGTGTTTGTGTACTGGTTAAGATTAGGGCATTGGTTAGGGTAGGGCATCGGAAGTGGGACAGGTTTAGGGATGGGCTTAGGGTTAGGGTTAAGGAATGGGGAGGGATTAGGGTACAATTTAGGGTACGACAACGCTTAAGGTTTAGCGTACGTGTGAGGGCACGAGTTAGTGTTCGTGTCCTGGTTAAGATTAGGGCACGGGTGAGGGTAAGGTTTCGGGTGAGGGTCAGGCATAGAATTCGGGTTAGGGTTAGGGTTAGGGAATGGGGAGATATTAGGGCACAGTTTAGGGTACCACAACGCTTAAGGTTTAGCGTACGTGTGAGGTCACTAGTTAGTGTTAGTGTACTTCTTACGATTAGGGCACGGGTGAGGGTAAGGCCTCGGAAGAGGGTCACGTTAAGGGTTAGGGTTAGGGTTAGGGTTAGGGAATGGGGATTGATTAGGGTACAGGTTAGGGTACGGCAATGGCTTAGGGTTGGCGTACGTTAGAGGGCATGGGTTAGTGTTGATGTACTGGTTAAAATTAGGACACGGGTGAGGGTAAAGTTTCGGGTGAGTGTCATGGTTAGGTTTCAGGTTAGGGTTAGGGTTAGGGAATGGAGAGGGATTAGGGTACAGGTTAGGGTACCGCTGCAGTTTAGTGTTAGTGTACGTTTGAGGGCACGAGTTAGTCTTGGTGTCCTGGTTAAGATTAGGGCACGGGTGAGGGTAAGGCTTCGGGTGAGAGTCAGGGTTAGGATTCGGGTTAGGGTTAGGGTTAGGGAATGGAGAGGGATTAGGGTACAGGTTAGGGTACGACAATGCTTAAGGGTTAGCGTAAGTGTGAGGGCACGAGTTAGTGTTGGTGTACTGGTTAAGACAACGGCACCGATGAGGGTAAGGCCTCGGAAAAGTGTCACGTTCAGGGTTTCGCTGAGGGTTAGGGTTAGGGAAAGGGGAGGGATTATGGTACAAGATAGGGTACGACAATGCTTAAGGGTTAGCGTACGTTTGGGGCATGAGTTAGTGTTTGTGTACTGGTTAAGATTAGGGCATTGGTTAGGGTAGGGCATCGGAAGTGGGTCAGGTTTAGGGATGGGGTTAGGGTTAGGGTTAAGGAATGGGGAGGGATTAGGGTACAATTTAGGGTACGATAACGCTTAAGGTTTAGCGTACGTGTGAGGGCACGAATTAGTGTTGGTGTTCTGGTTAAGATTAGGGCACGGGTGAGGGTAAGGTTTCGGGTGAGGGTCAGGGATAGAATTCGGGTTAGGGTTAGGGTTAGGGAATGGGGAGATATTAGGGCACAGTTTATTGTACCACAACGCTTAAGGTTTAGCGTACGTGTGAGGTCACTAGTTAGTGTTAGTGTACTGATTACGATTACGGCACGGGTGAGTGTAAGGCCTCGGAAGAGGGTCACGTTAAGTGTTAGGGTTAGGGTTAGGGTTAGGGAATGGGGATTGATTAGGGTACAGGTTAGGGTACGGCAATGGCTTAGGGTTGGCGTACGTTAGATGGCATGGGTTAGTGTTGATGTACTGGTTAAAATTAGGACACGGGTGAGGGTAAAGTTTCGGGTTAGTGTCATGGTTAGGTTTCAGGTTAGGGTTAGGGTTAGGGAATGAAGAGGGATTCGGGTACAGGTTAGGGTACCGCTGCGGTTTAGTGTTAGCGTACGTGTGAGGGCACGAGTTAGTCTTGGTGTCCTGGCTAAGATTAGGGCACGGGTGAGGGTAAGGCTTCGGGTGAGGGTCAGGGTTAGGATTCGGGTTAGGGTTAGGGTTGGGGAATGGAGTGGGATTAGGATAAAGGTTAGGGTACGAGAATGCTAAAGGCTTAGCGTAAGTGTGAGGGCACGAGTTAGTGTTGGTGTACTGGTTAAGACAACGGCACCGATGAGGGTAAGGCCTCGGAAAAGGGTCACGTTCAGGGTTTGGCTTAGGGTTAGGGTTAGGGAATGGGGAGGGATTAGGGTACAGGATAGGGTACGACAATGCTTAAGGGTTAGCGTACGTTTGAGGGCATGAGTTAGTGTTTGTGTACTAGTTAAGATTAGGGCATTGGTTAGTGTAGGGCATCGGAAGTGGGTCAGGTTTAGGGATGGGGTTAGGGTTAGTGTTAAGGAATGGGGAGGGATTAGGGTACAATTTAGGGTACGACAACGCTTAAGGTTTAGCGTACGTGTGAGGGCACGAGTTAGTGTTGGTGTCCTGGTTAAGATTAGGGCACGGGTGAGGGTAAGGCTTCAGGTGAGGGTCAGGGTTAGGATTCGGGTTAGGGTTAGGGTTAAGGAATGCAGAGGGATTAGGGTACAGCTTAGGGTACGACAGTGCTTTAGGGTTAGCGTTCGTGTGAGGGCAAGGGTTAGTGTTAGTGTCCTGGTTAAGATTAGGGCACGGGTGAGGGTAAGGTTTCGGGTGAGGGTCAGGGATAGAATTCGGGTTAGGGTTAAGGTTAAGGAATGGGGAGATATTAGGGCACAGTTTAGGGTAGCACAACGCTTAAGTTTTAGCGTACGTGTGAGGTCACTAGTTAGTTTTAGTGTACTGCTTACGATTAGGGCACGGGTGAGGGTAAGGCCTCGGAAGAGGGTCACGTTAAGGGTTAGGGTTAGGGTTAGGGTTAGGGAATGGGGATTGATTAGGGTACAGGTTAGGGTACGGCAATGGCTTAGGGTTGGCGTACGTTAGAGGGCATGGGTTAGTGTTGATGTACTTGTTAAAATTAGGACACGGGTGAGGGTAAAGTTTCGGGTGAGTGTCATGGTTAGGTTTCAGGTTAGGGTTAGGGTTAGGGAATGGAGAGGGATTAGGGTACAGTTTAGGGTACCGCTGCGGTTTAGTGTTAGCGAACGTTTGAGGGCACGAGTTAGTCTTGGTGTCCTGGTTAAGATTAGGGCACGGGTGAGGGTAAGGCTTCGGGTGAGGGTCAGGGTTAGGATTCGGGTTAGGGTTAGGGTTAGGGAATGGAGAGGGATTAGGGTACAGGTTAGGGTACGACAATGCTTAAGGGTTAGCGTAAGTGTGAGGGCACAAGTTAGTGTTGGTGTACTGGTTAAGAAAACGGCACCGATGAGGGTAAGGCCTCGGAAAAGGGTCACGTTCAGGGTTTCGCTTAGGGTTAGGGTTAGGGAATGGGTAGGGATTAGGGTACAGGATAGGGTACGACAATGCTTAAGGGTTAGCGTACGTTTGAGGTCATGAGTTAGTGTTTGTGTACTGGTTAAGATTAGGGCATTGGTTAGGGTAGGGCATCGGAGGTGGGTCAGGCTTAGGGATGGGGTTAGGGTTAGGGTTAAGGAATGGGGAGGGATTAGGGTACAATTTAGGGTACGACAACGCTTAAGGTTTAGCGTACGTGTGAGGGCACGAGTTAGTGTTGGTGTCCTGGTTAAGATTAGGGCACGGGTGAGGGTAAGGCTTCGGGTGAGGGTCAGGGTTAGGATTCGGGTTAGGGTTAGGGTTAAGGAATGCAGAGGGATTAGGGTACAGCTTAGGGTACGACAGTGCATAAGGGTTAGCGTTCGTGTGAGGGCACAAGTTAGTGTTGGTGTCCTGGTTAAGGTTAGGGCTCGGGTGAGGGTAAGGTTTCGGGTGAGGGTCAGGGATAGAATTCGGGTTAGGGTTAGGGTTAGGGAATGGGGAGATATTAGGGCACAGTTTAGGGTACCACAACGCTTAAGGTTTAGCATACGTGTGAGGTCACTAGTTAGTGTTAGTGTACTGCTTACGATTAGGGCACGGGTGAGGGTAAGGCCTCGGAAGAGGGTCACGTTAAGGGTTAGGGTTAGGGTTAGGGTTAGGGAATGGGGATTGATTAGGGTACAGGTTAGGGTACGGCAATGGCTTAGGGTTGGCGTACGTTAGAGGGCATGGGTTATTCTTGATGTACTGGTTAAAATTAGGACACGGGTGATGGTAAAGTTTCGGGTGAGTGTCATGGTTAGGTTTCAGATTAGGGTTAGGGTTAGGGAATGGAGAGGGATTAGGGTACAGGTTAGGGTACCGCTGCAGTTTAGTGTTAGTGTACGTTTGAGGGCACGAGTTAGTCTTGGTGTCCTGGTTAAGATTAGGGCACGGGTGAGGGTAAGGCTTCGGGTGAGGGTCAGGGTTAGGATTCGGGTTAGGGTTAGGGTTCGGGAATGGAGAGGGATTAGGGTACAGGTTAGGGTACGACAATGCTTAAGGGTTAGCGTAAGTGTGAGGGCACGAGTTAGTGTTGGTGTACTGGTTAAGACAACGGCACCGATGAGGGTAAGGCCTCGGAAAAGTGTCACGTTCAGGGTTTCGCTGAGGGTTAGGGTTAGGGAATGGGGAGGGATTATGGTACAAGATAGGGTACGACAATGCTTAAGGGTTAGCGTACGTTTGGGGCATGAGTTAGTGTTTGTGTACTGGTTAAGATTAGGGCATTG